>JAKSZT010054001.1:3150202-3232877 GCA_026826555.1 Tolypeutes matacus
TTTATTTATTTATTTATTTATTTATTTATTTATTTATTTATTTATTTTACTTTTGAAGCAACTAGTCCAGAAGAAGAGGTTCAGTGATACCTTAACTGAGTTCTGCCTGGAACAACCCAAGCTTCATTCCACTTGATTGTGCTCCACTTCTGAATTCCCTATATGCAGTTCCCACTGTATTTAGTTTCTCTGTTTGGGAAGTTTAGATCTGGGTGGCAGGCTACCCAAGTCTTTCTCAACGTTTAATTGAGCATGAGGCTTTGCTCTGGAGAACAGAGACTGTTTTTCATGATTTGCAACTCTCTTGAGCTTTTGGGGTCAAAGATCATAAGCTGGGAGTTGGCAACACACAGCACTAGAAATACTGTCTCCATAAGGATTGCTATGGGAGTCTGGAGAATCTGTGCTTCCTGTTGGGTTGTATTTTTGTACTTAGCTCTATTTCACCATCCAAGAACGCATTAGGCAGGATAAACTGTTCACCGAATATCTCTGTAAGCACTGTCGATTTTTCCATTTGAATACTTTCCGTTCTGCATATCATTCATTCTGCCCTACAAGACATCAAGCAGCAGCCCAAGAGCACACAAGCCACAGGTTTTTAATAAGTCCAAAAAACAAGTAGGGTAAGCATTTTTCTTCCCATTTCACCAGTGGAGGAAACCTGAGACTCAGAGAAATTATGTAATGTGTCCCAGATCACAGAAATAGTTCAGAGCATAAGTGGTATCAGAAGTTAGGACACCTCTCTCTGTCCACTAAACCACCATGAATTGCCCCAAAACAACATTCAAGCCTGCTGGTCCAAATTGTCTCTCCAAGCTATGTCATTGGGCATGGTCATTTTTCCCTAATCAATTATATTCATTTCACAATATTTGTAAAGTTCTAACCATGTACAAAGTACTGAGACCCATTCCATCAAACTGGTCAGGGTGATAGACAATGATATTCTGTTCCTTCCATTGGTCAGTTCATTAGCTGCATGTGAGTGATAGTTTTCTGTCCATATATGGTAGCTCTATCTTATAAATCAGCAAAAATTTCTCTCAAAAGTCCTTTAGAAAAATGTTCCTTGAAAGTTCTTTAGAAAATTTACCTTTGAAAGTCTTCCAGAAACAAGTCACATTGGAGACCGACATACACAAATCCTGCTTGGCCAGTTCTTCTTCCAACCACCTCTGTTTCTTTTGTTGAGTACTACTTAAAGCAGTGGCTGGTATAGGGCCATCTTTTATAAAATGTATATTAGGATCATATTATGCTTGGCAGGATACTCACACCATGGGAGGAAAGATAGAACTGAGATTGGCTGAAGGAAGAGCTGCTTGTAATGCCATTTCAGATGGAGAGTAGAATGGCAGATAGAGCCACCTAAGCAATTGAAACTGTTATTGTCCGCTAGTATAAGCTAAGTGTTTATACGATGGAATCCCACTGTTTGACCTGTCCCCCAAAACTTGGGCCACTGCTGTTTTTTCTCTTCATTATTTTGTTGGGTGTCTTAGTTAACACTCTTTGGTTATAAGTAACAAAAGTCAGCTCAATTCAATGTAGACAAAAAGGAGGAATTGTAAAGATATGGAGGTGTCTAGCAAAACCCGAAGATCAACATGGTGAACATTCATTGGTTCCCTTCCCCAAATCCACTTCCCCTCTTCCCACTTAACAGCCTCAGATTTCTGCTTGGGAATCTGATGGATCTGGGGAGCTGACTCCAGCTTTAACCCTAGGGGCAGAACACATGGCCTCAGCGCATCCAAACAATCAACATAACCCATCTCCAGCCACACTGATGCAGAGACAGGCGTGTGACCTAAATCAGTCCAATCAGGTGATTCTCAGGACTTTAGTGGGAATTATGGAACTCTTTCCTTCTGGATAGAAGAAAGAGGGTAGCTTGCCCCGAGGGGTTGTGGCAATCATCTTGACTTTGCATAGTGGACAAATGCAAAAATGCCAGATCCTTGGGGATACCATGGATCCACTTGCTTCACCTGGAACAAGTTCAGTCACATAAACCAAGAAAATTCCTCCTCCCTCCTGAGTTCTCATTCCTCTCTCCCTTCTCCTTTATCCACTCCTTTTATATGGATTCATGATCACTGTGCATATAGCCAAATATGATTCTCCAAATGACTGATAGTTCCTAAAGTTGCCTCAGTTCAACAGCACAGATGGAATTACAATGTCATGTAACAATATCAAATTTCTGAAAGTAGGAATTTGATTTGTCGAATTCACAGTAGCCCTGAGGCAGAAGGAGACAAACACAATTGCTGGCCCACCACGTCAATTACACAGAGGGAAGTTGGAAGGAACACAGATCAAATTTGTATCACAATTTACTAGGTGGGTCAAGGAACCCAAGATCAAAATGAACTGAAGGCGATGAAATTTTTTAAAAAGTGGAAGACAGGTTGTCAGCGGATAAATTCTCTCATTACAAGGTTTTTCTTCAACAGAAATGAGGAAACAATGTCCTTTTGAAGAAGTATATGTGGTGCAAAATTTCACCAACTAAACCAAAAGCAATTCTAGAAGCCTTTTGAAAAGAAAATACTAAAATCAAATACTAAAATTCCTGTGACCACAAGAAATGAAAAATGGATGGCAGGAAGCAAATAGTGAAAGAAGCATTTGTGCTTGGGGACTTTTGTTCAGATTTGTTGCTAAAAATGATTACCCTATTGATTTAGGAAAGATCGGTTTTGTTTTGTTTTTTAACCTTACAATTCTTTCACAATTAAAGTGCTTTGAATTTATCCAAATCTGACATGTGCAAAAAAGCTTCTGGTTCAAGACTCTGCATTATGATTATCCATTGCAGGGACAGACACAGTTCAGGAATGCTCTGTACTTAGTTGAGGTCATTTTTCTAGTTCAGAAATGTTTCAGATTCTTATTCATCCCAAAAGTTTCCTTGGGGGTAGGAGAGCTTTGAGTTTCAGAAAAATTTACTTGGTCTTGTTTCAAAAAGGTATTCTTAATGAGATTCCGCCCCCCCATAGATCTAAAAGACCGCATTTTGAAAGATATTTAAACATTTTTGTAGTTGTCAGAATTCTTTCATGTTGACATAAATCCAACCTAAAGTAGCTTAAGCCCAAAAGGGAATATGCTTTTGTATCTGACAAATCTAAGCTTGAGTATACTTCAGGCCCACTTTAATCCAGGCGGTCCAATAGAGCTGTTAAGGCTTTCTTTTCCTCTTTCTTTAATAGTAATCATGTAATACTTAAAATCCTTTTAAATCCTTTTAAAATACTCTAAATACTTTTTCAAAATTAAAAATTAAAAAGATTTAATCAATATAAAAATATTGATGAGATACTTCACATTCTTTTGCATATTAAGTCTTTGAAATGTGGTATTTACCATCAATTTGTATTTACCACATTTCAAGTTCTCTACAGTCACATGTGGATGGTGGCTTCTTACCTACCAAGAAGGGCTACAGGGTACCTGGAGTAGTCTAAGGTGATGCGGATGGGGCACCTATAATGACTATTGCATAAACTAACCCCACCTCAAGAATGAAATGAATCCAGGGGCCCAGAAAGGATTTTCTCTTTCTGCTCCCCAGTTTTACAGCAGCTACAAGTGGTCAGGCCACTTGTAGATGCTAATTTACTGGCATTTGACACTAGAATGTAAACTCCTTCATGTCAGGGGCTGTGTCTTATCTAAGTTGCCATCCCTGGTGCCAAGTGTAGAGATTGGCATGGAATGTCCTCATGATATGTCCGTGGGACTAGATGAATGCAGATCAGTGACCACTCACTCTGGTTTAAACTCTCCACTATCCAAGGTGTCCCAAACTCCTTTTCAATGGCCACCCCCAAGACCCCCAGACACAAACCCGCATAATTTTCCTGCCACACACTGCTTATCCTCTATTCCTTCCTCTCGGAGCAGCCTTGCTTCTCTGTCAGAGGATGAAGGGCTAGCTTTCTACAATTCTTTTTGTTGGTGTTGTTCTTTTTAGAGAAGTTGTGAGCTTACAGAAAAATCAAGCATAAATTACTCTCTCCTTGTCCTTTGTATTTGATCGTGTGATTACTATATGGTAGGGTATATTTTTCTTTCTTTTTTTTTTTTTTTAACCTGCAATGTGTAATTTTTTAATTTACTGTCATCTTTTTAAACAGCTAACATGTTAATACATCACTGCTGTTTGGGAAGGTAATAGATACGGCTTTGAATGAGAGGGACACTGTGAATGTATAGCATATTAGATTCTAAATGATGCAGTTATTATAATATACCTTATATTGATTAACTGGTACTTGAAATTAAGTACATTTTTCTCTGAGCAGCCTTTTGGAAAAAGTACATTGGATACAGTTTTCAGTCATATTTTACTTTGCTAACTTGTACTTATTTGAGAAATCTCATTGGGAGAGCGCTAAGTAGTACTTGAATCAAAAGTCCAGTGAATCTGAGTTTTTCTTTCCCTCTACTTGGTTTGCATGACCATTTACAACCATCATTTCTCTGCAAGTTTCCCGTGTAATCTATCAAAAACGAATGCTATGAAAGTCCTCTAAAAGGTTCTGCCGTTTTGTGGAGTCTCTGAATGATTACAGCATTCTGTAAATCTGCTTCTTCCAGAGTGAGTGTTTCATCTAGCAATTTGAGGAAAGGAAGAGTTGTGGCCAGAAAAAAGGGAGGACTTCTTTGAGATCCTTGGTATCTTTCGATGAAGTCTTTGATGTGGCTTACCCTGTAAAACAGCACAAACTATGAGAAATATTAAATTTCTGGATGATCCTTTTCCCATTGGCTAACCAGATCTGTATATTAGTGATAGGTTCCAAGTTGTTCAGTGGGATAGCATACATACTATTTTTATTCTCAGCTTCAATACTCTTTGCTTTAGAAATAATTTTTGGTGTGGCACTCCCTAGTCTGTGACCCTGTCCTGAGAAGGGCTGGAATACAGGCTTTGTTGACATGCATACTTCATTTTTCTTATCTTCAACTTTAACATCCACCTCTTCTTTATCAAAAATTCCCTGTAATTCTAAAGGTAATTCCCCCTTTTTGATGGAGTTCAGAAACTGCTGACTTGCACCATCAGAATAACTTCTGAAATCATCATTGACTGTAAACCCATTTTTCCATAATTTTTTTTTTTTTTAAAGATTTTATTTATTTATTCATTTATCCCCCCCTTGCTGCTTGTGCTCGCTGAGTCAGCTAACCACGCTGTGCAGGCGGGCTTGCCTTCACCAGGAGGCCCCTGGAACCGAACCCCGGGCCTCCCATATGGTAAACGGGAGCCCTACTGATTGAGCCACAGCCGCTTCCCCATAATTTTATACTAACATCTACCTGTTTCTTTTTTTCAGTGGGTGACAAGCATTTGGCACCAACCTTCTGTGCTTCCTCAAACAGGCTGTCAACAAAATAATCACAATTCATTTGCTGTTTGTCACTAAGAGGTTGACTTTCAAATCCTGTTTCACAAACCCTCCATGTCTGAAGTTCAGGCTGTTTTCTAGGTAGGGGAGTCATTAACCTTTCTGGTCCCCAGAAAGGCTTCTCAACTTGGTTGGTACTTTGACATTTGGGGCCTTCACACATTCTTCTTTTATACTATCAAGATTGTCTACTTCTTTCATTCTCTTTTGCCTTACTCGGGGCGCGGCTGCTGGAGGGCGCCGCGCTGCGACGTCGCCTCACCGCTTAGGCCTCGGTTCCCTCTGGGGCCGCGGGCGCCCGCCGCCGCCGTGCGGCTGGGGCGGCTCAGACCAGGAGCACCGCCGGCCCCCGTCTTCGTTCGGCTCCCCGGGCACCGCCGCCGCCGCCGGCGGGATCCCTCCTCCCTCGGGCTCCTATATTTTTCTTTACATTTATCCTGCTTGGTGTTCTCTGGCCTTCTTGGATATGCATATTCACGTCTTTTGCTATGTTTGGGAAGTTCTCTTTCATTTCTTTGAATAGTTCTTCTGCCTCTTTCTCTCCTTCTTCTCCTTCTGGGACTCCAATAATGTGTATATTGGTACCCTTGGTGATGTCCCATAGCCTTAGGCTATTTTCCTTTTTAATATTTCTTTTTTTCTTTCTGCTCCTCAGCCTGACTCATTCCAAGTGTCTTGTCTTCAAGTTCAGATTCTTTCTTCTGCCAGCTCCACTCTGCTCTTAAAACCCTCCTGGGCATTTTTCATTTCAGTTATTGTGATCTTCAACTCCAGTAGTTCTGTTTGATTCCTTTTTAAGATTTTTATCTCTTTACTTAGACTCTCATATTGTTCATTCCTTGTTTTCTTGATCTCCTGTTCTTTAGGAGATACCAGGGATTGAATCCGGGATCTCGTACATGTGAAGCACATGCTCAACCACTGAGATACACTGCTCCACTCCTTAAACATTTTTAAGATAAATTTTTTAAAGTTTTGTTTGGTATGTCCACATTCCCATCTTCTTCATTGGTGTTTTCTGTATTTTAATCCTCTTCCTTTAATTGGGCCATCATTTCCTGTTTCTTTGTCATGTACTCTTTTGTTGCACACTGTACATTTTACTATTTTAAAATGTTGCCTCTGGGATTTACTTCCTGGGATGTCTGTCTCTTAGTTTTGTAACCAGCTGGTGATAAGACAGATGTTTTCTTGACCTTCAGCCCTCCTAACCAGGAATATCTTCCCAAATCAAATGCACTGTGCAGGGTTTTCCCTTCCATACTGGGCCTCTGTCTTCTCCTGGGCTTTTGCTTGATAGTTGTTTTGGAGTTCCCCTATTTACAGGAGTTTGTTGTCCCCTCTGTTTCTCAGGGGACAAACTTCCCTCTCCTGGGTATCTGAAGCTAGCAGGCCTTTGTCCAAGACTGTCTACCTCTATAGTTTTTACACTCCTTTCATTGTCTCATGCTGATTTTGTTTGGAGGGAAAATTCTGGGAGACTTTCCCAATTCAGTTTTTCCCAGGCAAGGACCCATGAAAGGGGTGCATACCAGCAACAAAGTGCCCTGTGGAGGGGCTTAGGAAGGGGACCAAAACCTTCTCCAATGGCTCCCCAAAGCTGAGCTTTCCTGGCCTGCCCAGCAAATGCAACCCTTCAGCTAACTTTCCCCCATAGCCCTGAGAAAACCCTGTGCCTTTAAATCTCCACCATTTCCATCTCTGTCCGGGGAGGGCTGAAACAATGGGGGCTTTCAGAGCCAGGACCCAGCAATCCTAATTTGCTGATCAAAATCCATTATCTGTGATCAGCTGTGCACACTCCTGTTCTTGGGGAAGGGGATTTTTATGCCCCTTTCTGTCACCAGCCACTAGACAGATACTGGACTTCTTGGTAGCCTGCCAGATGAGTTGGGGATGGGTGTTGGTAGCTGCAGATAGAGCAAGTTATATTTCTTCACCGTAATTTATCAGCTTCTTCCTCTGGTTCTTCCCTGGGTGCTGTACAGTGTTCTGATCTTGGGAGTGGCTCAAGCATTTAACGGCCCCATCCACATGGGAGGTCCCAGGTTCTGTTCCCAGTGCCTCCTAAAGAAGACAAACAATTAGCAGACAACGAGCAGACATCGAGCAAAAACAATGAGCAGACGAGAGAAAAAACAACAAGCAGACAAAGGAAAAAAACGAGCAAGACAATGAGCAAAAACAATGAGTAGACAACAAGCAAAAACAAGAAACAAGCAGAAAGCAGATGTGGCTCAAGCAGTTGAGCACCCACACCCACCATGGGAAGTCCTGGGTTCGGTTCCCGGTGCCTCCTAAAGAAAACAAAGAAAGACAACAAGCAGACAACAAACAAAAAACCCACAATGAGCAGACAATGAGTGCAAACAACAAGCAAAAACAATGAACAAACAGATGAGGAGCCATCCAGGGGCAGGGGGAATAGGTGTTTCAGACAGTTTCTGCTTGTTTAAAAATAGTTCTTTTGATGGAAGGACTGAGTCCTGGTACTCCCTACTCTGCCGTCTTCCCCAGAAGTCCTTCTATGATTCTTGAAACCTCAAGAAAAGAGCTCTACCAGAGTGCCATTAGAATGTAGTTCCAAATTACTCAAACCAGATCTTTAAAATCATAGAATGAATTTTTAAAATATGTATGTATTATTCTTATAGTGGCTCTCTCAGTGCTTTGCCCATACTAGAAGCTGAATCAATGCTGGCTGAATTTTACTGCTGATGGGCTAAAGCAGGAATCATTGAATTTGGTGTCAGAACACCTGGGTTTAATTTTAAGATTGTTGAGCACAGGCAAGTCCCTGTACTCACCCGAGCATCTCTTTAAAACAAGGGAATTAAACCAGAAGTATGATTTTTAAAAATAATTCTTTCCTATGTTTATTATGGAAATTCAGATGCAAAGAGAAAAATTCTAAATTTCTTCCGGGTAAATTCAAGGCATCCATTGAATTTCAGTGTCATTTTAAACACCCTTTTAAAAATCACATCCAAAGTAAAGGAGGAAGTATTTGTATTCCAAAACCTCAACTACTCTTTGATAGATGAGAACGCGCCATGATTTTTTTCTGTTAAATGGAGTTTCATTAGTAGGTTAAAATCAGGAGGATGGAAACTTTTGGAAATAGATGATTTCATGACCATTATATATAGAATTCAGAAAAAGCTATGAATTTAAAGAATACCAATACTGACACATATATTTAAGGACTTTTGGACTTGAATGCTATTGTTTTTCAATGATTCAACATTTCTTTTTCTTTCTCAGCTAAGTATTTACATGCATAAATAATTCTCATACTGACAGTAATAATTATTTCTGGGTAGCATTCAAATTAATGCATATCTTCCAAAATGAGTTATGAATTTATACTTTGTCATCAAGACATTAACAAACATCATGATTTCAGATGTGCTGCACTTAAAAACAGCAGATTTTTAATAACTAAAAAACACTGCCATCTGTGGTCACAAATACATATAACTTTAGTAGTGCTCTTATGGTTGGTTAACCTTTTTTATTTTTAATTTTGAAATAATTTCAGACCTACAGTAAGGTTGCAAGAACAGTATAATGAACTTCTGTATTCCTTTCACCCACATTCTCCAATTGTTAAAGTGTCACTGCATTGTTTATTTACTGTCTATCATCTAGTAGGTGTGTGTATGTTTGTGTATTTATATACATATATATACACACACATATACTTATGTATGTTCATATTATTATTTTATTTTAAATGGTGATTTTAGGAAGGCCTGAAAATTTGATGTGCTATGATTCTATAGTAATGGAAGAAATTAAGGAAGAGGAGCAAATAAGTCTGAGGACATCCATTAATTGTACCCCATAGGCTGCCTTTACTTGTGGTGACCCTTAGATGCTATGATTTTGAGGAAGAGTAGTGGGATGGGGTGAGGTGGTGAGAAGGTTGTGGTGAGGGAGGAAGTTCCCAGCCATCTGCAACATCTTTGCAAGCAGTGAATCTCTGCCAAAATGAGTGCTGGGGACCACCAGCACAGGAAGAGAGGACATAAGGGCCCCAATCCAGCTCCTGCAGAACAGGGCCTGCTGTTAAAGCCGCTCTCCCCATCTGCCCACGTCTGACTCTTCTTTTGATTTTGTATACTGTCCTCTGCTTTTGAAGATGACAATGTCAATAATGTTCGCCAGCTGGGGCTGCAGGTGTCGCCAAGAAGACCAACAGGGCCCAGCGGTCCTCCCACGCTGGGAACATATGGCATTTTCTCTTTGTTTTGGAGCTGTGGTTGCCACTCAGGGAGCCTGGTTTTGGGAGCAGTTGGATTTTAGACTTGTGGTTTGGCTCATTATGAGGCATCTCGTTTCCCATCCTCCCATGTGCAAGAGCCTCTCTAGGCCACAATAAACATTTTTCCGCCCCAACACGGTTGTGCAGGACTCTCAGTTGTTGCATGTGAATATATTCCAACTTCATGCAATTGATTCTATAGATGTGCACATACTTTCAGCTGTTTTTAAGGCAAGACAGCGTGTTTAGAGATTCTTCATTCTTTTATCTGCAGAATCCATGGAAGAGGACATTTTCAGAGAGCCATTTTCAATATAAGTGGAATTGTGTAGGGAATAAAATAAAGGGCTTAACATGACTTCATTGTGAGAGTGGCTGTCATAGCACTGATGCTTTAAACCAATCCTCCATTCAACACTCAGCAATGGCTCCATCACGGCTAAATCACACAGGCATCAGAAAGGTAAACTCTCTTCATTTGTGTTCCCCTAGAAGCAGATCCTAGGACAGTAGTCTCCTGAGCATATGATCCTAGGAAACATTCACAGAGAAGAGTGCAGAAGTGACACAGGGAAGGGAAGGCAACCAGCGCAGGCTGTGTAGACAGGCACTTTACCAATGTGGATTCCTGGAATTCACTCTGACTGGAGGGCTCTTGGGAACAACATTAAACAACTCTTTGAAGTGATCCCACCTGAGGCTGAGGGAGCTGGGGTATTTATATAGCAGTTATTTCAGGGCTGCTCCTGGGGCCAGCCTGCCTGCAAGCAGAGCATGGACAGAGCCTGTTCTAGCCAGGATAGCCTCCAGGCAAAGAGATGGCGATGTGGTAGTTAGACTGCAGGTGGGCCTCTATCACAATAGAAATGCTTGCCGGAACTTGATAGTATAGGCTACTAGGAGGTAAGCGGGGTGTAACAGTTTGGAAGTTTGACGTAATTATGAATTTCAAAAAAAGATATTGGATCATGCTTGTAAACTGTCTGCTAATCTGGGTATGATTAAGTTATGATTAGGGTGTTAACTGGGCCATGTCAGTAGGGTGTTGAGCCCCACCCCTTGGTGGGACAGGAATCAAATATAAAAGGCAAGGCAAAGGACAGAGGGAGCAGTTTTTGATGTTGGAGTCTTGAGCTGGAGCCCCAGGAAGTAAGAGAGCTTGGTCATGAGGAAGGAGAGAAGGCCCCGGGATAGAGACAAGCCATTTGCCTGATCGTCTACAGCTGACCTTGTGGAGGAAACAGAGGAGCTACGCCTGGAGAGAAACGCAGCCCTGGGAAGAGAGGAACCCAAGAAGCCTGAACCCTGGCAGCTGTCTTGCTCCAACACATGGCAATGGACTTTGGTGAGGGAAGAAACTTACACTTTATGGCCTAGTAACTGTGGACTTCTACCCCAAATAAATACCCTTTATAAAGACCAACCGATTTCTGGTATTTTGCATCAGCACCCCTTTGGCTGACTAATATAGAATTTGGTACTGAGGAGTGGGGAAGGGCTTTTGCAATTACCAAAATGTTGGAATGGTTTTATAAATGGGTGAGGGGTATTTTTTGGAGGAATTGTGAAATGCTTGATGGAAAAGGCCTAGATCACTTTGAAGACACTGTTGATAGTAGTATGGACACTAATGAGACTTTCTGTGACGCTTAGAAATAAATGACAAAACTATTATTGGAAACTGGAGGAAAGGCGATCCATGTTTTAAAATTGCAGAGAACTTAGCAAGATTAACTCCTGGTGTTTTATGGAAGACAGAATTTGAAAATGGCGAACCTGAGCATTTATCTGAAGAACTTTCCAAAGTAAACTCGGAGAATGTGGCTTGGCTTTTCCTTGTAACTTACAGCAAAATACTAGATGAGCGAAATACACTAAGGACTGAACTTTTGAGCACAAAGAAAACAGAAACTGATTCTGGAACTTCCAAGTTTCTGGAAATCAAGTTCCCAGATGAAAGTGCCCCATTTGGAGACTTAGCTAAAGCTGGAACTCGTAAATCAGAATTGAAGATGCAGTTATCTCAAAAAGACTTGTGGAAAGTCTTACTGTCTGATGGCTTGGACCCCTGCTTCTTGCATGCTAAACCAACAAGGTTTTTGAGAGCACTGTATGAACAAAACCACTGTTTGCTTGGACTAAAAAGGAAAGGAGACATTGAAGAAAAAAACAGCTTTAAGGAGAAAACCATGGAAGCTGAGATCTGGAATTAAGACATTACCTTGGGCCAAGAGAGGAGCCCCACCCATGTGTACAGAGAGGGTGAGTTTGCCCCAGTAGTTGAAGAGGATGGATGTTCCCACCCAATGTTCAGGAAGAGTTTTGCTGCCCCAGGGTACAGGGAAGGTGGAACACATTCCTCAAATATAAGGGCGGTTAAGGTCAGCACCCCATAGGTCTAAGAGGGGTGCTCCTGTCCCCCATGGATTGGAGAAGGCCAGGTGGTCAATCCATTACTCTGAGAGGGTTGAGCCTGTATGCCAAAGATTAGGGGGAATGTTGCCTTCACCTCACTGTTCTAGGGGGGCTAAGACTCTAACCCAAAGATTGAGTAAGGTGTGGCAATCATCCCAACACTCTTGGAGGGTGAGGTCTGGAGCTTGGTTGACACTCAGATGCTTGATGAGGGTGGAACCAAGAAAATGGCCATTGGGCAAGCCTGTGGAAAGGATGGGTTCCCATGTGGCCCTGAGGAGAAGAAACCATCGTCTTAAGAATGACTCTCAGACTTTGAAATCAAATGGAGGATGCCCTGCAGGTTTACTGAACTGTAGAGGACCCATGACTCATGTTTAACCTCCCAATTTCTCCTTATGGTAATGAAAATCGTTATTCTTTGCTTTTCTATTTGTGCATTGGAAGCAGGTAAATTGTTTGGTAAGTTTCAGAGGTCTATAGCAGACATGACTTTGCCTCAAGTATTTCTTTAAAATGATTATGATATGATTTTGTACTTGCATTGTTACTGATTTAAGGTTTTTTGAATATTGTAAAGTATTTTTGGAATTCAGAGGGTGGAGTGTGTAACAGTTTGGAAGTTTGATGTAATTATGAATTCCAAAAGTAGATATTGGATCATGCTTGTAGACTGGTCTGCTAATCTGGGCATGATTAAGTTATGATTAGCACATTAACTGGGCCACGTCAATAGGGCGTGGAGCCCCACCCCTTGGTGAGGCAGGAATCAAATATAAATGGCAAGGCAAAAGACAGAGGGAGCAGTTTTTGATGGTGGAGTCTTGAGCCAGAACCCCAGGAAGTAAGAGAGCTTGGTTGTGAGGAAGGAGAGAAGTTCCCGGGATAGAGATGAGCCATTTGCCTGATAGTCTACAACTGGCTTGTGGAGAGTCGCAAAGCCTAGAGAGCCTCATAGTCTACAGCTGACCTTGTGGAGGAAACAGAGGTGCTGAGCCTGGAGAGAAATGCAGCCGAGAAGAGAGGAACCCAAGAAGCCTGAACCCTGGTAGCTGTCTTGCTCCAACACGTGGCAATGGACTTTGGTGAAGGAAGAAACTTACGCTTTATGGCCTGGTAACTGTGGACTTCTACCCCAAATAAATACCCTTTATAAAGACCAACCAATTTCTGGTATTTTGCATCAGCACCCCTTTGGGTGACCAATACACGGGGTTTAGAGTTTTACCATTTTACCACATGGGAAACAAGTTTAGAGAAGCTTTCCCAAGGTCATATGATGTATTAGTTTCCTGGGGCTGCCATGAAAAATTACCATGAATTGGTTGGCTTAAACCAACAAATTTATTGTCTCACAATTTGAGAAGCTAGAAGTCTGAAATCCAGGTGTCAGTAGGCCCATGCTCCCTCTGCAGTCGGTAGGGGAGAATCCTTCCTTCCTTTTCCAGCTTCCGGGGATGTTTGGCAACCCTAGGCTTGCAACTGCATCACTTCAGTTTCTGCCTCAACTAACACATGACACTCTCCCATGTGTTTCTGTGTCTAAATTTCTCTCATTTTATAAGATGTGAGTCACTGGGTTAGGGCCTACCCTAATCCAGTATGACTTCATCTTAACTTGATTACATCTACAAAGACCCTCTTTCCAAATAAGGTCACATTCACAGGTACTGGGGGTTAGGACTTCAATATATTATTTTGGTGGATACAGTTCAACCCACAACCCCTAGTATATTAGGGCTCTTCTAGTAGCAAGATTTTATTTTTGTTTGTTTTAGTTTTTTTAATTAAAAACCAAACTCAAACTGACACAAGCAAAAAGGAGAACGTATTAGCTCATGTAACTGAAAAGCCTAGAGGTAGGTCTTCAGGTTCAGTTGGATCCAAAGGCTCAAACCATGGCATGAGCACATCATTTCTCATCATGGTCTGGCCACTCGATTCCATTTATATTATATTATTTCATTAGATCAACAAACACTTATTTTTAGAAAGTAAACCAAAGAAGTAATTCACAAGAATACTTTATAAACAATATAAGTGAGAAAGTAAATTACCTATGACTAATTATAAACAAAATTAAATATTAGTAAGAAAATAAATACTAGTAAAATAATGTTGAGTGTATATATGTCTACAAATTGGAGAGCTGTGACAGGTCAGAAATTTGAATGAATCTGTGCAAAAAGCAGCCGGTATGGGTGGAGGGGGGGAATCACATATATATAAATTTTTTCCCTCCCATCCAAGTTTCATCTCATATCTCAACTCTAGTGCCTTCTCTGTTATTTCAGCAATGGCTCAGAAATTAACAGCTTGGTCAGAGGATTTAAGTGGTTCTTGTGTAAATGGATGGTACATACAATCTTCTGTCCTGGGCTGTGATATACTCCTACTTCAGTGGACCCAATGGCTATTTTGGTATCTACCTCAATGCATTCTTTCTGTTTATCCAGACTAGACAAGAAGTGAGGCACTCACCCTGTCTCAAGACGCTGTCAGACCCCAAAGAACAGCGCCTGTGCTAACAGGATTCAGCAGGGAACTGGGAGGTGTTTTCTGGTGGTGAGTCCAAAAGAGAACTGCTGGAGTGGGAGGTTCTGGAAAATCCTGAATAGAAAAACAAGTTGTTGAGTTAACTCTGGGGAAAGTGGGAGGAGGTGCCATCAGGTCATCAGAAGCTAGGGGATCTAGGGTATGGCTGAAACAAGAATGAGATGATGGAGTATTCCTCAAATTGGGTTCCACAGGGAGTAGTCTCTGATTTGGAGTTTAATGTGCAGGATGTTTATTGGGGAGTATCTTTGGGATCAACATTTAAGGGAAGTAAGAGGAGGAAGCAGGAGTGGGCAGAGGGAGAGGTGGAGCTCCTGAGAAGCTCTGGAACCAAACTGGTCTTTCAGAGTTGTCCCAAGTCAAGCTGAGATGACTGGATCTTTATACTTTGGCATTCTTTGGTCACTGGATGTAGGTTGGTCCTGGAAGGGGGTGACCTTAGATGAGACTGCTCTCTGCAGCAGAGGAATCCCTGAGGCACGAATGACTGAAAAAATCTACCTTCTGAGCTTCAGATCCCTGCATGCAATGGCCAACTTTGCTGTCCCAACATGTGAGAAGAGATTCAAGGACAGGAGTGGGAACATAAAGAACAAGATGATGATGGTGACTGCAGAAAGGTCACAGAAGACAGAGGCCAGGGTACCAAAGCCTGTGTCACCATTTTCACAGTTTTACTGAGGGCTGACTCTTATCCAAGAAATGCTTCCTGAAGAGTGGACCCCAGATTTTCAAACCTCAGTTCTTCTACCCAATCACCCTCACCCCCCATTAATGCACTATTTCTATTTTACAACATTATGTGGATGTTTTTTCCCTTTGCTTTGAAAGTTGATTTTTGTTTTCTCCTTCTTCTTTTTTTAAAGATTTATTTTATTTATTTATTTCTATCTACCCCCTTGTTGTTTGCACTTGCTGTGTCTGTTCGTCCTTCTTGTTTCTTTAGGAGGCTCTGAGAACTGAACCCGGGACCTCTGATATGGGAGGGAGGCATGTAATTGCTTGAGCTACCTCCACACCTTGCTTTGTTGTGTTTCTCATTGTGTTTTTCTTCTTGTGTCTCGTTGCATGATCTTGTTGCATCAGCTTGCTGAGCCTGCCTGACACGTCAGCTCTCTGTCTTGCTCGCTGTCTTCTTTAGGTGGTACCGGAAACTGAAACAGGGATCTCCCATGTGGTAGGCGGGAGCTCAATCGCTTGAGCCACATCCGCTTCCCTCCTTCTTCTTTTTTCATTACATAGTTGAGTGTTTATAAAAAGACCTTTAGGAATTAACTCAAGACCAATGTAATTTAAAGATCTCAGAGCCAAAAGCCTTTGGAACAAAGAGTTTCAGGTCTTCGGAGCATATATGGCATGCAATGGCTTGAGCTATTGAGATTTTCTTGGGCAAGAAAACTCTGGAATATTAGAATGAGATTTTCTTCCTTTCTCCCCTGTCTGCAAATTGTTTCATAGGTTAAGTTTTGAAATGGAGACTTCAAATTTGATCCCCCAAACTACGATTTATCTCCAAAAATTTAGAGGAAGGAAAAAAAAAGAGAAAAACTTCAGAAAAATGAAATTGTACATTTGTGGTGTTGGAAATAGTATGCGATTGTAAGCCAAGAGACTTGGGTTTCTAGTCACGACTCTGCCACTAAAAGTAGCTGTGTGACCTTGAACAAAACACTGAAGTTTTCCTGGCCTCTTCTATAAAAGGAAGGTGTCTGGGCATGGTTATCTGTAAGCCCTCCCCTTTTTCATTTTTCTTTCTTTTTCTTTTTTTTTTTAAACTCGTAAAGCAACTTTATTTTTGGTTCTCCATGATCCCTTTAAGTTTACTTAGTGGAGCTGGATTGTTTCCTATCCCTGGATGAAAATGTGGGCAGCCTGAATGACTTTTCTGGTAACTTGAAAGTAATCCAGTTTCCCATTCTAGCTTTCCTTTTAATGCTAAGCTTCTATTATTTACATAATTTTGCATAACCATATAAAGAGCATGTGGAAGTCAGCAATGTGCCTCCATACAAAGTAACTTCATTTGAGCTCACAAATGTTAACAGACTTATGATGTAGGTTGGACAGATAAAATTGCTTTATGGTTTTGCTGCTTGGGAAACCAGTTTAGATATGTTTTATTACATGGTGTATCAGGGCTCTTTCAGTGGAAAATTATTCCAGAAAATCCAACTCTAACTGGCCCAAGAAAAAATGAGAACTTATTGGTTCATGTAATTGAAAAGCATAGGGATAAGTCTTCAGGTTCAGTTGGATTGAGGAGCTCAAGTTATGACATGAACTTTTCAAGGTCATGAAAGACAAAGGATTGAGGAACTGTCCCAAAATAAAGAAGACAACTGAATGAAACATGTAATCCTGGCTTGGTTCCTGAACCAGAAAAAGGAGATTAGTGGGACAATTAGTGAAATTTGAATAAGGTCTAAAGATGAGTTAACAGTATTGGATCAATGTAATTTCCTGATTTTGATGACTGATCTGCAGTTATGTAACTTGTTAACATTTTGGGAGCCTAGATGAAGTATATGCAAGTCTTTGTCCTATTTTTGTAACATTTGCAAAAGGTGATTATTTCAAAATGAAAAGTTAAAAAAATTATAAAAATAAAGAAGAGGTTTGGAGTGGCCTTTTGTTGATGCATTGTTTAGAATTTCCATTGCCATGATATTTCATGGACACAAAGAGGGTATGAGTCTCCAAAACTGTCTTGGCAATCCATTCGTTTGCAAGACTCAGAATTCACAGTTCTGCCTAGGAAGACGCCAAGCTGAAGGCAAATCTATTTCTTTTATGAGGCTTTATAAAGGGTCTCTGACCCAGACTTGGAAGAATGCAAAAAAATGTTTTGGTCTGAGAGTAAGACAGATGTCAATCCAGAAAATTTTAAAAGCAGGCAATTGTTCAAGTAAGAGTTTCAGTCTCAGCCCAGAGCAAAAGGATTTGACAGAGAAATTCAGAGGAGGCTCATCTGAGTGGGTTGTTTTGGAACCAATGAGCAAGTAGTAAGCCAGCATTTAGAATGGGTGAGTCTGGAAAATAGATTTGGTGGGGGGAAAAAAGGATGATTCACTTACCAATAATAATAGTGATAAATATTGCTGACAAGGAATTTTAATTGGCAAATGGAAAATTAGCCCAAGATACATTTACTGAGTCTACTGAGTCCCTTAGAAGTGAGGTCAGAATAAATTCTCTTCAAAAATGGGAACATTTGTAGTAGCTCCTGGCCCTTGAATCCATTGATCTTGTTTTTCATCTTTTTTTTTTTTTTTTTTTTCCTTTTCTTCTTTGCAATGTGGGAGACATGTTCTCTCTTTCAGAGGAAATCTAATTACTTTCCCACTGAGTTAACATGAAGATTACTCTGAAATGCATCAGAAAAGCACTGCCCAGTGTATTTATTTCTTTCCCCTAGTACAAAGAAGTATCTTAAGTTTTATTTTTCAGAATCATTAACTATGGGTCTGATTCATATTCTGCAACTGGAAAAGGAGGCTAGGATCAAATTCTGGGAAGTAAGCTCAATCAAAAGCCTTAATTTGGTAACTTGTTTGGAGAACATCTTAAAATGAGGCATTGTCTGGGGTGAGAGGGGATGCCATTCTTAGGGCATTTGGGGGGGACACGGGTTAGAGTTCTGTGCATGATGCCTCTCCATCCTATGTTCAGTAGGACCATCTCTGATTCTAACTTTTTCTACTTTCTGATAGCAAATTCCTTAAAATGTCCTCTTTTATTTCCTATGTTCTCCCCTTTCTTCCTTTCTTGTCTTCTCTTGTCCCTTCTTCTTAGGCCCATGGCCACAGCCTTCTGTGCTGCCAACTGCAGAGTTTCGGATTGTTTGATTCCAGGGAATAAGATGTTACAAACAGGAAAAAGTGACACTCAATAAGTGTGAAAAGCCTTCCTCCCCTTAAGGCTTTCTGGCTTCTCCAGCTCCAACTTTAGGCCCCATCCTGAATTTGGTGTAACCATATAAATCTTCCTTTGGATCACTCTCCTGCTGGCCAGTGCTGATCTCCCACCTGCTCCCACCCCTTGCTTAAAAAGCAAAGCCCTGTTAACTATTGTTCACAAGTTACATTAGTAGTAATATTTTGATGATGCTCTTTCATAACTTGTGATAAATGTTTCACAAAAATGCAAGGTGTTGGTAGTGGGGTGATGTATGTGAGCCCTGTATGATAATATGCATGTTTGTTTTGTAAGTTCACAACTTTTACTATACCATTATTGTTTATGTATATTCAGGTATGAATGATATACTTCAATAAAATATTTTAAATGAAAAAAAAAAAAAAAAGAAAAGCCCTACCTTCCAACCTCCTTAATCCTTCTTTTATATCATAAAGGGCCCAGGGTTGGTTGGTTGATTTTTCCCAATTATTCACTCCTTGTAATAGGATTTATATATGGATACCCTTTGCATGGTGACTGTCCAGAGCCTCTCAGTAGAATAGGCAGAGTATATTCCCCATCCACTGTCTTTGGGGTTGGCCATGTTACTTGCTTTGACCAATGTTAAAGATATCATACAAGCAGAGGTTCTGAATGTCCTTCTGTGGTTTGGCTTGGCCTCTTGTGCTTCTGCATGAGAAGAGCATGCTCTCGATATCTGCTGATCCTAGAATGAGAGCCACGGGAGCAATCCTGAATCTAACCTGCACTCTGGAGTCAAACCCAGCCAATTCACAGGCTGAAGAAGAACTTCCCCAGTGAATCTACAGAACTATGACTGAAAAAAAAAAGTTTGTTATTATAAGCCCCTGAAATGTATTTTTTGGTTACACATCATTATTTCAACAATTGCTGACTGATACATAGGTCTCTTGTCTTTATGTTCCCGGGAATGAATACATTCTTTAGCTTTCCCTCTAAGATTTGCCTTTGTATGAATCTTGGTGGGAGGCAAGTCCTCTCTGGTCACTCCTCTTCCCAACAGCAATAACACAGGCATGTGATCTGATGCAGCCATATGCTGCCTTCTTCCTTGAACCTTGAATTTGGAGAAGGGACAATTTAGAATTCATTTCTTTGGGGGTGGCAAAGCGTGTCCAGTGGGAGTGACATCCTAACTAGACTCTTACTACAGCAAGATTTTGGTTGCAGTTTTCTAAGCCTGACCTCCCTTGGTTGTTGCCCATTTCCAGCCTTCCCATAAATTCTGTGAGCAATGACTAATCTAACTAATTTCTTTTCTGCTGGTTAGCTACAATCTGTTCCTGTTTTTTGCAACCTAGAACTCTGACAAGTACAAATAGCTCATCTGAAACCCAGTCATTTGAGAACATAGAAGACTTTTTTATTTGGTGATTCTAAGACTCTGAAATCTCTGGACTCTGCCATCTCTGGAGCTAAGGGAGCTATATTCCCCCCACGCCCCTGAAACCTGATCATTAACATTTCTAGGAAACTATACCAAGTTGCATCAACAGAGAGTGTTAATCAAATCCATAATTTTGGAAAAACCTTTCTTCCAGTAGACCTACATTAGCATTATCTTTCTAGAAGGGACCAGATCTTCCAATACAAGGAGACTGGTATGCCTTCATCTTTTGCCTAGGAAAAAAAAAGACTGGAGCTCTTTGGAAAGTTGGAGATGATGGAAGTATCTTCTGTGAATAAGACCTTCTCTGCCCTAATGATAATTCACTAGTTTACCATTTCAGAAGTGATCAACTCTGATATTCTGGAGGCTGGATCTTGCTTGTCCATATAATATGGGCAAATTCATCTTAGCCAAAGTAAAGACTGGCTCTGAAAGGATATTTTGGAGGAGAATATTTGATGATTTGTAGAACTTGAGAGATGGAATTAGTGAAATGAACATTAATAAAATAAATACACCAAGTCCATCCTTACTTACTCACCTCCTCAATATATGGAAACTGGGAAACCAGTCCAGAAACCATTAATAATCAAGGTGCACAGACAAGGGGCAAGAGCTGATATAGATAAGGTACAAAAAATATTCCACAAGGGAAGCGGCTGTGGCTCAATCGGTGGGGCTCCCGTTTACCATGTGGGGGGCCCTGGGTTCGGTTCCCGGGGCCTCCTGGTGGGGGCGGGCCCGCCTGCACGGCGTGGTTGGCTGACCCAGCGAGCACGAGCAGCAAGGGGGGGATGGATGAATAAATAAATAAAATCTTTAAAAAAAAAATATATATATATATATATATATATATATTCCACAAGGAGGCTGGTGGTTCAGTCCATGCCCCTCGCCCTCATTATTTCTGTCATATATTAACACCAAGGGAAGGAAGGTTGGAAGAGCTGTTCTGACCAGCATATGACAAAGTCTGTCAAAAGATAATGAATTTGGAGTTTGAAAAGGATTTGGAATTTAGACTCCAAAGACTTGGAACCATAACTCCACCAGATGAGACATTACAATCAATTGGTTTAACCACCCTGTGCCTCAGTTTTCTCATATATAAAGTGGGAATGATAAATTGGATGTGAAAAGGCTTTGTAAACTGCAAATAACTACACAGAAGGAAGTTTAATATTATATGTAGTAGCAATATTTTAAACACTGAATATATATTGCTGTAGCCATCTCAGAGTAAAAAAAAAAAATAAAAAATAAAAAAAACAAGAAAAGAAAAACTTTATGGGAAGATTTATTGCTAGTGGCCATTTCTGGCAAGAGATGAACATTGAATAAGAACAAAAAAAACACAAGGCTCAGGCTTCTTGAGGTTTTTGGCTCGGCCCTCACCTAATCACAACTCCAAATGCTGGCCAGCAAAACAACACAATCACATTTAGTTAGGTTCTTTTGCGATGTTATGGAACATGCATTGGAAAGAGCAGGACAGGGGTGTAATGCACCTGGGACTACCAAGAATGCTGCTGAGGCTCAGCCAGGTGCGGCTGCTGAGGTGTTCCAGTCGTGTAAAGGGAATGATTATGTGCACAGCGTTTCTACTTGGTTAGACATCAGAAAAACAGCCCAGCTAGTGTGGAGGTGAAGGTAATATGCCTGCAAACTGGGACTCATCCTAATGACTTCTTGGGAAGCATTGCCAGGGTCCTGATCAATCAGATAGCCTAAGAAGGATACTGGCTATGTTAGGTGTTTTTGTCTTCTTTACTCTCTCTTTCTAGAATAAACCCTCATGTAAAACTACTTTAATGAATGAATCAGTTACTAAAGAGTAACTGCTGGACTCCTATCTAAAGCCTGCAACTCCTTCCCTATGGACCAGGAGTTCCCTAACTGGGGTTCCCAAACCTGTAGCATCAGCATTATCTGGACACTTATTAGAAATACAAATTCTCAGCTTTCATCCCAAACATTCTGAACAGGAAACTCTAGGGGTGAGGCCCAGCAATCTGTGACCTCACTTCTCTTGCTTTTGCTTCATTTTTTGCTTCACTTTAGTTTTGAATGCAAAACTCTTCAAAAGAATGGTCTATGTTTCCCTCCCAATGTCTTTCCCACTTACTCCAATTAGGTGTTTTCCACCTGCACTCCAAGACACTGTTTAAGTCAAGGTTACTGTCAACTTCCATGTTCCTAAATCTTACGGACAACTCTCAGTCTACATCTCACTTGATCACTCCCTCTTCCTGGCCACACTTCCTCATTTGCCTTTCAGTTTCCCACACTCTACTGACTTTCCTCCTAATCCACTGCCTGCCACTTCTTAGGTTCCATTGTGGGGTGTTCTTCATCTCCTTAATGCTGAATGCCACAGGGCTCAGTTTTTGAGCCCTTCTTTTTATCTACACCAACTCCCTCAGGTGATCTCAGCTTTATTCTCATGAATTGAAATAAGAACTATATATTTATGACTCTCAAATTTATATCTCTAATCCATAAATGTTCCCTGAATTCTAGATTCATGTATACCACTCACTGCCTAGTTGATATCTACACTTGGATTTCTATTAGATATCTCAAGATTAGCATGTCCCAACGTGACTTTCTAATCTCCCACCACTCTACAAATATTATTCCACTTACAGTGTTCCACATTTCAGTGACTGAAAACACCATCCTTCCAATTGCTAAGGCCTAAAACCTCGAAGTCATCTTTTATCCTTTCCTTTTTCTCATAACACATATCCAGTCTAACAGGAAATCATGTTGGCTCTATCTTCAAAAAATAACCAGAATCTGACCCCTTCTTACCATCTTCATATTCACCACTCTGGTCTGAGCCAACATCTCTCACCTGGATTATTGCAATTGCCCATGAATAGTATCCCTAATCTCTTCATTTCTCCTCTATGGTCGATTTTCAGCAACTAGGAAAATCCTTTGAAAACATAATCAGATCATGTCACTCTGGGTCTTAAAGCCTTGCAATGGCCCCCTTTTTATTCCAAGTCCAAGTCAAAGGCCTTCCCCTCAGCTGCCTCTCTGCCCTTATCTTTTAATTCCTGCTCCAGCCATGCTGACCTTCTTGCTACTCCTTGTACCCTTCAGGCTTGCTCTTGCCTCATGGCCATTGAACTTGTTGCTCCCTCTGTCTGAAATGACTGGGTCCCTCAACTTCAAGTCTTTCCTCAGATGTCACTTTTTAAAGTGAGGCTTACTTTGTTGCAGCTTCCCTATTCCATCTTGCATATTCCGTTCTTTTGTTCTCATTGTCCTGACCAACGTATTATATTATTTACCTATCTAGTTTATTGCCTGGCCCCTTGCACCAGAAAATAAGGTCCACAAGAGCAGAGATTTTTGTCACAGATGAATCCCCAGCTCCCAGAGCAGTTCCCAGCACATGGTCAGTACTCAGTAAATATTTGTTAATGTTCAATTAAATGAATAAATGGATGAATTATTGTGTAAGTAAATGCATGTGGAGTTATTTGGGGCCTCCGTGATAGTGATGTCATCACTATATGTCTTTGATCTTAACGTATCTTGTCCAGAAGAGTTGGAAATTCTCCTCCAGTTGTCATGAACCCATCTGGATTTCATTGCTTATTGCTATCATCACTGAATGTTATATCTCCAACGTCTCAAATTAAACAGAATATAAAAATGGAAGGGAAAGCAGAAAAGAAAGCTGGACATCCCAAAGTGTAAGTTGCAAGGGGAACTAACACTTCTAAGCTTGAAAGTATACACTCTTGTTGGTGTTAATTTTGCACTGAGGCCAGAAGACATGATGGCGCTTAAAACATGACTGAGGTAGAGTACAGAAAACAGAGGGTTAGGAAAAACACAGAAGACCCTGGTGACAGCAAAAAAAAAAAAAAAAACAGAACGGCAAGACATTTCAAATACAGATCAGGGACAACAAAACTGAATGAACAACAATTGAATTATGCCTGTGACACATGAAAAGGTTTTGTAGTTTCTTGGGGACAGCAATGAACCCAGAAAGCAGATAGATTATTAATTTTCTATGACTATACGCATACTGGCTTAAACAACACAAATTTATCATTTGATAGTTCTGTAGTTCAGAAATCCAAATGGGTCTCACTGGGCTAAAATCAAGATGTTATAAGGTGGCAATATTCTTTTCTGGAGACTCAGAAGAGAATCTGCTTTCTTACTTTTTCCAGCTTCTAGGGCAGGGGTTCTTAACCAGGGGTCCATGGACCCCCAAGGGGTCTGTGGAAAGATTTCAGGGGGTTCGTGAGCTTGAATTGAAAAAAATCAACTTATCTTTATTTTCTCTGACCTCTCTAACTGAATTCTAGCATTTTCTTCACTTATGAATGTATGCAATAAATTACAGTAGGATTCATTTCATATCACATCACAGTTTTGCATATCTTGAAAAATTGCTTACGCTCATCCATACTTAGAAATTACAGTAGTTGTTAGACCTGATGCTAGTTGAGGGTCATAAAACTATCTGCTGCTACATTCTGAGAAGGGGCTTGTGGTTTTCCCCTGACTAGCAAAGGGATCCATGGAACAAAAAAGGTTAAGAACCCCTGTTCTAGAGGCTGCTGGTATTCCTTGGCTTGTGACCACCTTTCATCATCAAAGCTAGCAAAGGCCATTCGAGTCTTTCTCACATTGCATCACTGTGACATTGACTCTTGCTTTCCTCTTCCACATTTAAGAAAACTTGTGATTATATTGTGCTCACCTGGGTAATCCAGGGCAATTTCCCTATTTTGAGGGCAGCTAGCAACCTTAATTACATCTGCAATCTTAATTAACCTTTGCCATTTAACCTAACATAGTCATGGGTCCTGGGGATTAGGATATAGACATCTTTGGGGAGTCTTTATTCTGCCTACCATAGATAATATCTAAATCACAAGATTATTTTTATTCGTTTTTAGAAATGGGTTCCAGTAAAAAAGATGACCAGCCTGGGCAGCCTCCTCTAACTCACTGGCAATTCAAAGGGTTAAGCACCCAGGGGTGGTGCAAACAATTACATCACTGATTAGAAACTGGGAAGCATTTGTGGCTGACATGCAGTAAATATTGTTGGGTGGATGCATGGATGGATGATTAAAAAGGAGAGTGGGAATAGAGGTGCCTTCACTGGCAATTTTTTTCATGAGTATTAGGATCTGTTGGGGCAAATAGGGTTACTTCCTACAAACAGATTCTTACCTGTCATTATGTTTTATATTTGCAAACCTTAGAGATATGTGATAGAGGCTAGAAGGAAATGCTATTAATAATCAAATATTAATGTTTAAGAATTTCTCAGTGAATGCTGTTGGACTTGGGTTCTCTGCTGACCTACATTAGGAGGGTATAGGTGACTTATAAAACTTTCTGATCGGAAAACAAAAAACAAAAAACTTTCTGATCAATCTTTATTAGGTTTCTCTCGTTTCCAGCTTCCATGTCAGTTAGTTAATAATTTATGAATGAACACTGAAATGCATGAGGCTCTCTCTTGGCTCTTCTAACTGGCCCTGGCAAAGATAGGGTGGTCCTGGGTCAGAGGACTTGCATTCTCATACTGATTGTCACTTTCCTAGAGAGCTTCACTTCTCCATATTTAAACAGTGCCCAGCACAGAGTAGCCCTTCAACAAATATTTGACTCATCTGTGAAATGAGTGAATTGGAGCAGATGAACTTCATCACAGGTCTTACGTGGGGTTCTTCAGAAGCAGACCCTGAGATGAGGACTTGTGTGCAAGTAGCTTGTTAAGGAGGGACTCTCAGGAGAAGTGAGTAAGGGAGTAGGGGGCAGCAGGACAGGAAAGAAGACAAAGTCCAGCAAAGGAGTGATTTCAGGGAGAGCCCCATTCTCCACTTGATCGCACTGGGATGCTCTGAGTATAAATTATATCTCTGAGTTTGTACCTTTTGGGAGAAGAGAGCTGTTATTTCGAATCTAGTATCAGCCTGTTGTTGACTAAGGCTACCCTAGGGGGATGTGAACTCCCAGGCACTTCCAGTTCTCTGCATAGTGGGGAAAGTGGCTCCAGTAGACCAAGGGATGGCCTCTGAAGAGACTCACGGGCCCTGGAGGCTTAAAGCAAAAACACAGAAATGGTCAAAGGGATCTGAGACGGTCTAGGTGGAGCCAACAATGGCTATACAGTTTCTTCCAATTCTACAATTGTAGAAATGTAACTATAAAGTGGCAATGTGCCAGTATTTGTATATGCTAAAATTCACATTTTGAGAATTCCACAAAATAGACACTTTTGTACTTGATGCCTTTGCTCCCAGGAAATAAATTTTTCCATTGCTAAATCAGGCTTTAAATGACCATGGTATATATAATCCCTGTATTTTAAAAATTCCATTTGGTTGTTTCTAGGGATATTTTGGACTCTGCTATGCTTGTAGAATTGAACTAGAAAAATTCAGTTGACCACATACTAGTTCCAAATGTCCTCATGATAAGTTATGGTATTAATTTGGTTTAATATTGATGTTTTGGACATTATTCATGGCATGGTTTAAAAACTATAAAAATAAAACTTGAAGCATATGTTCTCTGGTCCATTTCTGAACAAATATCTCAACAATTAAAGAAAAAGTTATTGAAAATAAAAGTCAGAAACAGAAGAAGCCCATCTCCTCATGGTCCTGGAACCACTGAAGGCAGAATGGTCCTTCAGAAGATTAAGACATTTCACTTTAAAGCTTTAATTTAATCCGGTTTCCACTGAGGGCAGGTCAAAAAGGCACTTGAAAGCAATGCAAAGTATTGGTTTTGGATCATTTTAATGCTAAAACTCAGAGTTAAGCCATTTACACAAGATAAACTAACAATTTTTTGGCCAACAGCCTGCCAATTACAATGTTAAAAGAGCAGCATAAGAAACCGTGAATTGTTTGGGATGTAATTTGAGTCTGTTCTTTGGACCATCAAAATTTGTGCAAGACCAACTTGTTCCTGTTCAGGACTAGTTTGTTTCTGTAGCTTAGACGGCTTCTGTGTGTTTCTTTCTGTCTAGACAAGTGACTGGTAGGGTTATGAAGATACCACTCAGCCAACAGAGGTACAAGCAAAATGTATGGACCCAACTCACCTAGAAACTGCAATTACTGATGATTAAATATACCACGTGTACTTTTATCATCTTGAGGATGTCAATGATGACGGCGATGAGGAGGAGGAGGAAGAGGGAACACTTTGTCAAACTTTTTTCTGTTGCTAGAGTACCCTGGGGCCTCGGTACTTGCTGTTCCTTCTGCCCAGTTCCTATTCCTGCAGATCTTGACATGGCTGGCTCTGTTCTTTATTTTGATCTAACCCAAATGTTACCATCGTTGTTTTTTTGTTTTGTTTTGTTTTGTTTTAGGAGCACTGAGGATTGAATCTGGAACCTCGTATATGGTAAGCAGGTGCTCAACCATTGAGCCAAACCCACTCCCCAAATGTTACCATCTTTAAGAGGCCTTCTGTGCCCTGATCTAATATTTTCCCTGACAATACAAATGTTCTACAACATCCTTCTGTTTTATGTTCTTCATAACACTTATCACTAAAAAGTCTGTCTTGTCCACTTACATTTTTACTTATTTACTCTGGGTCTACCTCTGCCATTTATGGAGGCCCCTGGCCCACAGTGCAACCTGGCTCCCTCCTGTACTGTACCCCATCCTCTACCATGAGGGGGCCCTGTGGTAGAGAGAATTATGTACTCTGATTTAGACATGTTCTGGATCTTAACCATGTCCCTATGGGTGTGACATCATTGAAAACAGGACCTTTTGAAGATGTTATTTTTCGTTAAGATGTGACAAACTGAACCAGGGTGGATCTTAACCCATATTACCAGAAACCTTATAAGAAGGGCACAGAGAAAAGTGGGAAGTTAGTGGAAACCTGAAGAGAAAGGGGAGGACATCGCCATGAGATTGGAAGGAGAGATAAAAGCCAAAGGAACCTCAAGGACTGGGCCAAGTCCGCAGGCAAACGCTACCAACCCCGGGGAGGAAGCAGGCCTTCTAGCCTCTGAAACTGTGAGATGATAAATCCCCATTGCTTAAGCCAAAACCAGTTTGTAGTATTTGTAATAGCAGTTCAGGCAAACTGAGACAGGCCCCCATACATTCTGTAGACAACCCAGCTTGCCTAACCAAGCCCTATTCAATACACCATGCCTATGAAGGCCGAGGCATGACACAGAAGAAAGAGAACTGGTTGTGATTTACTTTGAAATTCATTAAAAAAATACATTAATGGACAGATAGAGGAATGGCTAGGTGGACACATAAGTGATACAGCAAGTAGAGTTCAATGTAATGGTTGAATATAGGTGGTAGATACATGGATTCTTGCTTTTTTCTTTCAAGTTTTCTGTATATTTGAAAATTTTCATTATACAAAGTCAGAAGAAACATAAAACTAAAACAAGTGGTTTGGAAAGCAGGAGATTTATGATTGGGTCCCTGCTCTGTTAATAAGCAGCCACATAACCTTGGACAAAACACAAACACTCTGAGATTGTTTCCTTAAAACACGGATTGCATTATGTATTACTAAGTATTAGTCAGGACTCTGTTGGTTGGAAGTGACAGAAAACCAATTCAAACTAGCCTAAGGATTGAGAGAGACAGAGAGAGACAGATACAGAGACTGGCACTCATAACTGGGAAGGATGGGGCTTCCAGCCAAGTCATTTGAAATTTCTATCTCTTGTCTCTGCTTTTCTCTGTGTGTTGGCCTCAATCTTTCCAACTGCAGATGGGCTTCCTCCATGCAACAGGGAAGTTGGCTACAGACATTACCTCTCTCCAATTTAGTAATCCCATGCGTAGAAGAAGCTCCTCTCTCCAAAATTCCATATATAAGATTCCAGGGAAGAATTCAGATGGGCCTGGGATGGGCCTGGGATGAGTCATGAGCCCAGACTAAGAGCTGAGGGGCTGGGACTGTGATTAGCTGGGCCTGGATCTGATGTCATGCCTGGGCCAGGCCGCCTGGGCACTGTGAGCGGAAGACCCAGCAAGGCCACATGAAATGGGGAGGGGTAGGGATCTGTTCCCATAGCCTAAGGGACTGCTTCCCAGGGGAAAAATGGAAGGGATGCTGAAAAGACAAAACAAAAGAAGACAAAGCCAAAAACACCAACAAAACAAGAGAAACCTACTACAGCTTGGGTTCTGTAGAACTAATATTTTTCTAAGTGCTGATCAGACTGCCATGTACACAATAAATGCTCAGAAAATATTAGCCGAATGAAAGAACATGTATAAAAGGCCATGAACATGACAAGTTATTATTTTTTTGCACTTGAAAAATGTTTTATTTTTAGAGATGTCACCTTTGCAATTAAAAATAATCAGTGTATTTAGCAAATAAATGGTTTCATTTTATAACAGAGGTAATTTTTGGGCATTTTTGTCTATAAAGGATTTTTAATTTTTAAAAAATATTTTAATAATTCTAAAAATAATTTTGGAGCATGGGGAAGGAAGAAGGAGCTGAATTAATATTTTAGGGTCTCTGACTAGTGCCTTTTGTTCAATCCAGCCAGATAAATAAAAGCTCATAAAGAAAATGATGATGAAAAAACATTTCAGCCTGGGATCATACCATACAAGAAAAAAGATTTAAAACATCAGCGTATAAAAACCAAGATAATATAACCAAATTATACTCATAAGATCCTATTCTTTATAGTGGAAATACTGAGAATATGCAACATAAAAATAATTTTTACCATTTATTGACCTGCCATCATTTGCCAGGTACTGTGCTAGGTGCTTTATAATTATGGATCTCTAATTCTAAAAACCATTATTAGACAGTTAAAACTGTTTTTCACAGAAGTAGAATATGAAGCTTAGAAAAACTGAATGATTCATTCCAGGGCATAAAACTGGTAAATGGCAGAACCATGAGGCTTGAATCTAGGGTTTTCTCCCCCCCCACACCACATGGCACTTACCATATTGAAAAGCAGCAGAATAAGTTGCTCTTGTTATTCAGCTAAAACTCATCTGTAAAATTCCAGATATGGCCTATGGTTCTGATACAGCAATATCTTTCTTTCACAATATTAATAAATAACACAGAAAATCTGTTGTATTATCATGAGTTTGGAAAGCAAGTTATCACAGATAAAAATAATAAGCTATTCTCATTCCTAGTTCCAATGATTTAGAATCTGTTACTCAGAACAAGAAGCCTCTGCTTCAAATATAAAATATGGCATTCTATTTAGTCACAAAAAGAAAGTCCATTTTTGAGCTATTTCTGTATAAGAAGCCAACCTGCATTTTCCAGTAATAGAGAGCATATTAAATTAAGTCCCTGAAGAGGTTACAGTGTTGACAAAACTCAACACCATGGTGGAAACTACACGGACACAAGAAAAAAATCTAGGCCTTTCCACATAGCCCAAGTCCTTGCGATGACTCCATTTTAAGTCAACTTTTCTTCATGCCGCACATTTTCCCAACGTCTGCTTCAATCACCAGGGGATCTACTTTCCTGCAGTCTTGTGTAGATTTTGCTGCCACCCAAACCCAAAGAGATGTCTGCCATGGATTACACCACCCTTCCCTGGTACTGAGAAGAATCTTCAGTAATTGGACCCAGACCAGATTTCAACACATGGTTCCCTTATAGGAAAGACTGCTCTGCTCCAGGCTTTACCCACACTTTATACTTGGCATAGGGTGCAAGATAATCCAGAGCTGTGATGTGCAACCAGAACGTGGGGGTCTTAGTGAATTTTTCGAAGCAGGTTCCCAGTGATACTGAGGCAGGTTAGTAAAATAGGGAATCAATAGATGGATCTGGAACCTGGCAAGAAGCCCACGTGGCCATCGGTACCCCCAAGATGGCTGCTGGAAGAACTTGCGAGAAGTCACATTCATTCATAAGGAGATTTCCTCTGGAATCAAGGAGAAGCCCCTATCGTTGGGCCCTCCCAGGGGATTGATAAGTGGGGTAATCAATCAAAACAGCAAACAGCTGGGACTCCTCTCCTGTCATTAGCAAAGGGGCAGAATAATTAATGGTTTAAAAAGCAAGCAGGACTTGGATGAGTCCATTGAGCTGTAGGGTAGGAGTTGCAGCTCCACCGAGATTCCACGCACACCTGGCACATAGGTAGGCCAGAGGCTCCAGTCTCTGGAAGTATACCTAAAAACTTCAGCATCACATATAGGTTTGAATAGAAGGGACTGATGAACCATGTGCAGGGAGGACTTATTTGAGTCCAATTCTGTCACTCTCAGGAGCACAGATTCCAAAATAGAGCCCAATGATAAGGCATCAGTCTCTGGGGCTATCCCCCCTTATATAGGACCTGGGTGTCTCCAGAGCTCTCAGGAGCCCCTCTGTGTGGGGTGATAGGCACTTAGATGTTCTATGAGCTCCTACTGAGGTGTGCGTAAGAGTTACCTCTGGGATGACCTCCCGACTCTCTTTGAAGTCTCTTAGCCACTTGAACTCATTTGTCTTTACCTTTTCCCCCTTTTATTCAAGGTCTTTTTCCAGTTGTGTTGCCAGTTGGCACTTGGTATTAATCCTTCATTGCCAGGGAGGCTCATCCCCGGGAGTCATGTCCCACATTGGGGGGAAGGTAATGCTATCATATATATATAAATAACATTTTTGTAAGCAAATGCACATATATGCATATATATTTATATATCATTTTACAAATAGTGGTATGTATTGTGAAAATTTTGATTTTTACCCACAATAGAAAATAAATAAATTAAAAAATAAATAAATAAAAAGCAAGCGGGAAAACAAACCAGCCCCCTGCTCTTGCCTTTGCCCCCTACATTTGCCTTCTCCCCACCCCTGTTCTGGCCTTCTCCTCTCCACTCCCACCCCTGACTGGAACAACAAACAAACAAGTAAAAACTGGGCATCTGTAATCTGTAATGGGAAATTGTAGTCTGTATATCAGCCCTCTATCACTTTTCAGCCTCTTCCTCTCTACCTGGGACCCTTAATTGGTTATTTTCTCCCATTTCTCTTCCCTCCCTTCCTTAATAAATTACTGGCCTAACTAACCTGGCATGCTCTTGAAATTCATTTCCTGTAGCTTAGCCAAGAACCTAGAGAAAATCTGGCAACAATCCCAGTTTGTCACTGGAGATGCTGGCGGCCAGCTTCAGGATCTCCTCACTCACGAGTACCCTGTCTTATGCAGCCTGAAACAGCAGGCGCCCTCGGGCCCATCGAGGAGCCACTGAAGGGTCTCTCCGATGTATTTCACCATCTCTAACAGTTCACCAGTCTCCAGTCAGATGCCATATTTTTTGGCATGGGATCCTCGTGCCTCAGTCACCGGAAACTGACAAATTATTTTAAATGTTAGTAAATGGAAAAGCTATTTAGAGACCAACCAGTCTAGCCCCTTCATTTTACAGATACAGGAAAATGAGGCCCAAAGAGGTTAAGTGCTATTCCCAAGTATGTGTGGTTCTTTCTAGAATTCAGACATTCTGAACTCGACATACTGCCTCTTATTTCAAACAGATTCTGCTTCCAACTCTCAATAGATTAACCTTCAGCTAATACCACCCAGGCATTCCTACAGCAAAGAAAATAGAAGCTAAACATTACAAGGGAAAGGAAGAGAAGGAAAAAAAAAATCCGCCTTTAATTGTTATTCTAATGAGTTAAGTCTTGGATTCAACATAGGCAGGGGCTCTTAAAAAAAGAAGAAGAAAAAAAAAGATCCGTTGGCTACCCCCACATGCTTGTGGATAAAAGCATGTTTATACAGCTGGATCAGACCGAAACAGCCAAGGCTGAAAACGGTCGGTAAGCAAGCCGATGGCAGGCTCAAGTTTAGAGCATCTGTTTCCCATTAAAGACCCCGGGCTACAATGATGCTCTCCTCGGACCTCCAGTTCCAGCTTCCCTGAGGACCTGGGTGTGTTCCCAGGTTTCAAGGTGCTGACAGCCAATTCATTCACTAACACAACCTAAGGGTACCTGTGGAGTACAGTGACACTAGCACAGGGTTTGCGAGTGCTAGGAGTTCAGAATGGGTGGGTGAAGTTATTTACATGCAGCTCCTAAAAGCACACAAATTCTTTAGTGAAAACTGTCAGAAAGAAGAGGTCCTCCATTTCCCTCCTTCCCTCCCTCCCTCCCTCCCTTCCTCTATAGCAATTAGCCACATTGGCCAGTATCTAATGAGCTTCACAGAAATGAACGTAAGATTTTACAGTAACGAAAATATATGACCAGATGAAGGGTGCCAGTCTTAGTTTGGGTTCCCAGGAATAGAGACTATTTCTTGAGACAAGAACTTGGGTGCAGGTAGTTTACTTGAGGGGTGGTCCCAGGAAGCAGAAGTGAGGGATAATGAAGAGTAAAGTAGGGAGGAAGGAAAAATAAACCAATATTAAGAATGCTTCGTTAAGACTGCCACCTGGCCACTTTGGGCTCCTCTTACCTGTGAATCAACAGGCAAAGAAGGGAATTACTGTACTGGCTGGGGTGATTGATCCTGACTATCAAGGGGAAATAGTACTACATCTACATAATGGGGGTAAAGAAGAGTTTGCATGGAATGCAGGGGATCCTCCAGGGCGTCTCCTAGTCCTGCCATGCCCTGTGATTAAAGTCAATGGAAAATTGCAACAAACCAATTCAAGCAGGACTAACAATGGCCCAGAATCTTCGGGAATGAAAGTTTGGGTCACCCCACCAGGCAAAGAACCACGGCCTGCTGAAGTGCTTGCTGAAGGTAACGGGAACATGGAATGGGTAGTGGAAAAAGGTAGTGATAAATATGAACTTCGACCACGTGACCAGTTACAGAAACGAGGACTGTAATGGTCATGAACCCTTCTTCCATGTTTCGTTATGAGTATGATTGTATATGTACACAAAATGAATTTGTTTTCTTCCCCCATCTTTTCCCCTATCGTGAAAAGTTGTATTAATCCCACATCATAATATTTAAGGATGTCGAGTTTAAGAGTGACTATCATCCAAGGACTTGCACCCTGTTCTGTGGGGAATTAATGCGTTTCCGGTTGTATGCAGGGGAGTTGAACATTGTTAGGCGGAAATATATATGTATGCTTGTCTGTTATTGTTTTTACTTAGAGACTAAGTATGGTTTAGAGTAATGTGTATGATTGCCTAGTTGACAAGGGGTGGACTGTGATGGTTAGGCTAATGTGTCAACTCGGCCAGGTAGTTGTGTCCAGGTGTTTGTTCCAGCAAGCACTGGGCTAATTGTAATACAAGAGCATTTATGGACTTCAATCACCAGTGAGTTTACTGCGTGGATGGCTGATTACATCTGTATCAATCAGGGAGATTACATCATCCAATCAGTTGAATGACTTAAAAGTGGAAGTGATTTCAACATTCAGAGAGAATTTCCCAGCTCGTCCTTGGATAGGCAACTTTTCCCAGAAACTCAACAACGACCCTTCATCGGGCTTTAATCGGAGCCACTGGTTTGCAGCCTGCCTGCAGAACCTGGACTTGTGCATCCCCACGGTCGTGAGAGACTCTTTTAAAATTTCATATTATTGACAGATATCTCCTGCCGTTTCTGTTTCCTGAGAGAACCCTAACTAATACAGCAGTATTCTGGAATAGTTCAGGCCATTATCACTATAGAGTTGTGTTGTCCAGATTCATGTGATTCCTCTTTTAGCTTGCAGGCATATAGATTTAACCCTCATCTGATGATTCTGAGTTGCTGATGCTGTGTGGCCTAGTTGCTGAGCCTAGAAGTGATTCCCCAAATCTTCAAATGGCCGTTTGTAGGAGTGTTTCACTATAGGCAGCTAGCAGCTATCACCATCACAGAAATATCTTCCCCTGAGCTTTCTATAGTTTCTCAAATTTGCATTGGAAATTGTCTACTTACCCAGAGGTGGATTTATCATGAAATTATTGACACTTAAGCTTCAAGGCCTGCCACCTGCATGGGCTGCTTCCAAGACGAGAGCAATATCGATAACAAGTGTTGTCAATTGAAAGAACTTTAGACTAGTACCTGCCAAGAAAACTTGAATTGCCCTGAAATCTTACAGCTGATTTATCATAGAACCTTGATAGAGATTTTCCAAATTTGACAACCGCCCTAAAAGTGACATCGGAAATTGTGAGTTGCAAAGCTGAAAGAAACTTTTCTAATCTGTCAGTAAATTTGAAAAATCAATTTTGATTCTTTCCAGAAGAAAAAACTTTCAGTGTTCTCTATAAAAAATATTATAAAATCGTTGTTATAAAGAGGATCAGAAAATATACAGCCAAAAATATAGGAAAAAGGTATTATCATATCATAAAATTAATTAGTAAAATGTCATGCTATTTCTCTGGAAAAAAAAAAAAAGAATGCTTCATGAAGATCACTGCTGGGGAGTGGGTGTAGCTCAGTGATTGAGCGCCTTGTATGAAGTCCTGGGTTCAATCCCTGATACCTCCTTAATTAAAAAAAAAAAAAAAAAAAAAAAATTGCTGCTGGGGGCAATCCGGGGCTTAGTTACCCTGGCAACTCAGGTGTTTACAGGATGCCTCTCAGAACTGGCCTGAAGGACAGAAGGCTGGAGTGTTTATCTACCTTTGGTTGAGGGTTGTCCCTGAGGTTACAAATTAGTAAATTGCATACACTTCGGCCTGTGGGTTTTAAGGCTGAGCAAGCTACCTGGGCAATGGCGATGGTCCTGGACCAAAAAGCAGAAAGCTAGGGAAGATGACTGTGCAAGCTGAGTTGGAGCTATCTGCCGGAACTGAAGTCAGAAGTGGCATCAGAGATGCGATACGGGCACCAGAGGCATCCGCTACAAAAGTGGGAGCAGCCAGATAAACTACAGATTAATTGGAGATTGGAACACGGAGGTCCATTGTACTAGCCTCTCTACTTTTGTACATCTTTGAAACTTTTATAATAAAAGGTAGAAAAAAAAAGTTTCAGTTTAATATACAAATTACTTCCCTTCAATGTCATCCTTACATTTAAGAAAAACATTGGGATGGAAGTGAAATAACCTGTTTGTAAATCTTTGGAAATGAATAGAAAGGGTGAAAGCCCATCACAGTGTTTCTAATAACTAGTAAAGCTATTATATGTGTATGACAGTGGTTTTAAGGGAAAGTCTGGGACATGCATATTACTAGAAGGAAAGCTAAAAAATGTAACATGGGACTGTATCACTTAGTGAAACCTCATGTGAATTACGAATATAGGTAATATTGCTTATATAAAAATGTTTTTACAAAATATAAATACAAATAAACTAGAGAGATGGAAACAGAATAGCAGCTATGTATGGCAGGGGAAGCATAGAGAGATTGAGAAGTGATGAGGTTTGTTTGTTTGTTTTTGTTTATTATTATTGGAATAATGAAAATGCTTTAATAATGATTGAAGTGACGAATGCACAACTATGTGATTATACCAAACACTGTTGATTGTACTTGGATGGACGGTTTTATTAATACCTCTCAATAAAATTAGTTAAAAAAAATCATGTCATCTGTGAAAAAAGATAATTTGACTCATTCCTCCCCCTCAAAAAAAATAAGTGAAATAACCTCATTTTCTTTCAAATACTATCAGGTGCATTCTTCCCTAGTAAGGATTATAGAGGATGGAGAAATGCTATTAATTCTAAACCATATAAAATATTAATTCCAAACAAAAGCGTATGTTTTAAGTTTTCTGAAACTGCATTGAATTCACAGAAATAAACAATATAAAACTGGCAGATAATAAAAAAGAAAATTACATGGAGGGAAGAAATTTGACTGGTTTTATTTTAGGCAACGTTACACCCAAACCATACTGGACAATAAGCACCTGTTGTTCACGCAGCCTAGAACTATATCCCCTTCTTTTGGAAACAGTCCCTCAGTTTCTCTACCCCATTTCATGCACTTTTAGTGGGATTATGAGTTCAAGTATCTTGTCTTCTCTTGGGCAGGGTATGAACACACAATCCAATTTATGCCATAAATTTTTTTTTTCACCCTGGAATCTGAATCTTGAGCACAATAACAGATAAAGTTGATTCATCCCTGTAGTGGTACCTTGAAAAGTTTATCCATTAGTACTTGCTAGATAGTTCTGTCTGGTTCCTATCTTTCCTGAGAGTTTTCCCTTCAACTCTGTAATTGTTTTAATAAATAAATTTTTTGCTTGGCTTTTGCTTTACTGAGTCACGGAATCCTTACTGAGCATGATAGTTTGTCTCCGAGAAAGCAGCCATCAATTCCTTCCCTCCCTACATGCATGTGCCACCCCCCACCCACACCCCAATAGGAGGAGTTTTCCTCCATCCCCTGATACCTGAGCTGGTCTTTGTGCTGGCCAGCAGAATATGACGGAAGAGGCACGCAGCCAGTTCTGGGCCTTGTTTAAAAGAACGGCAGTTTCCACTTCCTTTTCCTCGCAATGCTTGCTTTGGGGAAAGTCAGCTGCCAGGTAAGAAACCCATCCATCCTGTGAGGCAGCCCAAGTCAAAGGGAGGCTGCATGGAGAGATGAGAGGCAGAGATGCCCAACTAGTGCCAACTGTTCCAGTTCTTCTGTCCCAGGCATCAGACATATGAGTGACTTCAGCCCCAGCTGCCATATAACTACAACCTTATGAGAAACCCCAAGTGAAAATTGTTCAACTGAGCCTAGACAACTTCTAGAACTGTGTCATTACACATTTTTGTTTTTGTAGCAAAGAGACAACCATCACACTGATACAAGTGTATTCTTAAAGAATTCAAGTGTTAAGACCTACCCCTCCAGCAATGAAAGAGAAAAAGAAAACAAAAAGACCTTCCCTTCCTCCCATCCATCCATCCATCCATCCATCCATCCATCCATCCATCCATCCATCCATCACATTTACTGAATGCTTATATTCTTGGCACAGAATTAGGCACAAGGGTAACAGAATTCACAATTTCAGCTTTTACAGAACTCAAAGTTTATTGAGGGAGATGCTCTGTAAGTCAACATTACAATACAATGTGAACAGACAGATAATAAAAGTATCTTAGAAAAATACTATCCTGCTTTGAAAATATTATTAGCAAGTACTCCTTGGAACTAAAGCTGATACCCCCACAATTAAGTGATGTATCCTTTAGAGTTTGTTTTTATTTCTCTTTACTTATACAGATATCACAAATTTCTATTTACTCTGTAAGACTGGAAGATGGGGATAATTGACTACTCTAATGAGAGACATACTATGACCAGATGATCAATTGTCATGTATTTAGTGCTGAAATTCTAATAAATATAACAAATTTATTTTGATGAAACAGAGGCTACTCAGATATTAATGTTTATTGGGTGTTCTTAAATTATTGGAATGTAGTATGTGATGGTAGGCTAATGTGTCAACTTGGCCAGGTAATTGTGTCCAGGTTTTAGGTCCAGCAAGCACTGGGCTAATTGTAATACAAGAACATCTATGGACTTTGATCACCAGTGAATTTACTGCATGGATGGCTGATTACATCTGCATCAATCAGGGAGATTGCATCAGCAATGGGTGATGCTTTTATCCAATCAGTTGACTAAGGATGAGAAAAGTCAGGCCTGGTTTACATGATATGCAGGTACCACCTGAAAGTGGACAGCTGCGGCACTGTAGCCCTTTTTTGGGACATCCTTGAAGGATAGCGGTGAGAGCAAATCCTCCCAGTGGGCAGAACTTCAAGCAGTGCACCTAGTTGTTCAGATGCTTGGAAGAAGAAATGGCTAGAGGTACATTTGTACACTGATTCATGGCCTGTTGCCAATAGGTTGGCGGGATGGTCAGGGACTTGGAAGGAGCATGATTGGAAAATTGGTGACAAGGAGGTCTGGGGAAGAGATATGTGGATAGACCTTTCTGAGTGGGCAAAAAACATGAACATATTTGTGTCCCACATGAATGCTCACCAGAGGGTGACTTCAGCAGAGGAAGAGTTTGATAATCAAGTGGATAAGATGACCCACTCTGTGGCTAATGCTTAGCCTCTTTCCCCAACCACTCCTGTCATTGCCCAATGGGCTCTTGAACAAAGTGGCCATGGAGGTAGGTATGAAGGTTATGCATGGGCTCAGCAACATGGACTTCCTCTCACCAAGGCTGACTTGGCTACAGCCACTGCTGAATGCCCAATCTGCCAGCAGCAGAGATCCACACTCAGCTCCCGATATGGCACAATTCCTCGAGGTGACCAGCCTGCTACCTGGTGGCAGGTTGACTACATTGGGCCACTTCCACCATGGAAGGGGCAATGATTTGTTTTAACTGGAATAGGCACATACTCTGGCTATGGGTTTGCATTTCCGGCACGCAATGCTTCTTCCAAAACTACCATCTGTGGACTTACCGAATGTCTTATCTACCACCATGGCATTCCACACAGCATTGCTTCTGATCAAGTAACCCATTTCACAGAAAATGATGTGTGGGAATGGGCACATGCCCATGGAATTCACTGGTCTTACCATGTACCCATCACCCTGAAGCAGCTAGATTAATAGAACGGTGGAATGGCCTTTTGAAGACTCAATTATGGCGCCAACTAGGTGGCAATACCTTTCAGGGCTGGGACAATGTTCTCCAGGAGGCTGTGTATGCTCTAAATCAGCATTCTCTCTATGGTGCTGTTTTTCCCATAACCAGGATTCATGGGTACAGGAATCAAGGGGTGGAAATGGGAGTGGCACCACTCACTATTACCCCTAGTGACCTACTAGGAAAATTTTTGCTTCCTGTTCCTGCAACCTTAAGCTCTGCTGGTCTACAGATTTTAGTCCCAAAAGGAGGAGTGCTGCCACCAGGGAACACAACAATGATTCCATTGGACTGGAAGTTAAGACTGCCATCTGGCCACTTTGGGCTCCTCAACAGGCAAAGAAGGGAATTACTGTACTGGCTGGGGTGATTATCAAGGGGAAATAAGTCTACATCTACACAATGGGGATAAAGAAGAGTTTGCCTGGAATGCAGGAGATCCGCTAGGGCGTCTGATAGTATTGCCATGCTCTGCGATTAAAGTCAATGGAAAATTGCAACAAACCAATTCAAGCAGGACTAACAATGGCCCAGAATCTTCGGGAATGAAAGTTTGGGTCACCCCACCAGGCAAAGAACCATGGCCAGCTGAAGTGCTTGCTGAAGGTAACGGGAACATGGAATGGGTAGTGGAAGAAAGTAGTGATAAATATGAACTTCGACTACGTGACCAGATATAGAAACGAGTACTGTATTGGGTCAGGAATCCTTCTTCCTTGTTTTTTTTTTCCTTTTCATTTCTTTCTTTCTTTCTTTTATTTTTTTTATTCTTTATTTTCTTTTTCTTTTTAAATTTTTCCCCCTTGTTTTGTTTTGAATATGATTGTATATGTACACAAAACGAATTTCTTTGCTTTCTTCCTCAACCTTTTCCCCTATCATATGAAAAATTGTATTAAATTCACGTCATAATATTTAAGGATGTCAAGTTTAAGAGTGAATATTACCCAAGGACTTGCACTCTATACTGTGGGGAATTAATGCGTTTCCAGTTGTACGCAGGGGAGTTAAACATTGTTAGGCGGAAATATATATGTGCGCTTATCTGTTATTATTTTTACTTAGAGACTAAGTACGGTTTAGGGTAATGTGTATGGTTGCCGAGTTGACAAGGGGTGGACTGTGATGGTTAGGCTAATGTGTCAACTCGGCCAGGTAATTGTGTCCAGGTGTTAGGTCCAGCAAGCACTGGGCTAATTATAATACAAGAGCATCTATGGATTTTGATCAACAGTGAATTTACTGCATGGATGGCTGATTACACCTGCATCAATCAGGGAGAGTGCATCAGCAATGGGTGACGCTTTTATTCAAACAGTTGAATGTCTTAAAAGGGGAAGTGATTTCAACATTCAGAGAGAATTTCCCAGCTTGTCTTTGGACAGCCAGCTTCTCTCAGAAACTCATCAAGGACCTTTCATCGGACTTTGATCGGAGCCCCTGGCTTGCAGCCTGCCTGTGGAACCTGGACTTGTGCATCCCCATGGTCGCATGAGAGACTCTTATAAAATCTCCTATTATTGACAGATATCTCCTGTTGATTCTGTTTCCCGAGAGAACCCTGACTAATACATAGTGAAATAAAAATGTATGGTTATTTGGATTCTGTATAATGAGGAGTTGTACTTGTCAAGTCCTTTGCAGGTGACAGAAAATCAAAATCTAATTGAAATTGGTTTAAACAAACAAGCAACCAAAAGGGAGTCTATCGGCCCGTGTACCTGAAAAGTCCAGTGGCAGGATTCAGGGTGCTGCTGAAACGGAATCAGGACTTGGTCTCCCCACCTTGACGTACTGTTTCCTTCATCTTGACATTGTTCCCAAGTGGGACCTCCCTTGGTGCTGGCAAGATAAGACTCAGAATTACTAGATTACGTTCTCACATCTTTGCAACCCATTTTAAAGAGTGCATCTCATCCAGCAGTCACAATAAAAGTCCTGGGATTAAGTTTCATGGGCTGGGCGTGGTCACGTGCTTTGCTCCTTCTTGCATGGATCATTGTAATTGGAAGATGGAGTAGGTTGATTGGCCTTAAAATAAATGTACTCTGTTCATAAATTCTCATGCTTCAGACAGGAGAATAGTTATTAATTTATAGTTACTAAGAGTAAGTAATAATTTGTTAAAAATATACCTCTGGAATTTAAATAGGTTGCGAAGTCTCTTTACCATAGGTTGTGTTCCTGCAAAGGGCTTATAAAAGTTTCATATCTGATAACATTAGCTGCCTCTGAGTTGTGGAAGGGTACAACTGGTGGCTGGAGAGCAGAAGTGAGAGGAAGCTTTAATCCCAAGCTTTGGGTCTTTGAATTTTGTGCTGTGTGACTATCACACCTCTTTAAATATAAATAAAGTTAAACTAAAAAACAGAATTTTTTTACATTACTACATTACTCATTTTTTTAAATATTAACTTAAGCCAATAGAAAAATGGGCAGAATCTCTAAGAGGTATCTCACAAAAGAGATTTCTGAATGGCCAATAAGCACATGGAAAGGTTTTCAGTTACATTAAGTATTAGGTAAATGCAAAATGAAACCACAATGCAACATTAGTACATACCCACCATTAAAAAGATGATAAATGCCAAGCATTGGCAAGGATTTGTAGCAAGTTGCATACTACTTTTGAGACTGTAAATTGGTACAATCACTTTGGAAAACTATAAGCAAATTTTAAGCACCAGCAATTCGATTCCTAGATATATGCTGAACAAAATGTGTTTATAGGTATACCAAGGACGTGGACTAAGGGAGTGGATGCAGCTCAATGGTTGAGCACCTGCTTCCCATGTACGAGGTCCTGGGTTCAATCCCTGGTACCTCTTAAAACAAATGAAAAGGAAAAAAAACAACTGGAGAGCATCACTGGAGAGCAGATGTAGCTCAGTAGTTTAGTGCCTGCTTGAGTCCTGGGTTCAATCCCTGGTATCTACCAACAAAACAAAACAAACAAAACAAAACAAAAAAATGTGGACTAGAATGATCACAGCAGCACTATTTTTAATAGCCCCAAATTGGAAAGCACCCAAATGTCCATCAATGGTGGAGTGGAGAAATAAATTGCAGCCCATGAAATATGACATCGCATTGCAAATGGACATACAGTATGGACTAATCTCAAAGCATAATGTGATGAACATAAGAGAGTTCATGCTGTAAAATTTCATTTAAATAAAGTCAGGATGAGCCCTGGGAAGCAGTCATAACTTCTTTTTTTTTTTTTAAAGATTTTATTTATTTATTCATTTATCCCCCCCTTGCTGCTTGTGCTCGCTGGGTCAGCTAACCACGCCGTGCGGGCGGGCTTGCCTTCACCAGGAGACCCCGGGAACCGAACCCGGGGCCTCCCATATGGTAAACAGGAGCCCTACTGATTGAGCCACAGCCGCTTCCCAGTCATAACTTCTTAGTATGAGCATGTTCACTTTGTGAAAAGTGCTATACTTTTCTGTATTTATATTAAATTTCAATAAAGTGTTTTTTAAAAATCCCCATCTTCATGGAACTGATTGCAGTAGAGATGGTCGATAACCAAAATAACTAAGAAAAAATTAAAGAGGATTAGATGGGACTCTGTGCTACTGACAGTAAGATAAAGCAGGGGAGAGGAGAAGGGAGGCTTAGAAGGCGAATGTGATTGTAATTTAAAATAGAGTGGTCAGGGAAAACCTGCTGAGAAGCTGACACTAGTTTTGGTTAAGTAAAGCACATTTATTCTTCCCAACAAGCTTATGAGAGAGAGAGAGAGAGGCACCATCCTATATTAAAATAAAAAGTTAGGTGAGTGTGGAAAAAGGTGCTAAATTAAACTACAAACTGGTAAGACAGTTTGCTGCTCAGGAAACACATTTAAATTGTCCTGTGAACGAGGGACGACTGCATAGCTGGCTAGATACTTAGCAGACAGACAGACAGATAGACACAATGGTGAAGACAGAGATGTTAACTAGGCCACCTTTAGCAATTGCTTAGCAATTGCTTTATTAGTTATTGTCCGTGTCCAGGGGACAATGTCCTTGTCATCAGGGCTTGATATTGGAGTCATCTCTGGTTTATTTGTCTCGCTTAAATTTTTTTTTTTTCAATTAAGAAGAAATTGGAAGAATAGCGAGTACTTTATATAATTGAGAAAACAAAAACAAAATGAAACAACCAGGCTTTAGAAAAGGACACACACGCGTGCAGTAACAGGGACTCTGGTAGCATTGGCTGGAGGAATGCCAACTGCTTTCACCCTTTCTGCTATTCCTGTCAATATTCAACGTCCATGCAAGGGGCACTTTTGGTTTGGCTTGTGCCACATGTCCATCCTTTGGCAACACAAGGGTGGAGCATTGTATTAGTGCTGATGCCAAATACCAGAAATTGGTTGGTTTTTATAAAGGGTATTTATTTGGGGTAGAAGCTTACAGTTACCAGGCCATAAAGCGTAAGTTGCTTCCCTAACCAAAGTCTATGGCCATGTGTTGGAGCAAGATGGCTGCCAACATCTGCCAGGGTTCAGGCTTCCTGGGTTCCTCTCTTCCCAGGGCTTGCCTCTCTCTGGGCTCAGACTTGCTTCTCTCCACAAGGCCAGCTGTAGACTATCAAGTGAACAGCTTGTCTCTTTTCCAGGGCCTTCTCTCCTTCCTCATAACCAAGCTCCTCTGTGTGCTTACTTCACCAGGGCTCCAGCATTAAAACTCTGCATCAGAACTCCAACTCTGTCCTTTGCCATGTCTTTTTTCTGTGAGTTCCCACCCACCAGAGGGTGGGGACTTAACACCCTACTGACATGGCCCAATCAAAGCCCTAATCATAACTTAATCATGTCCAGGGGAACAGACCAGTTTACAAGCATAATCCAATATCTATTTTTGGAATTCATAAATAATACCAAACTGCTACAAGCACACTGATTGACAGTCCACTAATGCTAGATACAATGGAAGAGGGACAGTTTGCACAGAATGAAATGGGGTACCATTGCCAAAATAAGGAGGCATTAATTTTGGGCGGGACAAAACAAGAGCTGTCCCACCACAGGTTTTCCTTGCAGGATTGTTGCAGTCCATAGATTACTGAAGTTTTCTTTTCCCCATGTGGTAGGCAAAATTCTCAGCTGGCCCCCCAGATTTGCACCTCTGGTACACACTATACATAATCCTCTCCTCTTGAGTGTGGGAAGAACCTGGGGATTATGATGGGCTATCACTCTTAACTAGGTTAGCTATCAGCTGACTTTGAGTTAATCAAAAGGGATTAAAGGGGGTCCTGACCTAATCAAGCAAGTCCTTTTGAAGGTGGAACACTCAGAGAGGCCAGCTCCTGCTGACTTTGGAGAAGAGGAAAGCTGCCATAAGCTTGACAGCTGCAAGGAACTGAATTCTGCCAACAACTTGAATGAACTTGGAAAAGGACCCCAAGCGTCAGATGAAGCCACAGCTCCAGCTGACACCTCGACTGCAGCCTTGTAAGACTTGAGCAGGGCATCCACTCACCTTTTCTGGACTCCTGACCTGCCGACATGTGATGTACTAAATGTGTATTGTCTGAAGCCACTAAATGTGTGGTAATTGTTACACAGCAACTGAAAACAAATAAACTTCTGTACTGTTAGGTGTTTCTGACACATCTGTTAAAGTAATAGTGTTTTCTAGGAATAGGGAGGAGAGAGAGAGAGAGGTTCCCAGGGAACCACGACAGAGGGCATCAACCTAGGGCACAAGGGCCAAGGAGCAGCAGTCACTGTTATTTGAGACAAAGCAGCTCCTCAGCTGACTGCTCTTTGGAATTTGGGAGAGGGGGAAGCAAGAGAGGCAGAGTTAACCAGATTTTTCTTGAAGGAGATTTACTAGTAGAGACCTTTCTGGTGTACTGGACATTTTGAGTGAATTGATTAGATAGGTAACTGCTCATTCTTAGTACTACACTCAATGCAGTGTAGAAATTTGAAATATTGGGTCCAAAGGCAGGTTAGCTGGACTTTTCTCACTTACATTTGAACAGTGTTAAGCCACAGGAGGATGTCAAGGGTGGTGGTGTCTGGGTGGGGTGTTCAAGATAAAGATGTGCAAAGCAGCGTTGGGAGATGACTGCTACAACCTGGCTAGGTTCTGGGAACACAACAGGTAACAACTCTGTCCAAGAAATGGAAGGCAGCATATTTATGAATTTTTTTCTTAACATCGTTTATTTTTGTCTGTTTCAGTTAATATTGCTATGTCAAAAACCATTCTGAATTTAATGACATAAAAAAAGCAACCATTTTACTATGCTCCTGGATTCTTTGGGTCAGGAACTCTTTAAAAAACACAGTGGGAATGGCTTGTGTCTGCTCCCCAAACTTTCTGGGACTATATAACAAGGGTCCCCATTTCTCCAGCTTTCAGTAACATTTTCCTTCGTTCCTTTAACCCTCACTGACAGCCTCCTCAAGGTCTTCTAGACTTCTGCTTACAATTTCCTTTAGGCTCCTCTCCTACCCTTGCTGCCTCCCTACTCCCAAAGCAAATGCCACCTGTTTTGTTTTTGTTATGCACCATCCCACTTCAGGTAATAAAATCTGATCCAATTACCATTGCTACAGTAATAAAGTGTTAATATTGCTATGTAACAACTACCACCATCACCACCTCTTCCCTCAGAATACAATGGTGCAAAAATAACAAAGAACAAGCCCCAAGCTACATAATAAAACCTAGGAATCCAGCTAGCTGAAGGGAGGTGGGTGTTGAGGGAGTATGGGGTTGGAAGGGAAGAGAGGAGATAACTGGTCAGCGAGATAAGGTGGGTGACCTGGGAAGTGTTGAAGTTGCCCAGGCCAAGGAGGTCATCCTCTCAGCTACAGCTGGCTTTCTTTGGGCTTCCACAGGCAGTTCTCTGACATGAAACCTTCAGTACCCAATCAGGTAAACTGTGGCATTGCTGTAGGAGCCTGTGAACAGATATTGATAGTGGTGTAAACATAGTGGAGTAAAATAACAAGTATTTCATTATGCTCACAGACTGTGGATCAGGATTTGGAAAGGGCAAGTGGAGACGGCTTTTTTCTGCTCCATGACATCTGTAGCCTCAGTTGGGAAGACTCAATGGCTGGAGTTAATAGATGGCTGGAGGATGGAATCATCTGAAGGCACATCCACTTACATGTCTGGCAGTTGATGCTGGCTGCTGGTTGGGACCTGCGGGATGCCAGGCACAACAGCTATACATGCCTTTACTGTGTGGCTGCCTGGGCTTTCTCAGAGCATGGTGGCTGGGTTCAAACTTCCTGAATCAGAGAATTTCTGTTTTTCAATTCTGGTTAATTCTTAGCTAGCAGCTCTTAGAATATTGCTTTGCCTTTACTCTGTTCATTCCATTCTTTTCCCCCCCTGGAATTCCAATTATATGTATATTAGACATTCTTTCCTTTTCATGCTATGCTCCAAGTCTATTCATCCATATTGTCCATCTCTTTGTCTCTCTGATATTCGTTTGGGATATTTTCTTTATACTTACCTTCCAGTTTGCTTAATTCTTTCTTAAGTGTGTCTATATGATATTTAACCTACCTACTGAGTGTCTTTACTTCAATGATTAATTTTGTATTTCCAGATCTTTTAATTTTCAAGTTTACCAGATTTTTTTTTTTTTTTTTTTTTGGTGTTTTCTTATTCTTTGCTCATGTTTTCTACTCCCTCATTTATTTTCTAAAGCATTTTAAACAATATTTATTTTATATTCTTTATCCAATGATTTCAAGATCTGAAGCCTTTTGAGAACAAAGCCTGCTACTTATTGTTTCTGCTCTTATTGAAGTTGGTTTGTGTGTTTCAACTTCTTACCTTATGGGCAATAAAAACCCAAATCTTAGGCCCCTGCCATCTGTAAGTACCGTCAAGGAAGATGGGCCTTCGGTATTGGCTTCCTACTCTGGGTTCCTTTGGGTTTTTCTCCCTTTATGCAATGGAAGAATACTTGTGCATTCTTTCTATCATTTCTCAGTGTTGTGTGGTTATGGATGTAAGTAAAAGGTAAAACTTTCTTATTCCAACTCAATCTCACTTCTGTAGAGGCTTTGTTTACTGTTTGGCATGAAACTTTTTAACCATTTTCCATATATACAGAATATATACACACTTACATACATACATAGATAAATGGAATATTAAATATTGTTTTGCAATACTTTAAAACATTTAACCATATGCCCCTGGACATCTTTCATCTTGGTATGTCATTCTTCAATGACTGCAACATGTTGTACAGTTTACAGTTCCTGTAATATATTTAACTAGTTCATACTGTTAGAAATTTAGGTTGTTTCCTTGTTTGTTTGTTTGTTTGTTTGTTTTCTATTACACAAGCAATACTGCAGTAAACATTCTTGAGCAGTGCCTGGCTCATAGAAGTCATTTGATTAGTATTTTTTTCATGAATATATATCTTTATGCATGCATGCTATCATTGTAGGATAGACTCCTAAAAGTGGATCTGCTAGGTCAAAGCAGATCTAAAATTTTGACAGATAACCATCAAACTGCCCTCCAGAAAGTTGTGCCCATCTCTAGTCCTCCAACAATGAACAAGAGTGCTTGTTTTCCTAGTCCTCACCAACACTAGAAAGTATCAGTCTTTAAAAATGTTTGATAATCAGATAGTGAGAGGAACGCTGTATTATTTTGCCTATCTTGGTTTTTTAGTGAGGTTAAGCATCTTCTCATGAATTACATGTATGTGAATTGCTTGCTTATACTGTTCACTGATTATTCCTCTGAGGTCTTAAGAAACTTAAAAAAGCTTTACATATTATATATATTAAACCTTTTAAAATTTAAATGTTGCAAATATTTCCACCTAGCTTATTAATTTTTTAAATAATTATGGTGGCTTTTGCAGTGTAGAAGTTTTGAATTTTATGCCAATACATATGTCCACTTTTTTCTTTATGGCTTTGGGTTTTGGGTCATGTGTAAGGAATGTAATGACCTTTTTTCTTTATGGCTTTGGGTTTTGGGTCATGTGTAAGGAATGTAATGACCCTCTTCACTCCACATCTACAACTTCACTAAGGAAAAGTCCCTAGAGGGGGAATTTAGCGGCTCTCAAACTTTAGCATGCATCAGAATCACCTGCAGGGTTTGCTAAAACAGATTCTGGGGGCCCCAAGCCCAAAGTTTCTGATTTAATAAGCCTGTGATTTCCTAGTAAATGATGCTAATGCTGCCGGTCACACTGAGAAACTAACTGTCCTCTAGTCTTTATAATCTCTGCTTCTCCAACTCAGGCTTGATATGCTAAAAGTTTCGTGCTAATAGCTACACGGAAACATGAAAGGGTTTACATAATGTTACTGGGTCAGGTCTTAGAACCTAGATGGTAAAAGTAAGGCCACCCACATTTTCATTCTCCCCACCTCCCACATGTACCTTGGCAGAACCCTAGTTTTCCCTACTTTATAGAGGGGCTGTAGTGTTTGGATGAAACCAAACTGTGACACATTACTAAATGATGGCAACTTTCATTTCATTTCGTCTCACAGAGTCTACCAAGCACTCGAATCAGATAGTCACATTAAGCATGCTCCTTAAGGGAGCAAGTGGGTAAACAAAGGCAACTGCGGCTGCGCAGTTCAGAACTCACCAAGGTGTAGTCCTCGCCGCACCTCCACAGCCAGGTGAGCTGTTCCAGGGCGGGGGGCGGGGGTCAGAGGAGCACGTGGGCGCCCGCTTCCGGCCACGTGACCACGCGCGCGCCCAATGGGAGGGCGCTACGTCACCCTCTGCGCTTCCTCACCCTGGCAACCGGCGGGTGACTATTTCCGGTGCTCTGAAGGCTCGGGGCTGACACGGGTGAGTGTACTTCTTTCTCACGCTGTCCGAGCAAAGCAGCTGCCGCCGCCCTGCCGCTGCCTCTGTCCGAGCCGCGGACGCCCGCGCGGACGTCTTCTCGGGGCCCGGAGGGGGCGGCGCGCAGGACATCCCTTGTCCGGGGCGGGACTGGGGAGGGAGCCAGGGATGTCCCTTGTCCCCAAGTCTTGGTCGCGCGTGGGGCCCGCGCAGCTTTTCTCCCCAGCCTTGTCTCCAGGTTAGCGGCCTCATCCCATGCCTGGGAAGGACTGTCTGCGTGTGGCGAGCCTTGCAGTCCTCGACCCACGTTTCAGTCGGGTGTTGGGGATGTCGCCAGCTTCCGACATCCGTAGGGCGTGCGCCGTAGTCCTGGGTGGTCTGTTGGGGGTCAGGCAGCCTCGTGAAGTAGAGGCCTGGTTAGAGTCCTTAGGAACATGAGCATTTTCTGCTCAGGTAGAGGAGGAAAAAAGGACTGAGAAGATGGAGAAGGAGCAGTTACAGAGGCGGGGTAGAAACCCGGGCTGGCGATGCCCTGGAATTGAAGAGGGCATCGTGTTTCACTAGGGGCGGGGGTGGGGTGGGGTGGGGGGTGTTTTCAACCTGACTTGCATCCGTACGGGAGGGGAAGGGAAAGGTATTTTGAAGACCACGTGACTGAGATCCTTGAATACTAATCTTAGGAATTTTTACCTATATACGTGGGGTTTTAATCATGTCCTTTTTTTGTTTGCTTTAAATAAAGCTAACCCCCCCCCTTACGATAAAGTAGTGCATGGTTTTTAAAAGAATATCAGGAAAATGCAGAAATATTTAAAAAGAGATCACCCATAGTTCCATTAATCCAGCATTTTGATGTTTCCTTCTAATTTTTATAGCATATTAACTTATCATAATGTATGTGTAATATAGTTATATCTAAAAAGCCTGATTTGTGCACTGCATCTATTGTGTGTGAATTGAGATAAAATTCACATACCATAAAATTTACCCCTTTAAAGTCGTTTTTAGTATAGTCACAGAGTTGTACAACCACCACTACCCTCTAATTCTAGAACAATTTCATCACCCCAAAAAGAAACCCCTGCTCACTAGCAGTCACTCTCCATTCCATCCCGCCCCTAAGTCCCTGGCAATCACTAATCCACTTCTGTCAATAGATATACCTATTCTAGACATTTCATATAAATGTAATCATATCATATGTGGCCTTTTCTGATTGGCTTCTTTCGCTGTTTTAAAGAAACAGTGAAGCTTTATTGAGAGAAAATTCATATATCTGTAGCATGTATTCAGTACTTCATTTATTTTTATTGATGGATAATATTCCATTGTTTGGATATACCGCATTTTGTTTATCCATTCATCATTTGATGGGCATTTGGGTTGTTTCCCCTCTTTGGCTAGTATGAATGATGCTGCTATGAACATCTGTGTAGAAGTTTTTAGGTGGACATATGTTTTCAGTTCTCTTCTGTATATACCTGGAAGTGGAATTACTGGGTCTTATGGTTACTCTTTAACTTTATGAGGAACTGCCAAACTGTTTTCCACAGTGGCTGCATCATTTTATATTTCCATTAGCAATGTATGAGGATTCCACTTTCTCCACATCCTCACCAACATTTGTCTTTTTGATTATAGCCATCCTGCTGGTTGTGGAGTGGTGTATCATTGTGGTTTTGACTTGCATTCTAAGAGTTCATACTCTGACATTTAGCTCTTACATTTAGGTCTTTGATCCAGTTTGAGTAAATTTTTGTATATGGTGTGAGGTAGGGGTCCAGCTTCCCTTTTTTTTTTCTTGCATAGGGGTGTCTAGTTGTCCTAATACTATTTATCTAAAAGACTTTCCCCTCCTTGGATTATGTTGGCACCCTGGTCACAATCAATTAACTAAAATGTATATTGTTTTCTTAAGCATTTCTCTGTGTTGGACATTTAGGTTGCTCCCAGATTTTTGTTATTCTAAATAATGCTGTGTTAAACAACTTTGGGTATAAACCCTTTGTGTATTTCAAGTTATTTTGGTAGAATGTGTTCTTAGAAGTAGCATTTCTGGATCAAAGATGGCATAAGTATGTTCTGGAGTTCATTTAATGAGGTGTTAAATCTTCAGTGTTCATGAAAGAGCAACCACCTGGTTCTCTATTGAGAAGTTGCTATAGCTTAACTGCCCACTTTCTGTAAAAGCCTTTGCTGTGAGATGGATGTATTCCATAATTCCCTTCTTCCTTTCACTGCTTTAAAAAGACTGAGCAAACCTAGAGAGAAAAACTTCAACACCAAGGGGCTAACAGGGCATGTGGTAGTTTTCTAAATGGTTTAAAGAAGAAAAGAAAGGAAAAGAAAAAAAACTAACAACTTAGTGTCATCAAATGCCATGAAAAGACCCTGGGTAAAAACACATTTTAATCTGAGTTTTTTCTGGCCTTGATAATCAAGGTAATTTACATTCATCTTTGTCTCAGAGATGGCAGACTTAAATCTTTACTCTTTAATAGATAGCACAGAGGAAAAAAAAAATTGTAAAGGGGAACAGATGTAGCTCAGTTGTTGAGCACCTGCTTTCCATGCATGAAGTCCCGGGTTCAATCCCTAGTACCTCAATTAAAAAAAAAAAAAAATCGTAAAGAGGAAAATAAGGTTCTCTTTCATCTTTTGCCCCTCAGTCTTCCAAATCTCCCAAGAGCTCTCCATGGCCAGTATTACTAGACTAGTTCATACATAGAGTATCTCTGGAAAGATAGTATATACAAAATTACACATTCTGATGCTCTTGATACTGACAAATTCATTTTCAAAGTGGTCAGATCAGTTTATGGTGCTGGTGCAGTGCTAGTTTTGAAAATTTTCATTTATGTTTGCATTTTTTATATAGTCTTTCTTTAATATTGACTATCCCATTTATATTTTCTCTTTTATTTATTGTATGTGTCCTTTGGCATGGTTTTTATTTTAGTCCTTTATGAGTTTATTTTGGCTCGCATTTGTAAATGGTTGCTTTATGATAGCATGGATTTGGGGGAGAAAAGTTAAAATGTTTTTTTGTAATACTTATGCTTGTAGGTGTATGGGCTGAACAAGGGTTGAAGCTGTAGGGAAAAGGAAGTTAAATGCTTGAGGGAGAAATCTATTTGGAAAGTGGATGCAGTCCACAATGACTTCAACATGAATTAGAAAAGTGTGGTGCTATTAAGAAAAATAAGGGGTAATGAGGAAAGATAGAGATATTTGGGGGAAAGATGAGTTTGTTTTGGGCAGGCCAGCTATGAGGAGGATACATTTTTTTGGAGGATCCAGAGTAGAGCTTGTGGCTTAGTTCAAGACATAAACATTTGTGTTAGGTATCATCTGATTTGCTGAGGGGATAGTTTTAAACATTGACAGTGGAAGAAAGCACTGAAGGAAGTGTTCAGGAATGGGCCTGAGCACAGGCTATCTGGGAGTCATGTAAGAGGACAGAAGTATAGGATTCAGAGGGGTCATGAGGAGCTGTGCTATAGATTGACATGCTTGCCAAGGACGGCAGGTGATCAAGAAAGTCAAAGTTGAAAGCATAAGAATAAGAAAAGGCCATTGGATTTGGTGACTAGGAAAAGATGTATCCTTAAGGAAGCTTTATTGAGATAAAATTCATATATTATGTTATTCACCCATTTAAAGTATACAATTCTGTGATTATTTGGTATATTCACAGAGTTATCTGACCATCGCCACAATCAATTTTAGAATCTATTACCCAAAAAATTCACCCACACCCATTAGTAGTTACTCCCCATTTCCCTTTAGCTGCCCCTCCATCCCACTCCCCCAATCCCCTCAGCCCTAGGAAACCACTAATCTACTTTCTTTCTGTAGATTTGCCTATTCTGGACATTTCATATAAATAGAATTATACAATATGTGGCCTTTTGTGACGGGCTTCTTTAACTGTTTTCAGTGTTCCCTCAAGTTGTAGTATGTATCAGTACTTCCTTTTTTTATTTTTATTTTTATTTTTTATTTTACCAGGAGGTCCCGGGGATTGAACCCAGGTCCCTCCATATGGCAGACGGGTGCCCAACCATTTGAGCCACATCCGCCCCCCAGTACTTCCTTTTTATTACAAGTAATATTTCATTATATGGATATACCAGCTTTTGTTTATCACTTCATCAGTTGATGACATTTGGGTTGTTTCCACTTTTTGGCTGTTATGAATGATGCTGCTCTGAACATCCATGTACAAGTTTTTATGTGGACATATGTTTTCAGTTCTCTTGGATATATAGCTAGGGTGGAATTGCTGGGTCATATGATAACTCTAACTTTCTGAGGAACTATAGCAGAGGATGGTGCTTGCTGGTGCTTTTTAGAAATAATAATAATGAATTTTAATATCATTACTGGTAGGAAATGGCAAAATATCAGTGTTCAGACTTACTAATCAGAAATAAAGCCATTATAAAAATGCTTCATAAAATTGTTTTCTCTTGTCTAAAACTGTAACATGCCTATGCATCTCCTTTCATTGGAAATAATTTGAGTGATACCTCAAAGCTTACTGGAAGTGTTAGTCATTTTTCTTGTGGTCTTTCCTCTTTCTTATTGCAGTTATTAAATGTGGCCTCATAGTCTTGCCCTATTTTGGAACTTGGGCTTAGCTAATTACCTAGTATTCCCATAGATAAATGCATGTTTTTGTTTTTTGATAATTAATACATTCAGATGGGTCAAAATCAAAAGGTACAAAAGTGTGAACAGTGAAATCTCCATTTTTCATCCCTTACTCATCTAATTCTACTTCTGCTGACCAGTATTATACTATTTTTTGGTATAGAGCTATATTTTGCCTATATATTTAGCTGTTTTCCTTTTTCCCCCACACAAATGATGGTACTACATGTACTTCTGCACCATTTACTTACTCATTCATTCCTTTTGGTGCTGAAACCCAGGACACCATGCTTTTTGTATTTAACAGAGTATCTTCAAGATCATTCCATATCTGTATGTCAAGAACTTCCTTATTCTTTCCTATGGCTGTTTTATTTTTAATCAGTTCCCTAATGATGAACATATTGTTGGTTCATGTCTTTTTGTATTATAGATAATTTTTATATATGAAAATTTCCATGTGTGAGTGTATCTGAGGAAAAATTTCTAGAAGTAGAGTTATAGTGTCAAAGGTTGTGTGCTTTATAATTTTGCTCGATTTTGCCAAATTGCCTTTGAGTGGCACCAATTTATGCTGTCACTAACAATGTATGACAGCTCCTGTTTCTCTGCATCCTTAAGACATAATGCTATTTTACTTTCTGATGTGTGCCAATCTAAGTTAAAAAAATGGTGTGAGTGTAGTTTTATTTTGCATCTCTTGCGTGAGGTATAGCATCTTTTGATTTGTTTGAAGTATAATAATTTTTCCATAAACTGAGATTTGCCCATTTGCCCTTTTTTTTTGTTGTTAGGTTGCCTTTTTTTTTGGTCATTGGTTGGAACTCTGTTTATTAAAGGCAAGTTAGACCTTTAATGGGCTCTGAGTTAAACAAAAACTGATGTTGGAGTAGAAGTTGCTTCATTTCTAATAGAAATATAAACATTCCAGTGACCACTGGGAGTTGGAGGCCAGAGTTGTATATTGGATAGCTTGTCTATTCAAGTTGTTTCCCAGTCCAACATCACCTTGGGACCAGCATTTTTGGAGGGGTTCATTGAGTTTATATAGTTTGTTAAGTAAATACATTTCAGATAGTCTATGAGAAAGGGTAGATTGCTCAAGAAATAGCATAGTAATTCATCTTGCACATTTTATTTCCTTTTTAAACAAGCTTGAGAACCAATATTTAAAAATCTCAGATACATTAAAATGCCCATGACATAAAAATGTATTAGTATAAAATGTAGATGTTATAATTTCTTATCTGCTTTTTATTCATTATAAAATGTACATGTTATCATTTCTTCTTTATGAAAAGATCCATCTGATAATGGAGAGTCAGAGTAACTTGAAGTCTAATAACCCATACTGTTTGGATGTGTTTTCAGTTTAACTGAAGCTCTTGCTTTTCCAGAACCTGAATTTTCATTCAACCTATGTTTCTTTTTCTTACACTAGTGGGCAGCCAGGCATGATGATATGCATGGGCCAGCTGATGTAAGGCTAATTATTTAAACTGCACTTCCTCAGAGTGGCTTACCTAACCATGTGAAATATTGTGAGAAATAACCAAATAAAATAAAGATAATTGAGGTAATTGAGGCAGATCCTTTTGAAGTCACTGGGAGAAGAACCATTGTTAGGAAGCTAGCAAGCACCACAAAACAAAAATAAAAACAGGCATTTGAATTTACTGTTATTTAATTAAATTAAATTAAATACTGTTATTTAATCAAGATTTAATCAAGATCAGCATGCTTTTGTAATCAAACTTTTTTCCTTTTTTAATGAACATGTAAAACTTTTAACAAAACAGTATATATATATATATATCTGACTTTAAGCTATTTACCCTATAAATAAAGTGGCATATAATAAAAATAAAATGATCTTTTTTTAACCAGGAATTTACTATCTTTGGTAAAGGACCCATTTTTAAAAAAATTATGCATTGTGGACCAATGCATTTGTAAATTTTAAAATATCCTGAAAAGTGAAACTGAAGGAAGGACAAAAACAAAAGCTCAAATTTTTGTTAGATTTAGCAGTTAACATTGTGTCAATAAATATAAACAAAACAGGAAGTAGAAAAGAATTGTAAAAACTACTCGTCTATTAAAATGTGTGTATAAAGGAATGAATATTTTAATAAAGCAGTAACATCTGTGTCATAGTTATTGTTATGAAGCCAGGGTTGCTAGAAGCTTGTAAGCTGGTAATACTGAGAAAAGTTAGAAACTTTGTGGCATAAGTTGTTTGTAATTTGTTTTATTGAAGTTTACATCTCATCATTTATCTGTTGACAACCTCAGAAATACGCTTTCCATAAAAGTTGACTACAGCTTGCAGAAGTGTTATTTTAATTTCTTGGCTTAGTCATATGATTTTGTTAGCATTTGTGTTTTACAATTAAGTTGTAGAGCATTAAACTGATTTTCTTAAGAGGGTCTTTATGGGCAGGTGTGAATCTGTATGTTACTTCATTCCTTTGTTTATGCAAGCAGCAATCTAAGTTTTATCTCAAGGCTCAGTAATATTGACAGCACCACCTGTATTTCCAGAATGCCCCAGAGATTATAAGCATTTGGTTTGAGGGAGTAGAAAGTCTTTTTAAGTTATATTGATGATTACTTCAAGGTAGGTAAAGGAAAGGTAAAATGTTTTTGGGCTCAGTAATGAGTCATTTAATATGACTTCAGGAAAATGCTGTCAGTGGACAGAGATTTAAATTCTAACCTTTTAACATTTTTATATTATTATTATTATTATTATTATTATTATTTATTTATTTATTTTTTAAAGATTTTATTTATTTATTCATTTATCCCCCCCCTGCTGCTTATGCTCGCTGGGTCAGCTAACCACGCCGTGCGGGCGGGCTTTTGCCTTCACCAGGAGGCCCCGGGAACCGAACCCAGGGCCTCCCATATGGTAAACGGGAGCCCTACTGATTGAGCCACAGCTGCCTCCCTATATTATTTTTATTATCCAATTAAATAATTTAAAAAATAAGTGTTTTGAAATTTATCTTTGCGTGAATTTGTATAAGTAACGTGTGTTGGTAGAAAGACATGCATGTAATTTTTGCTGATCTTCCTCTAGGGTAATTCCTTTCCTGAAATTGGTTTTGGATGGAAGTATGCTCTTTTCCCAATAGAAGATGGTAACCTTGCAGAATGACCATGGAGAAGGGGATGAATTCAGAGGAAGGGCTGCCTTCCAGATCATCTCAGGTGTCGGCTGTTAAGGTAACAGCCAAAGAGATGGAAACAAAGCAGTCCCCTAAAGAGAAGCGAGGGGGCTTTGTGCTGGTGCATGCAGGTAAGCCCTAAGTGGGTGAATCGGTTTTTTTCTTGTCTTGAAGTACACTAGAATTGAATTACACATTTGGAGGAGGCATACTGCCACACAGGAGTTGGAACCAAAGAGATTGTTTGACTTCAGCATCACGAGAGCCTCTCCTGTCCCTAGTTGGAAGTTCTTCTCATGGCAGCTCTTCTTATGTGTTCTTTACTCCCCTCATCCATTATTTCTTTTTACCCCATATAATAGAGATATTTAGATAGTGATATAACCTGACAAAGTCATTTTTTTAAACTCTGGTTCGTGTTTTCAAAATAAAAATGTTGCTAAAAAAATTTTGATTGGCTCTGTACTAGACTATAGCCACCTGAAGCTCTACTCATACAATCTTGAAGCTGATTTACCCTCTTTATATTATAAATGAGGACTCCCAAGACTAGAGAAGTTAAGTGACTTCAATCATAGAGCTAGTTGGTTCTAGAGTCAGGCTGAGAAACCTGGGCCCATAAATCCCAGTCTCTTGTTCTTGGCTGCATCAGCCTGTAATTCTCTACTTCAGAGAATGATGAGGCCAGACACAATAAAGTTCAATCTTGGGATCTCCCATCATTGAGAGCTCTTGGGCTTCAGAATGGTATAGCTCTACCCAGGTCTCAACTTCATAGGTTCTCTTTTCTTTGGACATTTTTATTTGTCTAAACCCTGTACCTCTGAAGAGAGAAGGAATAGCTGGGTCTTCTTTTAACTTTCCCTATCCTGTTAAACAGGATGGGACCAGGATGGGCTGAGAAGTATAACTGTTCTTGTAAAACTGATGTCCTGCCTGGTCATTAAGTTTTGGCTATATCCTGACTAGGTGACTGGAGAAGTCTCATAGAATCTATTCTAAAAGAATCAATTCCAGGTCAACCCCCTTTTCTTACAGGTCATTTTTACAGAGAGATGGGATAAAGTAACAGAAATAACCTATGTAGAGGTAGACCTGGGAACTAGAACTCCTGTCTTCAGACTGCTAGTCCAGTGTTCTTTCCATTACACCATGCTGATGGTGTCTCTGCCATAGTACCCTGTAAGTTATTCAGAATGAACATTTGGAAAATGTACAAGAAATGTCTGAAATTCATAACAAGTAACAATATAGACCTTTTGATTAGTTGGAAAGCGTTGTTTTCTATGCATGTCATGGTTGCCTCTAGCCCTCCTCTCAGATACACAGTGGATGGTAATGACTCTCAGTAAAGTAGTTCTTAACCTTCCTTAGGTTGAACTCCTGTAGGGTTTTGGGGATGGGGAATTGGTGGCAGCTTCAGTACTCTCTGTTAAAGAGCTTTGATTAGAGGCCTGATCATCATAGTTTAAGAGCTCTTGTCTTGGTTTTTTTCTTGGCCAGACTATTCACAAATCGCTAAAGAAGCAAGTATTAACCCCTCATTTAGAGCCATTCTCTTGAGGATGTTCCTGGCAGGGATTTCTAAGAGGATTTCTAATTAGGATTTATAATCCAGAATTTCTAGTAGGCAGTCTTGAATATGATGTCACTGATGTTTCAGAGCAACACTGAGGTACATTCCCTTGGGTGAAAGCATTAAAGTGTTAGGTGGGAGTGATGGTAGCAGTGGTGGTAGATAGGTGGGATGTAATATCCCTTAACTCCAAAGGTTGTTCCAAAGCTACCTCATTTTCTAAAGTAACTGTTAAGAATTCTGGGTTCTGAGCAGTACTTTCCCAAAACAGCAAAGACTTTCTAAGGGTCAAAGGAGGGGAACTTGGAGGAATCCTTCCTGTCCCTGATAACTTTCTGGGTTATCAACTCTGGACCAAAGCAAGAACTTTGGAGAGAGGTTCCCAGAAGGAGGGGTAGGGCTAACCTTGGTGAAGCCTCCTTGGGGCCATGGACTATTTGTTGGGCCTCTGGCAAGAAAATATTTTCAAAAAAGGAGATAAGGCATGGTATTAAAAAAGGCTTTAATGGTTGGAGAAAGAAGCTACTAGATTTTTAAAACTCCAGTAGTTTAGAGCAATTGTTTTATTTTCACTAGGACAGTATCCATTTGTATGGACTATATAATATAAGTAAGGTCTCTGACGTTTTAATGATGAGTAACGATTGATTTTTCTGCTACAGGTGCAGGTTATCATTCTGAATCCAAAGCCAAGGAATATAAGCATGTATGCAAACGAGCTTGTCAAAAGGTACTGCACAAATTGTATGATCTAAACATTTCAGTTTTTGAACATAAAGCAGCTTTACCTTGAAATTCAAAATTGTAAGGTTTTATTTATAAGAAAATCTTTGGTTTGAACCATACAGTTATTTTGCTCATACTTGTGGGATCTTTTTTTTTGTTTTGAGTTGTGTTTTTTATTCTCTAAATGATACTTAGATCTTTCCCTTCCTTCCCCAGATTAAAGCCTGTATTTTTGGAATTGTGGGCACATAATCATATCTCTTTTAATCTTTGCAGTGGCATTGAGCTCTTTAGAAAGGGTAGGGAAAATGGCTCAAAGGCAGCCAACGTGTCTTTCCATGAAGGGAAGAAAAAAATAATAAAAAAATTAAAATGGGTACTTTTCTAAGATTATTCTGTACTTTTCCTTCTGTTTTTCATCATGTAGTTTGTATCATAGTAAATTCATTGTAATTTCTGGGTTTAGTTTTGCCCTTGTTTTCAGTTGTGCCTTTTTTATTCCTTTGGTTTTTGAGGTTTTGCTGAATAGCTGAATACTTAAAGTGGGGGCAGGAATGGAAGTAGAAGAAATATTGTTTGCTTTTATTTTGATCCTGACTAAATACTTTAATATGCAAACCTTCTATTATGTTTTATACAAAGAGAATATTAATTGAATATTGTAAATCAAGTAAAATAGGTTTCCCTTAGCTCTTTCAATTATATTTACATACCATTTAAAAGAAATATTGTACTTTATATTAGAGTCCAAGGTTTTTCTTATGAATGAAATTGCATAAGTAAGAATATTTTATTATAGGAATTTTATTGTCTTTTTTTGAAGTAAATATTATTAAGGCTAAAAGTGAGATGTCCCCAAAGCTGTTTGTAAAATGTATGAAAACCTTCATTATCTGAAAAGAAATGTTTTACTTTTAGATAATTATAGTCCTAGAAACATATAATATATTTGGACTATATGATCAGTTTCCTTGATTTATAAAATTAATGAGAAATAAAATTCTTAGTTTTTGAACTTTCTTTTTGTTGACTAAATTGGAACCCCTCATCCCCTCATCCCCTCATCCCCTCATCCCCTCATCCCCTCATCCCCTCTCCCAATTTTTGCCCAAGCAGGCAAGATGATTTTATAGAACTTTACTCTCTGTAGTTTATATTACAAAATAATATGGTTTGTTTATTTTGATATACATTATAGCACAAAAATGCTTTTATCAAACATATCCTTTTATCTGATGAGTCTGACATGCCACTGTTTGTATAGATATGGATGGGGAATAGTAACAGTGGGAAGAAAAATTACTAGCTTAGTCCCAGATTCAATCATCTATATAAAATATGAATTGTTCTTATATTTAAACTAAGATGAATTCATGTAATTTCTGTGGCTATTTTGAATTGACTTGTTGTGATAAATGAAGCCCTTTCACCTACCAAATTGCTTGCACTTTGCATTTAGTGGCCAGATTTTATTCCTTGTCTTAATTCAAATAATATTGTGAGCTACATTATAAATTAACCTGAATATAAACACATGCTTGTTTTAAATCTAAGTAGTTTATGTCTTGAAGCATAGAATGGAACTAGTGATCAATTTTTATTAACTATAAATGTCTCCAACACCTCTTTAAGTCTTTGGGGAGTTTGTGGGTAGGTTTGAGGAGTTGCGGTTTTACAATGAATACTCTCTCCTTTTGGTTTCATAGGCAATTGAGAAGCTACAGGCTGGAGCTCTTGCGACAGATGCAGTGACTGCAGCTCTGGTGGAACTTGAGGTATTTGTTTCCTCTGTTTATGTTTCATTTAAAATATTTGTGAGTTTATATTCTTTGTTTTTAAATGACATGTAACTGTTGAGTTAGGCAGCCATAAATTATATGACCGGTTTTTCCAACAATATTACCAAAGTCATGAAGAAGCCTATGATATTATAGGGTTGTTTTCACTGGGGACTTTTCTGAGTGATTGTAGAAATCTATCAAATCTCCTCCCCCATCCCTTTTTGTGAGATTCGTGAATACAAAAGTTAATGGTAATTGAATACTTAAATTTCCTCAATATTTTCAGTAGGAAAATTCCTTAAATTAACTCCTCCCAAAGTAATATATATTATTTTTAAAAGCAAAAATTCCAGCTGTCTAGAAGTATCTAAAGGAGAAGGGGAAGGTTCCTCACACACCTAACAGTTAGGTATATGTCCTAAAGCTGTGATGTGTGTCTTGTCCAGTATGATTGTTATCTTGGTCCCCAGTTAATTGCAGACATTGTGAAATTGAGTGGCGAGGTTCTCATGTTTGCTGTGATTCTTACTCTGGCGTGAGGATTTCTCAATTCTCTTCTTCTGGAGCTCTGATGATGAGTTTGTCTAGAAAATACTGAGGTCTTCAAAAGGTTGTCTTGTGCTGCTTAAACATACAGAAGATAGATTATGTCAGTCAGTGTAGAGGATTATAGTAAACAATTAGTTTTTTGGTTTTGGAGGCTACTTGGAGAGTCAAATTTTTTTTTTAAAGATTTTATTTATTTATTCATTTATCTCCCCCTTGCTGCTTGTGCTCGCTGGGTCAGCTAACCATGCCGCGCGGGCGGACTTGCCTTCACCAGGAGGCCCCAGGAACCGAACCCGGGGCCTCCCATATGGTAAACGGGAGGCCTACTGATTGAGCCACAGCCGCTTCCCTGGAGAGTCAAATTAAGACTTGAAGATAAAACAGTGATGAGTTTGGGGGAGGAGGTGATAGCTAGAGTAGACCTTCCCAAATTGACTGGACTGTGGTCCTTGTGTTTAGGTTTTCAAATCAGGACATCTATCCTGTCCTGCCAGACCTTGCCTTTCCCTGTGAAAATTGCTTAATTTACTAAAAGTGCTAACCATGTTTTCTCTGTATTCTTCTGCTTAATCATTTAGCTACACTTTTGATCATGCTTTACAGATTTTCTTTTGCTAATGCCTTTGGCTTAGTCCTAATGTAGTCTATGGCGGGCATCAGTTCTATTATAGCTTTGTCCCTGAGGCATGTGGTTTGGGCATGTGTGGTCTCCTCTTGTCATAATTGATACATCTTATACCAGCTCTACCAATTATTAACCCTGTATCCCTTGGCATGTCACAGCCTCTCCCTGACTCAATTTTCCCTTTACATTATGTGGATAATAATTCCTACTTCAATGGCATGTTGTGAAGAGTAACTTAGTTAATATATGTTAACCACTTAGAACAATGTGTGGCACATAGTAAGTACCCCATATCTGTTAACAGTTATTACTATTATCTTATGAGGTGTTTTGGAAATGATATGTGTGAAATGAATTTTCATGGTAACTATTAATGACAAGTTTCATAAATTAAGGAAAGGTTAATTATGTCTTATGGATAAAAGAAATAAAAGTATGCAAGAAAGATTGATGTGCATATCACCAAATCTTACTTTTACTCAAAATACACATACCAAGAAGGCTTCATCTAACTTAATTCAATTGTTAATTGAAAATTACTCTCCTTTGTGCAGTACATGATTTCCTGAGAAAACCAGTGTGTGGAGTCAGTGTGGGTCTGAGGGAAGAAGCTTAATGAGTAGCTGGGAATATAGTATGATGACACCTACAAATATAAAATTGAGTAAAATTAAGTTTTTCATTTCATCTTAGGATACCTTTAACTTTCTCAAGTCATACTTATATCATGTTGCATAATTCATTGCATTTTTCCCCAGTGATGACTCCTACTTTAAAAGGGTTTACTTATTCTTACTTAAAAATAATTACTCATGAATAATTAAGCTTTATAGTTTTGAATGATGACTTGTGTTTTTTGAATGTGGAATGAAGTTTGTTTTTTTGTTTTTTTTTTAAGGAGGTACGAGGGAATGAACCTGGCTGAAACCTTGTACATGGGAAGCAGGCACTTAGCCACTTGAGCTACATGTGCTCCCCAAGTTTTGTTTTTTTTTTAAAACAAACTTGTTCTATTATTTTTGATAGGTTTAAGACATCAAAGATCATGGCCTGAATGAGTTTAGGAGACTTTCTCTCCTTTCATTATTAAATTTGGGAAGTAATTTCAAATAATTATCTTTAAAAATTTCATTTTCTAGGAATCTTTGATTGAATCTATGATATTGTTAGGTTGTTTTCACTGGGGATTTTTCTGAGTGATTGAACCGGGGACCTTGTTTGTGGGAAGATGGCACTCAACCACTGAACCACATTGGCTTTCCTGAGTTGTTTTGCTTGTTGTTTGTTTTTGTTTTTCCAGGAGGCACCAGGAACCGAACCTGGGACCTCCCATGTGAGAGGCAGGCACTCACCTGCTTGAGCCACATCCACTCCCCTGAAATATGTTCAGTAGTTTAAAGGCTAAAGTTGCACTAACTGGAAGAATCTTCCTGAATCTTAAGAATTATGTTGGCAGTCATGCTTATACTGCCCTCTGCAGTTTCTGTCACCTGATGTAATTGTAATTCATTACCTTTAAATAGGGTGAGTTGAGATTTTTCAAATAAAGAATTTACAGTAGTATAGTAATAGTGTGGGTCAATGGAAAGATAAAAGAAAATTGGATTCTAATATTTCCTGTACTTCGTAAAATATAAGTAACAATATTAGCCCTTTCAGCCTATAGAAAAGTGCTAAGAAAAATCCAGAAGCCTGATTTATAATGTTTTATCGAGAGAAACCAGTTATTCTTTAGTTTTTTTTTAATATATTTTTTATTTTTTCTAAAAGATACTTAGATTGTGTAAAATGTTACATTAAAAAATATAAGGGATTCCCATATGCCCCTCTCCCCATACCTCCCAATTTCCCCACATTAACAACTTCTTTTATTAGTGTAGTACATTGGGGAATAAACTATGGACTAGAGTGGACTTACTGGTATTCTACTATAGACTTATTGTGATTCTAGCAATGGAAGAAATTATATCATTGATGTGGAGGCAGTGGCCACTGGAGGTGCTGAAGGCTTCAAGAAGGGGGAAAAAGAGGTGTAATATGGAGGCACTTTCGGGACTTGGAATTGTCCTGACTAACATTGCAACGACAGTTACAGGCCATTATGTATTCTTTAGTTTTGATCTGTTGTACAGTAAAGCTAAGCCTTGCCTTACTCATTTATTTGAATAGATATGGACAGTCATCATACCTTTTCTTTTTGTCTTTGGGATGTACTTTTTGATTTTAAGAAGTATGCTTTTTTTTTTAATCTTGCCTGTTATGTTGTTACTTAGGCCAGTACTAAAATTGGTTTGAATTCCTTGAACACTTGGCTAACTGTGGACTGAAATGACCGAAGTGGTTTAATTGTCCTTAATTGGCTGGGAGTATATACAACCTTGTAATTTAAAATATATGATAATTTGCATTTACCGCAAAAGTAAAAAGTACACTGATCTCAACTGGGTGCAGTGGAGGAGGGAGAGGCAAGTGAAAGAAAGGAAAGCTTTCAGGATGACTGATACAAACATCAAAGGGATTTATGCAGACCACCCAGACACATCACTTTTGATCTTTTCTTGGAAACCAATAACCTGGTAGTGACTTCGTTTTTCCCTTCCATCACTACAGACAAGCAGTGTCATCCTAAGGCTGTCACTTCCTAAAGCTACCATTGTGGACACCAGACTGGGTATTTCCTTTATTTACATAAGTGGATGTTTCCTTTATTAACATAAGTGGATAAGTGGGGCTAGGGGGTGGGGTGAGAAAGGGAAGGCATAAGTTCCTGTCTATTAAATCTACCAGCTTCTCTCTCCAGGGTTTTGGGAGAGAAGGTGGCCACTCTGCAGTGTGGCAATGAAAATGATATGACTCCAAAGTACATTTTGTTTACCTTCAATATGTGGGGAAGAGAATTAGAAAGGTCAGTTTGTAGATCATGTTTTAATGACTTATTGTTAAATTAATTGGACCTCATTGCTTCATTTAGCTATTTATAGAGTTTTTGGAGATTATTCTTCTAAATGATGGTAAAATGACTTCTAGTCATCGGGTAATACTACTCTAATTTCACTCAAATCAGAGAAGATAAACATTATAAAACAATTTGGTCTTTGAATCTGGGGCTATTCATTTGGAATACATTTGCGATCTTGGCTGCTTTTGAAATAGTTTTGGTTCAAGTAGTGATGGTGGATTTAAACCCCAGACCCCGATTTTACATGTTAACATGGTATAGCTTCTGATGTAAATTTCTTCTATGAGGAAATTGGATATAGACTTAGGTGAATCACAATGTCACTGATTTTTTTGTGTATTTTTGTTTTTTTTTTTAAGGAATGGTCCTAAGGTAGAAAGTGTATCATGGATTCTGATTGAAAATGAACTACTCAAAATACTGAAGTTTTCTTTGCACATCAGTGCTTTTCTAACAGAAAAATAGCTAGCTGATTTAAGAAGCTCTAGTAGGGAATTATAGGTGTAATGTGAATGACAAACTTTTAAAGGGGTATTTGTAGTCATGTGTGAGAAAGCTCATAAATCTGGCTGAGATTTTGAAGATCATGGTGTAACCCTGAGAGATTTTGAAAACTGCTTATTTTGGTAGAATACTGTGCATTAAATGTAGTGTGATAGGGATGGCTTTCCAAAAATTTCATTTAGAGAAAATGACCCAGGGTCCTTTGTTAAAAAATGTTTCGTTGAAATTACGTTGTTCTAAATGGATCCTGTTGTTCTTTCATTGACTGGATTCATCCTTTAAGGTTCCCTGAGGTGAAGAGAGAGATAATTCACGGTGAAACTAATTTATTGTCCAAATGCTTTGGCAGTTAAAGAGCAGATCCTACTGGGCACAAGATTTTATTTATCTTTTTTAAAAAGTAGTCTATTGCCTTTGACTCTCCATACAATCCAATGTCATGCTTGCTTATAAACTATAGGAAAGTCCTCTAAGAAGTAACTTCTATCCAGATGGCTGATATTATGGAGTAGGAGAAAAGAAAGTATGTATTTGGATTATTATTTATATTATTATATATATTATTGTCACATACAATCTGTATCTCACTGTCTTTTATACCCAGGGCCTCCTCTGCTTGCATTTCTTTAATGCAGAGATCTCTAGGCTGTGGGTCACTGTTGAGCAGTCAGTTGTTTGTGGACCCCAGTCCAGGCTTCTGTGCCCTGTAATGTTAGGCCACACCCCCTGCCTTTGGACTGTGTACTTCTGGCTGGGATGGTCTGTGTACCTCACGGGGATAAGAGGTTGCCTAAGGCATGCCAGTCCTTAAAATGCTCAGTGGTCATGGATATCACGTGGTGGCATGGTTTGTTGCTGGAATTTGGGCATATCTAGGATATAAGGGAACATTAGGAAGGCCTGATATATCCCCTTTTTCCTCAGCAAACCTTTAACCAGTTTGCTTGTGAGGTTTCTCTGTGAGAAGATGCTTAACCACATCCTGCCCCCTCTTTAGTCCTCTGGTTTTTATTGCAAAAACCTATGGACATTTGCTTTAAGGTCATCTCTGTTGATTTGGGAGGTTAAAAAATTATTTAAATAAATGAGCATCTCCATTCTTTTGCACACACTTTGCTTTGCAGAAATCATCTTTTCATAAGCAGAGGGTATTTGAGTGTTTCAGTGATTCCTCATACCATTTCCCTCCCCTCCCCCATAGTGACAAACACACTGGTGCATTTAACTCACATGTACACAAGTGTCTATTACCATAATGTGGCTGGTAAGTCTAATTTTAGGCCTACCATCCTTGAAATTCTCATTTTTTTTTTCTTCCATTGATGGTATCATGTATTTTCTGTTAAGGGGTAAGGAGTCTTTTTATGTATGTGATGTAAGGATATTTACCTTTTTTTTCATGTAGTACTTAAAATGTTTTCATTGCATGATACTTGGGTTTTGACTTTAGATGCTCGTTTTCCTTTTTTTTTTTTTTTTTTTTTTTAATTTGTTATCACTGATTATTTCAGGCAAAGACCCTATTTTGCCTGCTCATATAGCATTATTTCCAGTCATGCTTCAGTATTTCTGTGTGTTCCAGCTGTTTATGGAGTCTTTATGTTTCTCTGCATTTTTTGTTTTATTTTTTGAGGTGTACACACACAGTTACACTTCATGGAGTTGCATCAGCCAAGTGTCCATGTGCTTCTTGTGAAGAGGCAGAGAAAATCACCTCTCCCAAGAATTTCTACCTTCTGATCAAGGGAAATGTGTCCTGAAGAGCTGTACGCAGATGGGAGGCAACTTATTTGCTTGTTCTGCTGCTAGAGCATTCATTTAATTAGAAGACAGGCTGTGGGTGGACATGTGCAGACAAAGAAGCACCAGACAGAGCCCAGTTAGCCTGGGACAGTAAAAGTAAGTTACGCTCTTTTTAAAACACTTATTTTGGAGTACTGATGCTGATTCTTGCCTTTAGAACTGAGGAGCAACTTGTAACTTACTGTTTATGTTTACACATCAGGTACATCTGTTCATTCTCTAAGACCCTAGAACTTAAATATGTCTATAGCACAAAGAATGTGCTTAATGGAAAAGCAGTGATTCCCTCCCCCTACCTTTTTTTTTAATAAAAAGAAAACTGAATCAATTACTACATCCTAGGTTAATTTTACACTGCATCTAAACCCTGTATTAGTGTTTGACTAAGATAAAATATTTAAGTACAGAGATTGTTATGTTTTACTTTGTTCTAATGGGAACATGAAGAATTATTTCAACTTTTTCCAGCCACTTCTTCATGAGCTTTGTGGACCTCATTGATGTATTCAACTTGGCTGAATGTGGCAGGAGATGTGGTCATAGACCACACTTAGCAGATCTTGAGGAGCACGTAACTTTATGTGTGAGCCTTTTTTTGTCCTGGGAGTTGTTACTCTCCAAGAATATATTAAATTATGGAATTCTGTTTGGAACTACTTAAAGCTCCATGTGGTATAGTAGAGTTGGTGGTAATCCTGTGTTTTGGCTATGTGGAAGCAATTCAGACTTTTGGACTTTTGAGTGTAAAATGTCTTCTAGTCCTATATTGATAGGGAACACTAGGCAAAAGGAATTTAATTAGATTTATTGGTCCTTGAATTTATAGTGTGATTTTTAAAAATCGGTGTGTGTATATATATTTGGATCTGTATCATTTGGGGCATCAGTTGTTGCATAATCTACTGTCTACTTTTTTTTTTTGGAGTGTGTGTATGGTTTATTTATTTATTTATTTTATTTTTTGCTTTTGGGGAAAAAGCTAGGATAAGAAGATTTTTCTGTGTTCAGCAGAATCACAGACTGATATCATGAAGGTCAATTTGAAAAACTGCTTTTTGATTTTAAGATTTTGTTCATCTCTCAAACCCAGGAAAGCCTTTATTCAGGATTTGGAAAGGAATGAGGAAGAAACTTAAGTTACATGATTTTTTAAGTTTCTCACCAAGATCATAACCTAAATCCTGCATCAAAGCAGAGCAAAACATTGCTTTAAATTTTACCTATCATCTATCTATTGTTTATCTAATTTTTATATGTGTAACAAACTTTACTTAAGACTTAGAACAGTGAAGGATTGCGTGTCAATCCTTTTTGCATGTTGGCAAAAGTTCTTTGGCCACTCCCACCTGCAGGGAACTTTCCCTGGCAGTCATTCTCACTCAGGGTCCAGCCTCCTTCATGGTGTACACATTTTCTGACAGGTTCATGACACACATATACTGTAACATGAGGCATCACACTATAAAACATTAGGCTTCCCAGAAAATTCCAGGGTTGCTAACTTATTTATGCTTCCCTCTCCTGGAGTACATGCAGATGTTAACATTTCCTAGTGGTGTTGGTAATGAAGGAGTTGTAAGTTAATAATCCCCCCTGCTCCTCCCATTCGAACTGTGCTTTCACATTGATAGCAGGATGGTTTAAGTTATTGTATCCATGATATGTTAGGTTCTTTTTGAGTGATATTTCCATATTATTGTCAACACAGTTAAAAGTAATTATTATTTAGGATGAAGGGATGTATGAGTGGATGCCAGATTTGGCAGTACTAGGGAAATGGCTCATGTGGAAAGGACAATTTCAGGTACTGTGTATGCTAACTGCTTCCTGGACATCATAAAGAATCCAACTAAAACAAACTTTAAAACTATTTCAGATGTGCAAGCCTACTGAAGCCAATATTTTATTTTAGAGATTTGTGTTATGTTTGACAAGTAACTCTGTGTCTTTCAATTAAGAAAACACTAAAATAAATTGCTGTGATGTTGTTTTTCTGCTTAATTTTGTATGTTTATTTGTAAATTAGGCAGACTAATAATAGAAGGTGAGTGTAGATGTATAGTGCTTTTTTAGTAAAATATTTTAAACAGTAAATTAAAGAAATATGGTTCCATTTTTGACAGAATATTCTAAGCCAAATCAACAAATGCTCTAATGAACAAATATCGACACCTTTTCTATTTCTTCTGACATTTCCAGAAGAGCCTGAGTACTTCCTGAATATCATAAAAAGGCTTAGTTCCTTGTACATGTGCTGTTGTGTAGTTTTTCCCTTTTATTCTTCTTCTTTTCTTCTTTTTTTTTTTTTACAAAAATGTTGTCTTTTATGTAATTGAACACACAAAAAATTAACTGTCACAGATACTTCGCTATACCATATCTGACTCAAGTGTTCACAGAATATGATGTAAACAAATATTCTCTAAACTTACATCCAAGATAGCTAAAATATTACTTTAACACATGTTGAAGTAGAGTACTCTATTTGGCTAGATTAATTCCGGGCTGTCTAAGTTGAGTAATTTCCTCAGGCATTCCAACTTTGATCAACCACTGAAAGAAATTTTAGCATGTCTGTGAAGCAGCCAGTGCATCTGTAAATATGTCCTGAAGTAGAGAGAAAAGAGAGAATGCCAAAAAGGAAGAATACTTTGTCATTAAGGAGCAGTTACAGAATGAAAATGGAAAGTTTTTTGTTTCCCTAGGAACACTTTTTAGATAATTGAGCGCCTGATGTCTAAGTATGCCCTGAGGTTCTGTATTAATGAATGAAAGATACTTCATTTGAGCCTAGTAAAAATGTTTTCTGGCCAACTCTGTTGAAGCTTATTGGTGAAAGCCCTTTAATTCTTGAACTTCCCACTTTTTATTAATGTAATACTAATAGGTTAAAAACCAAAACATAATTAATAGTATATATCTCAGCAAAGCATGTCTTAATTGTTTATAATTGGCCAGTATTTGGCTGAAAATATTTTTACATGGCTGTTTCTGAGAATAAGAACAGAGCAGCACCACTGAAGAAGCAATCTCCATGTGTTTTATTTCAACACATGGATGAAAATAGTTTTTCTTGCTATTATTTTCATTGACTGGAAAATGAATTTGCAAACATCTCTTGATTCCAATACATAGACATTAATTTAAGAATATTTATCATGGTAAATTGCCCTCTGGAAATAATTAAAAAAAATTTTTTTTAAAATTTAGTTTTCTTTTTGTTCTGGAAATCTTTTAAGGTATAGTTAATGGCTACTTGCAAACTCAATATTAAATTATCTCTCTAGCTTCTTTCTTTTTTTTGATCATCCCATAATAGCAGATACCATGCTTTTGTTCCATTACCTGTAATTACCTCCAGTTGTGAAAATTCTGCCTTTTAGGTTAATCTTGTACCAAACATTAGGAGGAATCCATAATCTTCTTGCCATTTCCATGTTGTAGATCTCTACTATTACCCATATTTTCCAATTATTTGCAGTCATGGGAAGCAAGGTTAACTCAGTTATACTTTAAATAATTAAGCCTTTAAATAAAATTTACTAATAGTAAAAAATTGTTTTTGTCATCTTTTCACCATCTCCTCATTGAGTATTTTTCCAGAAATGAACAAAGGGCAATATAATTGGTAGATTTACACCCTTCAAGCCATTGGCTAAATCCTGTTAAGAGTGCAAGTGAAGTGGCAAATGGGAAGCGGGGAAATAAGATGGAGGGGAGAAGCCCACGTAAGCTAATTGTGATATTCCTGGGCATGGTGATTGAGCAGATTGTTACTGTTTCATTTATAAGAATTTTTTTTTTCCTGTAACTCTTGTCTACCTCAATGCCCTCATTTCTTCAAAATTTAATACTTGCTTCATTTCATGTGCCTGTTGCCTTCCTCTTGAAATCACTAAATTTCATGAGTGCACAAGAGTCAACTTTAACCTATTATCTAGTTTATAAATTCTCATTATTCCTTAATCATTTCACCAGATTATTTCTTTGCCATTTTTGTACATGACCTCGATGTTCCCTCCTCCCATGTACTTCTATGTAAGTTTTGTGTGTTTGTTTTTGTTTTGTTTTCTACAAACTACTAGATCCAAAGAAAATGCAGTGCTTTTGCTTATCGTCTTGCTAAAGGCAGTTCACCCTTGGGTAAAGTTGTAGGTGAAGTTGTTTATACTAATGGTGTTCAAGGTGGTGTTGAGAAAAATACCATGATATTTCATGGTTCCCCTTCCTGTGGATTCTGGTTTGAAAGCTCATCTGACTTATTTTGGACAAGCAGAAATGTTTTATAAATTCTCTTTGTCATAACCAGACGATTATGTAGTATTTATGACCCCTACCCTAGCTCTTCTTAATAAAGGTGAATTGGCACATGATATTTAAGACTACAGGTTAAGTGGCTTATTTTTGTATTTATTGTCTTGTTTCTTCTTTAAGTAGCAAGAAGTAAGTATATTCAGTATTTTAAATTTTCAAGTAAGCTTTATAATGAACTCATGATTTGTTGTCATGACTAACATTTGCCTGAAATCTGCACTATGTAGAAAACTGAAGACTTCCCAGAACTCAGATTTTGTATCTGGAGAAGGTTAAGACCCTCTTACCCTTTATATAGTGATGTAGGCCAGTGGTTGCAGAAGAGACAGTTCATAAATGTGTGTTGATTGGCCATAGATGAGTTTTTAAAGATTGAAATTTGTTGCCAACATTCAAAAATCAGGATACTCATAAAAATTTGAATTTCAGGCTTTTTTAGAAAATATCTGGCTGCATAGAGCCTACATTCTCTGAGGGCTGCAGCCTGCCAGAGTTGAGTGACAGCTCCCTCTTTTGAGTATAGGAAGTTGTATAAATAAGACTGTATATCATTTTAAGATACAGCTTAAATTAAGGCTCAGGCAGAGATGCCAACTTTTGTCTTGTTGAAAAGGCAGATAGAATGAATTGATGGCTTAAGTGACATTGGTTTAATGCTCTGGAGGTTGCAAATTGTTGACACAGAGATTTCTACCAAAACTAAAAGTAAAACTGTAATGAGCTGTGGTTTAATTTTTTAAAATTGGAATTGAACTTAAGTATTAACTTATTTTAAAAATGAACTTCATATCAAACTAAAGACTTTTCAAAAATTTCCCATTGAAGCAATTTGAACCAGAACTAAAAAATATCACTCCAAAGACTTTTGACCTGGAGCTAAAGCAGATCAAAATAATCTGTGACCTTAACTAAGCTTGAATGAAATTGTTCCTTTATTTATTTCTACTCCCAGGAATAAAATACTGTTTCCAGTGTTTGTGGTGAACAACATACCAGAAATGACCATAAGTAAAAGCACATTGTCCTGATTTCTAAATGTTTTCTTGCTAACCTCCTAAAGGATATTTAGCTTCCAACATCATTCATCTTTATTCTACTACTAATTAATGGAAAACATACTACAAAAATCATTGCTGTGTACTTATATTTGTGGCTGCATCTGTGATAGTTGCTCAGGAAGCTTTCTATATCCTTTTACCAGTGAATCACCTGTTTTATTAATTTTTTTCCAACCCATCTACTTTTTCTTCAGTTAATATTGAATCCTAGCCCCGTGAGTGGTTAGCTTTTTGCAGCCTGTCATGGCTCGTTTATAGCTTTCTTACTTCCCCTCTCCTCTGTGCTGTTGCTGATAGATGCTATTACAAGTCTTTCAAGATGGGATTTGAGGAGAAAGTAAAGTTATAAGCAGCTTGTTTAGGCCAGAGTTTCTCATGGTGAGGGCCATGGTGTAGCTGGATCAGAATCATTTGAAGTACCTTGTTTAAAAACAAAAAAACAAAAAATTCCCTCTCTTCACCTGACCTGACCTAAATCAGAATTTGCAGGGAGCAATGTCTGGAAAATTTTCATTTTTTGATTAATTTTTAAAAAATGTTTTTATTTTGAGATAATTGTGGATTTCCATGCAGTTGTAAGAATTAATACACAGAGATCTGTTATACTCTTTATTCCACAAAGGTAACTGTTTTTGTTTGTTTAAAGCTGCCTAAAGCAGTTTACCACAAATGAGTTGACTTTTACAATGGATGTTTATTACGTCGCAAGCTTACAGTTCTGAGGTGGAGAAAAGTGTCCAAAATCAAGGTTCTCTCCCTGAAGACATGGTGGCACCTGCCGGTCTCTCTGCCTTCTCCTCTGGGGTCCATTGTTTTCAACTTCTGGCTGCTCCGTCTGCGGCTTTTTCTCTTCTGCGTTCCACTGATTCCTCTCTGAGCTTCTGTGTTTTTTTTTCTCACAGTGTCTCTCCGCGTTCATTCCATTTATAAAGGACTTCAGTAAGAGGATTAAGACCTTCCCTGGGTCATGCCTTACTGAAATAATCTAATCAGAGGACCGTGACTGAAGTAATTTAATCAAAAGGTCTCATCTATAATAGGTTCACACCCACAGGAATGGGTTAGTTCTAAGAATATGATCTTTGGGGTACATACTGTCCCAGACTAACACAGTAACATTTAAAAAACGTTTAAAATACACTGCCACAACCTGGATATTGACATTGATATAGTTAAGATAAAGAATATTTCCATGACCACAGACATCCCTCATGTTACTCTTTTGTGGCCAACCCCTGCCTTTCCCCATCTATTCCCTAACCCCTGGCAACCACTAATTTCTTCTCTAGTTCTATAAATTTGTCATTTTAAGAATATTACATAAATGGAATTATGCATATGTAATGTTTTGCGATTGGCTCTTTATCACTCAGCACAATTCATCCAAGTTGTTGCATTTATCAATAATTTGTTCATTTTATTGCTGAATATTATTCCATGGCATGAATATACCATAGTTTGCTTAACCATCTACCCACTGAAGAAAATATGAGTTGTTTCCAGTCTTTGGCCATTAGGATTAAAGCTCTTAAGAACATTCATGTACAGGTTTTTAAATCCATTTTTAATTGAATCTGTTTATTAATCATGCCTATGAATATCCAAAAATAGTAGATAGTATGGAAGGCATAGTATATAGTGGATCTGACAGTGTTCAGAATGTGTGTGGTTCACAGATTTTTTTTTTTTTTTTTTTTTTTTTTTTGAGGTGCTGGGGCTTGGGGATTGAACCCAGGACTTTGTATGTAGGACGTTGGCACTCACTGAGCCACATCGGTTTCCCTGAGTTGGTTTTTTCATTTGTTTTGCTTGTTGTTGTTTTGTTTTGTTTTTTTCAGGAGGCATTGGGAACTGAACCTGGAACCTCCCATGTGGGAGGTGGACACTCAACCACTTGAGCCACATCTGCTCCCACAGATCTTTACAATAGAGTTTGGCAGCATCTTATGGTTCAGTATTGGTGGTGGTGGGGGGAATGACCAAACCACCTCAGGAATGGAATATAGGTACATACTGTAGGTTAAAAAAGAGAGGATCTAAAACCCAAAATAAGGGGCAACTAATGCAGCATAGGTAAATTGCTCTTGTTCCAGTCTGTATTGTGTTCTGGTGTTTAGAGCCTTGGGCTTGATCGTGGTCGGAAGGAAATCAAAGGTTGACAAGTTATTTCTCCTGATGATGGGGGCAGATATATTAGGCTTACTTGCCACAGAATTTATTTATTTAAAAAATACTCTTTATTAACATTTTCCAGCTTTCTGAAAAGTTGAAAGAATAGTGCTGTACCAATTGAAATTAAGTTGTGGCCATAAGGACACTTGTCCCTTAAATACCCCCAATAGATAGCTGTTAAGAATCGTGGCATTCTCCTGCATGATCATAGCACCAATATCACACTTAGCCAAATTAACAAAGATTCCATAATATCATATAATCTTATTAATTATATAATTTTTTATTCTAAAATGGTCTTAAGTCATATATACATACATATATATATATATTTTTTTTTTTTTTTTTTTTGGAGGTACTGGGGCTGAAGATTGAACCTGGGGCCCCGTATGTGGGAAGCCAGTGCTCAACCACGGAGCCACATCGGCTTCTCTGAGTTAGTTTTTTCATTTGTTTTGTTTGTTGTTCATTTTTTTTGTTGTTGTTGTTGTTTTTTTTTTTTTTTTTTCAGGAGGCACTGGGACCTGAACCTGGGACCTCCCATGTGGGAGGTGGGCACTCAACCACTTGAGCCACATTTGCTCCCCTTAAGTCATAGATTTTTTAACCAAGATCCAGTTAAGGTTCACACATTGCATTTAATTTTTGTTTCTTTAATCTCTCTTACTTTATTCCCACCATTCTCCCCTTTTTGGTGACATTGATAGTTTGAAAATTTTATGTAACTTGCCTTGTTCCCATACCGGGTGTAGCAGTTTCATATTATTTTTGAATTCCAAAAATAGATTTTGGATTATGTTTGTAAACTGATCTGTTCCTCTGGGCATATTAGGTTATATTGCATTCAGAGTTTTCACTTTAACTTGATTAAATAATGAATAAGGCTTTGATTGGGCTACGTCAGTAGGAATTGAATCTCTCCCCTCTTGGTGGGCAGGGACTTACAGAGAAACTGCATTGCAGAGAAGTGAAGTTGGAGTTTTGGATGCTGGGACCCCAGGAAGTAAACACAGAAGAAGAACACAGAGGAATAGAGATGGCTCCATAGACATGGCAGAAGCCCCGGGAAGAGAGATGAGCCTTTGGCCTGATAGTTTACAGCTGACCTTGTGGAGAGACCAGAGCAGCTGAGTCCAGGGAGAAACAAGCCCCAAGAGACAGGCGAGACTTATCCCAGCCTACCGTTGATATTGGAAGAAACTGGGACCATGGAGCCCTAAGAGGAAGAGGAAGCCTGAACCCTTGCAGATATCGGCAGCCATCTTGCTCCAACACATGGCAATAGACTTTGGTGAGGGAAGTAACTTACGATTTATGGCCTGATAACTGTAAACTTTTGCCCCACATAAATACCCTTTATAAAAGCCAACAGATTTCTGGTATTTTGCATCAGCACCCCTTTAGCTGACTAATACACTGGGTTTGTCTGATTGTTTTCTTAGGGGCTATTTAACATGTCCCTCAATTTCCTTTATGTCCTGTAAACCTAAAGTTAGGTCTAGAGGTGTGATTAAATGCAGGTTAAACACTTTTAGCAAGACTACTTCATAGGAGGCACCTAATTTCAGGTTATCCCTATACTCTGAGCTAAGTTTAATCACTTGGTTAAGGTGATGACAGGCAGATCTCTCTTTAAAGGTGTATTTTGTTTACTCCAATGGTGATATCATGTAGTCTCATGGCTTTAAATACCTCCTATATGTTAATGACTCTAAATTTATCTCTATCCAAGGTCTCTTGATCTCTTCTGAACTTTACCTTTATTTGTCCAACTGCCAAATAGAGATTTTCACTGAACTGCCTAATAAGCATCTTGAATTTACCATGTCCAAAACTGAATTCCTGATATTTTTCTCAAACCTGCTTTTCCTAAACTTTCCCATCTCAGCTCAAAGGACTCAAGGCCAAAACCTGGTAGTGATCCTGGACTTCTCTCTTTCTCATACTACACTTCCTTTCCATCAGGGAGTCCTCTTGGTTTATCTTCAAAATACATCCAAAATCTGACTTTTCACCACCTTTATGGCACTACCCTGGTCTAAGCTACCACCATCTCTTGCTTAGACTTTTTTTCCAAATTTTTTATTAGAAAAAAATTCCAATATAGGAATCTTTTATTTTATGCATAATTGTCCTATAAATCCTCAACTTCTCTCAGTAAAAAAGAAATTCAAAGACAGAAAAATGGAAAGAATTGTACATTGAACACCTATCTACCCTCTGTCCAGATTCAATAATTAACATTATGCCATATTTGCTTTCGCACTATTATATATGAACATGTTGTTATTGTACATATTATAAAAATGATATTTTCCTGTAAAACCATTCCATCATCATACCAAAAAGTGAATAATTTTTTAATATCATTTGATATCCAGTATATATTTAAAAATTTTTTGTCTGTCTAAATTGTGTCTTTTATTACTTTTTTTTTCTTTTTAACAGGTTCTGGTTTTTATTTTGCATATGGTCTCACATTGTGAATTTGTCTGTATACTTTGTTGTCATTTAACTTGTTCTACCATCTTTGTAAAAAATATCCTACAATCTAAAAGAGAGGTCTAGAGGCTTGATTAGATTCAGATTAACTTTCTTGGTGAGAATATGTCATAGGTAATGAATACTCATATTACATCATACCAGAAGACTCACAATGTAGATTATCTCACTATTAGTGATGCTAAGTTTGATTATTTGATTTTAAGGTAGTGACAACCAGATTTCTCTACTGTTAAAGTATATTTTCCCCTTACAATGAGTAACTGATAGGAAGTGCATTTTACAAATATACTATTGCACTATTCTCCATTAACATTTTATTAGCTGCCATTCCTCTGTAAAGAAGAGCAAAGAACTTTTTTGTGTTACTATAGACTCAAGGCTTTTTATTTTTTCAGTGTGTGCTTGCATAGACTATTGTAATAGATTCATGAGTGGTCTCGCTGCTTCCACCTTTAACTCCATTCTCCCTCCCCGCCCAAATATACATATACAATCTAGTTTCAACACAGCAGCCAGAGCATTCCATATTTTGAGCACTTGCGGTGTGATAGTGTGACTGAATAACTGGAATTTTTACTTGTATTTTAATTATTTTAAATTAAATATTATTAAAGTAATAAATTCAGTTTAACTTTAGTTAATTTAAATAGCCACTTGTGACTGGTGGTTATTGTATTGTACAACACAGCTTTAGATAAACCTAAGTAGAGGTTCATGCTACAAAATAATTCGTCTGTGCTCTTCAAAAATATCTAACATAAAGCCACAAAGAAAAACCAAGGGGACTGTTCCAGATGAAAGGAGACTAGAGATATAACAACTGAATGCAATAAAAGACATTATTGGGACAGTAAGCAAAATCTCCATTAAGTAAATTGTATAATAGTATTATAGTAGTGCTAATTTCCAGATTTTGAGAAAGAGTGAGAAAGCAAATGTGGTAAAATGTTAATTGTGGAATCTTGGTGAAGGATACATGGGAATTCTTTATCCTGTGATTGCACTTTACTGTAAATTTGAAATTGTGGGTCAAAATAAACAATTAAAATGGGAAATAAATTGTATCTACCACTTTGGTTGCCTTGTCTCCCCTTATTTCCCTCCTAACATGCCCCCTACTTCTCATATCCTGTCCTGTTTCATTTTCCATCATCAAATTTATTGCTATCTAATATACCATCTGATTTACTGAATTTCTTATTTGTCTCCCTAGCTGGAATTAAAGTTTCACGTGAGCAAAGATGTTTCTCTGTTTTGTTTACTCCTTGTATCCCCATGATTTAAATCAGGGGTTGGCAAATTATGGCCCACAGACCAAAACTAGCCTGCTGCATATTTTTATATTGTCTGTGGGCTAGGAATGTTTTATTTACATTTTTTAATGGTTGAAAAAAATCAAAAGAAGAAATAATATTTCATGACACTTGAAAGTTATATGAAATTCAGATTTCAGTATCCATAAATGAAGTATTATTGAAACAGTGCTATGCTCATCCATAGTGTATTTTCTCTGGCTGCTTTTGTAATACAGTGGCAGAGTTGAAGTATTTACTATCTGGCCCTTTACAGGAAAGGTTTTCCTGGCACATAGGTACCCAATAAGTATTTGTCGAATGAATGAATCTTTGCCTATACCACCGTAGAAGAATCTAAATTGGTTCTTAATAATTTGAGCATAATTGGCTGCCGAAGAAACAAAATCCCAAAATGATTTTTCAGTTAGCCATACAGTTTTGTTGGCCTTTACTCATCCTGTAAATAATGAGAATTGATGATGCAATACCAGGAAATTTGTAATTCTTAGGATAGTGTTAGGTAAGATAGGTAAGTTTTACTAGAGTAAGTTTGATAAAACCTGTAAAGACATGGAGTATACATCCTGTTGTTGTTATTCTATGTAAAAAAGATTCAAGGAAATAGTTTCAAAAGCTCTTTGTTTTTTTTTCCTTTCTCATCAGCTTTAGATGCTTATTAATGAAGCCAGTAATTAAAGTAATTTTGATATCTTAGCATACTTAATTTTGAATAAGAAATCATATGAGCACATATTTCATTCTTTTTTATTTATTTTTTGTCTTTTTATTTTTTTCCTCTATTTCTTTTTCTTTTATTTATTTATTTTTCCTTCATTTTTTTCTTTTTGTTCATATTTCATTCTACTACATTTCATTCATCTAATGATATGTTTGTTGAATTTGCACTTGAGTGACAGGGTATGAATACCAACATATTAGTAATTTCCTGTAAATGTCTAACTTCTCCTATAAAGGAAAATTGGAAATTGGACAAACATAAATCATTCCACATAAAAATGATTTTACAATGTGCCAGTCTGGTTTTTGTACAGCATTTGAAAACTAAATTATTTGCATCTGTAAGAGCTGTTAATAGAGGACTCATAATAGATCCCCAGAGGTATAGTATACCCCGTAGCCTTGCAAACAGTTCTTATTTTATTTTATACTTTCAGCAAAGGACATTAAATGGGTAATACAGGTTGTGGTTTATGGTGAAAGCGTAATGCTTTGCAGATCTTTGCCTTGGCTTGTTGTTCACAAATTTCATGAACAGGAAAGGGTTTCCATGGGGGAATAGCTCCTGACTCGTCTCATGGCTTTCCTGCCCTCTTTGCTGGGTTAGGCAGTCAAAGAGATCTCATTTTTTAAAGACTTGTCTCTTCTGAAAGTTTTGAGTAAGCTTAAAAAACATTTTGCTTTTAAAATCCCATCTTGTAAAAACTGAAAATGCTATTACCTGAATTCATTTCATTTCTCTTCTTTTAATGTGAAAAGGTTGGATTCTTAGTACTCCATTACATTTTACTGGCATTTCCGTAGGAGTAACCTGAAAGAAATAATAAATATCAGCTTACGTTAGGGACAGAAGTTCACAATGATCAATTATTGTGTTTATATCCAGTTGTATTTAGTACATCTTCTTTCATTCGTCAAATATTTATTGAGTTCCTGCCATGTGCCAAGCATTGCACATACAAAGGGATACAGCGCCTAACAAGATAGACAACTTGTATTCCTGGGGTGTATATTCTATGGGGAAAATTAGACAAACAAAAATTATATATAACATCAGGTAGTGAAAAGTGCCATAGGAAAAATAAAATAGTAAGAGAATAGAGAAAGGTTGGAGAAGGATGGGAAATGCTATTTTAGATAAGGGTAGTAAGGGGTGGGCCCTCTGATAAGATGCCATTTGAGCATAGACATGAATGAAATGGGGTTGGGGGAAAACCATGCAAACGTGTTGAGGAAGGGAGTTCTAGGTCAGTGGGAAAAGTACTCCACTGTCCCTTCTTATCCCACTTCATTCTTCTATATAATCCTGTCACCATGGGTTTATAAACATGTGTACATACATGCATAACCTTTATTTATTGTCTTTCTCAGCTCACTAAAATCAAATATCTGAGATCAGAGATTCTACTTCTAATTCACTGTCAGTAAATATTTGTTGAAGGAATGATTGAACGACAAATGCAGAGGCCCTGAGGTGGGGATGTGCTTGGTGTGCTCAGGGAATTGCAAGGAGACCGTGTGGCTGGCGCACAGGAAGCTCTTGAGAGAGGAAGGGAGGGGCCAGATTATATAGGGCCTTGTGAACCTTGGGAATTAGGACTTCAGATTTTATTCTAAGTGTGATGGGGAACCATTTGTAGATTTCTGAACAAGGGAGGAACAGGATCTGATAGGTTTGAAAGGATTGCTGGCTACTGAGTAGACATAATGATTACTAATTGTACATAGTCATGTCAGATCAATTGCAGAACGACCATATAAAAAGCTTATTCATATTATTTATAATTGGAAAGTTAATATATAGGGTGATTAGTTTATATCAAATAACAGGTATACTGTTTTTGGTCAACTTTATTGAAATGTATCGTTCATACAATAAAATTCACCAATTTTAAGTGTACAATTTGATGATTTTTTGACAAATGTACATAGTTGTGTAACTACCAATGCAATCATGATATCTAACATTTCCATCACTCCAAAAGTTCCTTTGGCCCGTTTGTGGTTAGTCTTCTCCTTCACCCAGTGGTTCCTGTCAACCACTTACCTGCTTTCTATCACCATAGTTTTGCCTTTTCTAGAATTTGGTATAAATAGAATCATACAAATAAAATATTTTGTGACTGGCTTCTTTCACTTAGCCTAAATCTTTTGAGATTCATTCATATTGTTGGGTGTAGTAGGTATGTGTTCCTTTTATTGCTGAGTAATCTTCTATTGTATTGATATTTTGCAATTAGTTTAGCCATTTACTAGTTGATGGACATTTGCATTGTTTCCAGTTTGGGGATGTTATGAATACAGCATCTATGGACATTTACATACAAGTCTTTATGTAGACATAATATGCTTTCACTTCTTTTGGATGAATACTGAGGAGTAGAATTGCTAGGTCTATGATAAGTTTATGATTAAACTTAAAGAAAATCTCCAAATGATTTTCCATTTGCATTCTCCATAGCAAGGTGTGAGAGGCACAGTTGCTCCACATTCTCGCCAATACTCAGTATTGTCAGTCTTTTAAAATTTTAGCCATTCTAGTGGGTATGTAGTGGTATCTTGTGCTTTTAATTTGCATTTCCCTAATAACCAATAATGATGAGTATCTTGTGTTATTTGCAATCTGTATATAGAATTGTCTGCCTATTTAAAAAGTTGGATTGTTTTTCTTAATGAGTTGTAGGGATTCTTTATGTATTCTGAATACAAGTCCTTTTAACAGATATATATTTTTCTCCTGAACTGTGGCTTGATTTTTTTTGAAAAATAACCTTTTAATTTTAGAACAATTTAGATCTACAGAAAAATTGCAGATTGTACAGAAAGTTCCCATATACCTTGTACTCAATTTCCCCTATTATTAACAGCTTATATTAGTACGATACTGTTTTAGTTT
>JAKSZT010054003.1:0-16674 GCA_026826555.1 Tolypeutes matacus
AAAAAAGAAAAAAGAAGAAGAAGAAAACAAAATAGATGGGATAGAAATTGACACCCTTAAGTTGTGGGCCTATGAAAAAATGTTGTCTCTAAGAGCCACAACAGAAAACAGAATGCAGAAAGATGCAGGAAGGATAAGCGGTAGTTCGTAATACAGAATCAATATATACAGCGAGTGGGAAATTACTGAATAAGAAGCCCAGCAAAGAAGTGACCAGCTGGCAGCACCTATTTAAAAAAAAAATAGAAGGAAAAAAGAGGGGGGAGGAAAACGGGAATAATAGCAATAGACCAGAAAGTAACAGAGAGAAACCAAAGATCCACACAGGCAAGCAGTCAAACAGAGCTAAGGGGGGTCAATGATTCCCCTAGGGTCCACGTGGATCCTTCTTGCCTACTTGTGTTTATCAATGAATTTTCCCACAGGGTTCTATATGCAGGTCCTGTAGCAGCTTTTAGCTATTAAACTAAATTAAAAAGAATTTATTTTTCATTTGTTGAGGTGACCTCACTTTTTTTTTTTTTTTTTAGCCAAATGCAGGACCCAAAATAATTCCTCCTCTAGACCAACCCCCTTACGGAAGGGACCCTAGCTGGGCCCGTGGAAATTAATCAAGCACGTCCCACTTTCCGGACTCCCCAGGTTAGCTGAAGCTATGATGTTAGTCAGTGAAGAGTGCTAAAGATGGCGGATTCCGCCCCTTCTGGCGCTGAGCTCCAGCGTCACCGGGCTGCTCAGTAAATCAGTTTGAGTGCAGATTCGCGTCTGCTCTCAGCCTGATGCTGCTTCAATTCGGCTTATCTGCTCCCCAAAGCTATGGGGCAGTGCAGGCAGCCAGATTGATGTCTAAAAATATAAAATACCCTTCCCTGTCTTCCAACCGAACCCTCCCTTTTTTGTGAAGTGTCCCTTCCTCCTGGCTCCGCAGCGGCCCGGGTCTTATTCCTGGGTGGCTAGGGAAATCGGCTCCGTTCCCCGAACAAAATCCCCCCTCCGGTTCACTGGGTGCTGATTAGCTCATTTGCTCTGTTCACAGAAGGTCCAAGGGGCGCCAGGCAGCCAGATCCCCAGAAAATAAAACTTTTTCGCCCCGCCCGCGGCTCCAAATGGCCGTTTTATTTTTTTTTCCCTTACCGCGGGGCTCAGCCGCCTGTGCCAACCTCCACCGGCAGCCTCAAAACTCACGAATCTCCATCGTTCAGTCCACGCCGCCGATCCGCGCAGATAGATGTCCCAAGCTTCTCACTCCACGCGTGCACAGCACAAACCCCCAGGCAGGACCCCGTCCACAATCCGCCTTGCTCTGGGAGCTTGCAGTGTGCGCCCTCCTACACTAACGCCATCTTGCGTCCTCCTCTCGTCAAATGCTTTTTCTGCATCTATAGAGATGATCATGTGATTTTTTTTCTTTCAATCTGTTTATGTGGTGTATTACATTGATTGATTTTCTTCTATTGAACCATCCTTGCATACCTGGGATGAATTTTACTTGGTCATGGTGTATAATTCTTTTGATATGTTGCTGAGTGCGATTAGCAAGTATTTTGTTGAGGATTTTAGCATCTAGGTTCATTAGAGAAATTGGTCTGTAATTTTCCTTTCTTGTGGTATCTTTGTTTGGCTTTGGTATTAGGGTAATTTTAGCATCATAAAATGATTTAGGCAATGTTCCTTCTACTTCTATTTTATGGAAGAGCTCAAGCAGAATTGGTGTTAGCTCTTTCTGGAATGTCTGGTAGAATTCACCTTTGAAGCCACCTGGTCCTGGATCTTCTTAGCAGGGAGGTTTTTGATGACTGAGTCCATCTCTTTACTTGTAATTGGACTGTTGAGTTCATCAATTTTTTCTTTCACCAATGTAGGCTGTTTGTGAGTTTCTAGGAATTTGTCCATTTCCTCTAAATTATCATTCTTGTTGGGATATAATTTTTCAAAATATCATCTTAAGATATTCTTTATTTCTGTGAGGTCAGTGGTGATATCCCCTTCTTCATTCCTTATTTTGTGTATTTGCATCTGCTCTCTCTTTTTCTCTGTTAGTCTGGCTAAGGGTCTGTCAATTTTATTGATAGTCTCAAAGAACCGGCATTTAATTTGTTTATTTTTTCTAGTGCTTTCTTATTTCTATTTCATTTAGTTCTGCTCTAATCTTTGTTATTTCTTTAGTTCTACTTCCTTTGTGGTAGTTTACTGTTGGTTTTCCAATTCCTCCAGTTATGCAGTTAAGGTCTTCAATTTTATCTCTTTCTTCTCTTTTAAAATATACATTTTATGGCTATGAATTTCCCTCTCAGTACAGCTTAGGCTGCATCCCATAGGTTTTGATATGTTGTGTTGTCATTTTCATTCAATTTGAGGTAGTTACTGTTTTCTTTTGGGATTTCCTCCTTGACCTACTGGTTTGTCTAAGAGTGTTTTGTTTAGTTTCCATATCTTTGCACCTAATCTGGTTCTCTGGTCCTTAGTGATTTCCAATTTCATTATATTGTGGTCAGAGAAATTACTTTGTATAATCTCAGTCATTCTGAATTCATTAAGAGTTGTTCTGTGGTTTAGTGTATGCTCTATCTTGGAGTATGAGCCATGTGCACTTGAGAAGAATATATATCTGGCTGTATTTGGGTGCAGCACTCTGTATATGTCTATTAGGTCCAGATTCTCTAATGTATTATTCAGAGTCTTTGTTTCTTTATTGATTCTCTGTCTAAATATTCTGTCTAATGGTGATAACGGTGTATTAAAGTCCTGCTATAAGTGTAGAGACATTTATTTCTCCACTTAGTTTTTCCAGTGTTTGCCTCATGTATTTTGAGGCACCCTGATTAGGTGCATAAATATTTATGATTGTTCTCTCTTCTTGGAAGATTACCCCTTTAACTAATATAACTGTACATCTTTGTATCTTACAATAGTTTTACATTTAAAGTCTATTTTGTACAATATTAGGATAGCTACTGCTGCCCTTTTTTGGGTTTTGTTTGCTTGTAAAATTGCTTTCCAGCCATTCACTTTCAGTCTCCTTGAATCCCTGGGTCTAAGGTGGGTTTTTTATAGACAACATATAGATGGGTCATATTTCCTTATCTGTTCTGCCAATCTGTGTCTCTTGTCTGGTGAGTTTAATCCATTAACATTCAGTATTATTACTTTCAAGGAACTTCTTACATCAGCCATATTTTCTTTGGGTTTATGTATGTCATATGTTGTTTTTAATTCTCTTTTTGTCTTTTTAGTTGTACTTACACTCTCCTCCAATTGTCTTTCTCTCCTGTTTTTTTCCTTTCAACCTGTAGAACTCCCTTTAGTATTTCTTGAAGTGCATGTTACTTATTGGCATATCCTCTTAATTTCTGTTTATCTGTGAATATTTTGAACTCTCCCTCATTTTTTTTCAGATATTAACATTTAATTTGAATGACAGAAATGATCATAACACTATCAATCCTAAGCCTAAGAAAACTGCTTGCATCCAAGTTGATCACATGCGATGTGGCCACACACAAGGTCAGGGATGTTGCCATTGGAAAACAGCCACTGGAGCCTTAATGTTACACAAAAATTACAGGGATTCCCATGTTCCCCACCTCCCACAACTCCCATAACATCCCACATAAACATCTTTCATTAGTGTGGCACATCACCTGCAATGGATATATACATCCTGGGGCTTTGCCACTAAACATGGACCATAGTTCACATTGAAGACCACACTCTCTCCCACACAGTACTGCATGTTATATGCTCATGTAAAATGGCCTATATCTGTCATTGTAATGTCACTCAGGATAATTTCCAAGTCCTGAAAAAGCACCTATATAACAACTGCTTTTCCCTTCCCTGCTCCAAAAGCATCCAGTGGGCACTGGCTCCACCTCATTGTTGTAATTTCTTCCACTGCTTGAATCACATTATGTCTACAACAGAACACCATTAAGTCCACTCTAGTCCATAGCTCTTCCCCCAATCCTAAGGAGTTCGGGATAGTGATGTCCACTCACCTCCAAGTGAGAGGGGGCTTATATCCCATGGATATGGTGGATGTGGATTATCCTGTTTGTGGCTGCAGGCTCTCTCCATTCCCTGGGATGGCCATTGTCCATCATTGTCTCCTCACCAGGTGACTTGGGTGAGTCTATTGAGCTGTAGAGTAGGAGCTGCAGCTCCACCAAGATTCCAGGCACAGCTGGCATATGGGCAGGCCAGAGGTTCCAGTCTCTAGAAGTACACCTACAAACTACAGCATCACATATAGGTTTGAATAGAAGGGACTGATGGACCTTGTGCTGAGAGGACTTATTTGAGTACAACTCTGTCACTCTCAGGAGCACAGAGTCCAAAGTAGAGCCCACTGATAAGACATCAATCTCTGGAGCTATCCTCCCTTACATAGGATCTGGGTGTCTCCAGAGCCCTCAGGAGCCTCTCTGTGTGGGATAATATCCACTTTGGTGTTCTATGAGATCCTACTAAGGTGTGCATAAGCGTTACCTCTGGGATGACCTCCCAACTCTCTTTGAAGTCTCTTAGCCATGTAAATTCATTTGTCTTTGCCATTTCCTGCTTTTATTCACGGTCTTTTTCCAGTTTTATTGCCAGTTGGCACTTGGTATTAATCCCTCATTGCCAGGAAGGATCATCACTGGCAGTCATGTCCCACTCTGGGGGGAAGGAAATGCAATCATATGCTGAGTTTGGCTTAGAGAGAGGCCAAATTTGAGCAACAAAGAGTCTCTCAGATGGCATCCCTTAGGCACCCCATAACAGTAGTCAAAGTTTCAATTACAAGATCAAAGACTCATAAGGCTAGTCATCAATAACAAGTACCAATTAGTGCACCCTCCTCGTTTGCCAGACACTGCCCCTGCACTCGGGGGACTGTTTCTCCTCCCTTGGAGAATGTGGCAGAGCTCTCCAGGCTGGGAATTCAGTATTCCCTCATTTATTGAGTGATTGTCTACTCACTGTGACCATGCCCCACCCCTTGATCATTTGAACAATTTTATATATGTTTCCTGTATATTCAGGTGAACATACTGCCATGAAATCCCCATCCCAGAGACCCCCCACCAATGATCCTCTCCTGCTCCCTCTGTAACCCTTCTGTGATCCAAACCTTCCTTGAAGACGAAGTCATAAAATAGCCTAATACAATTAATAGGAAAATAAAATAATAAAGATAAGTTTAAATACAAGAAACAAAATACATGGGAAAAAAACACACTAGAAATAGAATGAAATTAAATGATTGGGATATTCAAAAATGGGGGGGGGGCAGAAAAATCATTTAAAAATTTTTTTTTAATATTTTTCCTTTTATCACTTCGTTATCAGGAGTCCAGTCTGTACTGTGGCACCTGCCCCCTCTCACTCCCCAGTGCCTCCCAAATTTTCATTTGATTTTCAAAGAAGCCTTAGGTCACAGCAAAATCTCACACAGAATACTAGAAACTCCCATATACCCAACCTCCTTCCCCTTTCCTCACCCCATATTAAAACCTTTTATATGTGGATGGTAGCACTGTTGTAACTGTTATACAGATAGTGAAGCATAGTTACTAAACATTGTCCATGGTTTACAGTATAGTTTACAATTTAAATGGTACAGTTTAATAATTTTTTATGATATTTACCATGTCCTGTGTCCATTACTGGAAGGTAATGAAAAACATTTCCCATGGCCACTAAATACCCCCTGTTTGATCTTTTCTGTTCCTTCCTCCCCATCCCCCTTGGGCTCGTGGCACTCTCCTGTCTTGACTCATTGGATGACAGGATTCATAGTTACATGCAATAAGAGGTCTTGACATGGTGATTATCCTCTCCTATTAGGATCCACCCTTGTGCCTAAGAGACACCCACCTGTCTGTTTCTGGGCGAATCGGTCCTCCCAAAATTGGGGTTCCATCTCTTTCCCACTCACCGTGTAGGTCTCCACTCCCCAACACAGCACATTATGACAGGATGAATACTCACACACTCCCCAGAAGACTACTCCAGATGCACCCCAGGGGTGAGAATTCTCTTATGGCAGTATGACAAGATAGTGTCACTGGTTTAGGGTGTAGGTTGGGGGGAACTCAGGAAGAGGTGCATCTCCATCATTTTTGAATGCCAGCTTTTCTGGATAGAGAATTTGTGATTGAAGTTTTTTTCTTTTAGTTCCTTGACTATGTCACACCACTGTCTTCTTGCCTCCGTGGTTTAAGATGAGCAACCAACAGTTAATGTTATTGTGCTTCCCTTGTATGTGATGTTTCTCTTTTCTCTTGCTGCCTTGAGAATTTTCTCTTTGTCTTGAGCATTGGACATTTTGACAAGTATATGTCTTGGAGTAGGCCTGTTGGGATTTATACTCTTTGGGGTGCGCTGTTCTTCCTGAACATGTACATCCTTCTCCCTCAATAGGGTTTGGAAGTTTTCAGCCATTATTTCCTTCAACACTCCTTCTGTTCCCTTTCCCTTCTCTTCTCCTTCTGGGATGCCTATAATGTGTATGTTTGTGCATTTTGTGCTGTCAGATAAATCCCTAAGTCCCTGCTGGATTTTTTTCTATCTTTGTATCTATCTGTTCTACTATCTATTTGATTTCAGATATAATGTCTTCCAACATCATTAATTTTTTCTTCTGACTGTTCAAATCTGCTGATATGTGAATCCAGTGTTTTTGATTTCTTGAATAGTGTGATTCGTCACCACCATATCAGTTATATTTTTATGTATGTTTACAATTTCTTCAGTATGTTCTCCCAGTGTCTTCTTAATATCTTTAACCCCTTCCTTCACTTAATTAAGTTGGTCCATGATATTTGTTTGGACAGCTTTGATTAGTTGTTCAATGTTCTGCATCTCTTCCTCGATTTTAGTTTGATCATTGGACTGGCCCTTGTCTTCCTGTTTCTCAGTATGGTTTGTAATTTTTTCTTGGCCTCTGGTCATCATTTTATCTTGATGGATTTATTCAGTTGATTAGCTTCTCTCTCTGCTCTAGAGTTTTATTTAGCTTGGTGATTCTGTGTGTGTGTTGTTTTCTGTTTGACATTTTGTTCTTGTATTTCCTTGCCTTTTTCTATGTTCCCTTGAAGGAAAAAGATTATGGCCAGAGAAATCAAAAGAGGTAAGAAAGGAAAAAGGATAGTAGTAATATTGATAAAAGTTAGATGAGGGCTATATCAGACTTAGAAAAGTGAATATTTAACTCATGTAAGCAGTGTAGAATAATAGGGGGGGAAAGCATAGTACTTACAATGGAATGGGAAACCAAATAGAGAAAAATATATAGAATGATTTAAAAGGCCAGAATGATGAGGAGAAAGGAAAAGAGTAAAGAAAGGGCTGAAAGGAAAAAGTTAATTAAAAAAAGAAAACAGAATAACAAGATAGAAATTGATACCTGTGAAGTTGAGGACTAATGAAAAAAGGTGGAATGTAAGAATCACAACAAAAAGCTGAAGGTGGAAAGATGAAGGAAGGAAAAGACATAGTGATGGTAGACAAAATCACAATAGAGTGGAAAATCAAGGAAGAAGAATCACAGCAAAGAAGAAACCAGCTAGCAGCACCTAATTTTTTTAAAAAGGGGTTGGGTAGGAAAGAGGAAAGAAAAGCAAGAAACAAACAAACAAAGAAAAACCAAACAAACACACAAGCATGCTGTCAAGAAAAGCTAAGGAAGAATTCCTACTTGGGCCCTTGTGGAGCCTCTCATCCTGCATTCATTAATCAATTACCCTGCAGCCTTCTCTCTGCAGGTTTTGAGACAGATTTTAGTTTAATCATTAAGTTAAAAAAAAAATTTTTTTTGAAGAAATAAGGGACACAAAGAAGGCCTCTTCTGGACCACTCCCTCCACCAAGGGGACCCTAAATAGGCTCATAGAAACTTATCAATCACTTCCCAATGCCTGACACCCCCAGGGGAACTGAGAGTCTGATTCTCAGTGTGTAAGTATAAAATTTGCTGGCTCCACCCCCTTCCAAGCCAAGCCTCTGTGTCCCACAGCTGTTAGGTAAATCAGGCTTCCTCAGCAGATTCACCTCTCCCCTCAGCCCTGCACCACTTCTAGCCAGCTGCTTTGCTCCCAAAAAGCTGCAAAGGGGTCCAGGCAGCCACACCAACAGAAAGAAACCCCTCTCACCCTTTGTCAGGACCCTGCCGCTCTCAGAGAGTGCTCCCTTTCACTGGGTTTCCAGGAGGGTGGGGCTTAACCATCTGCACCCATAATTTCCAGGTGGGGAAAAGAATTCATGATTTTATATTGAGCAGTCCACCTCGCTGTCCAGCTCCCTCCAGATGGTGTTGCCAAGGTTCTCACTCTAAGGGCTCCCAAAACAGAACACCCAGGGAGAACCCTGCCCCCAATCAGTCATCCTCCATTGGAGAAATGGTGAGAGCCCACCTAAACCGATGCCATCTTCCACCTCTCTCCCATATTTTTTTTACCTTTACCACCATGCACTTTTGACCATGGTAGCTTTGTAGTATGTTTTAAAGTCAGGTAGTGTGATACTACAACTTCATTTTTCATTTTCAATGTCTTTGGTGACTCGGGGCCTCTTATCCTTCCAAATAAATTTGGTAGTTTTTCCAAATCATTAAAAAAATAGTGTTGATTTTTATTGGGATTGCATTAAATCTGTAGATTAGTTTGGGTAGGATAGATATCTTAATGATGTTCAGTCTTCCTAACCATGAACAGGGAATATTCTTCCATTTATTTAAGTCTTCTTTGACTTCCTTCAGCAATGTTGTGTAGTTTTCTGTATATAAGTCCTCTACGTCTTTAGTTAAATTTATTCCCAGGTATTTTAATCTTTTATTTACTATTGTAAATGGTATTTTTTGTTGATTTCCTCCCCAGATTGCTCATTATTGTTGTACAGAAATACTACTGATTTTTGAGCATTTATCTTATACCATGCAACATTACTGAACTCCTTTATAAGTTCTAGAAACTTTGTTGTAGATTTCTCAGGGCTTTCTATGTAGAGGATCATGTCGTCTGCAAATAATGGAATTTTTACTTCTTCTTTTCCAATTTGGATGCCTTTTATATCTTTTCCTTGCCTCAGTGCTCAAGCAAGTACTTCTAAGATGTTGTTATATAGGAGTGATGAAAGTGGGCATCCTTGTCTTTTTTCCAATCTCAGAGGGAAGGGTTTTAGGATTTCAAAATTGAATATGATGTTAGCTTTGGGTTTTTCATATGTACCCTTTATCATGTTCAGAATGTTTCCTGCTATTCCTATCCTTTGCAATGTTTTTATCAGGGAAGAGTGCTGTATTTGTCAAACGCTTTTTCTGCATCTATTGAGATTATCATGTGATTTTTTTTCTTTCAATCTGTTTATGTAGTGTATTACATTGATTGATTTTCTTATGCTGAAACATCCTTGCATACCTGAGATGAAACCCAGTTGGTAATGGTGTATACTTCTTCTGATAGGTTGTAGAATGTGATTAGCAAGTATTTTGTTAAGGATTTTAGCATCTATGTCTATTAGAGAGATTGGTCTGTAATATTCCTTTCTTGTGGTATCTTTGTTTGGCTTTGGTATTAGGCTAATTTTGGCATCATAGAATGAGCTAGGCAATATTCCTTCTACTTCTATTTTTTGGAAGAGCTTAAGCAGGATTGGTGTTAGCTCTTTCCAGAATTTTTGGTAGAATTCACATTGGAAGCCATCAGGTCCTGGGCTCTTCTTAGATAGGTGGTTTTTGATGACTGAGTCTATCTCTTTACTTGTAATTGGACTATTGTGTTCATCAGTTTCTTGTATCATCAATATAGGCTGTTTGTGAGTTTCTAGGAATTTGTCCATTTCCTGCAAATTATGATTCCTATTGGTATATAATTTTTCAATCCATCCTCTTATGATACTCTTTATTTCTGTGGGGTCAGTAGTGATATCCCCTTCCTCATTCCTTATTTTGTTTATTTGCATCTGCTGTCTGTTTTTCTTTGTTAGTCTGGCTAATGGTGTGTCAATTTTATTGATCTTCTCAAAGAGTCATGTTTTGGCTTTGTTTATTTTTTCTAGTGCTTTCTAATTTTCTTTTTCATTTAGTGCTGCTCTAATCTTTTTTATCCTTACTTTCTAATTCCTTTGGGGTAAGTTTATTGTTGGTTTTCCAATTCCTCCAGGTGTGCAGTTAGGTCTTCAATTTTAGCTGTTTTTACGTTTTAAATATATGCATTTATTGCTCTGACTTTCCCTCTCAGTACAGTTTTGGCTGCATCCCATTGGTTTTGATATGTTGTGTTGTCATTATCATTCATTTCAAGGTATTACTTATTTCTTTTCAGATTTCCTCCTAGACCCACTATTTGTCTAAGAGTGTGTTGTTTAACTTCCATATCTTTGTGCCTAATCAGTTTCTCTGGCCCTTAGTGATTTCCAATTTCATTCCATTATGGTCAGAGAAATTACTTTGTATAATCTCAATCTTTCTGAATTCATTAAGAGTTGTTCTGTGGCATAGTAGGTGGTCTGTCTTGGAGTATGATCCATGTGCATTTGAGAAGAATGTATATCCTGTATTTGTGCGTAGCATTCTGAATATGTCTATTAGGTTCAGATCTTATAAAGTATTATTCAGAGTCTTTGTTTCTTTATTGATTCTCTATCTAGATGTTCTAATGGTGATAAAGGTGTATTAAAGTTCCACACTCTAATTGCAGAGGCATTTCTGTCTCCACTTAGTTTTTCCAGTGTTTGTCTCATGTATTTTGAGGCATCCTGATTAGGTGCATAAATGTTTATGATTGTTCTTTCTTCCTGAAAGATTACCCCTTTTACTAATATGTAGTATCCATCTTTGTCTCATGATAATTTTGCATTTAAAATCTATTTTGTCCTATATAAATGTAGCTACTCTCCTGCTTTGTTGCTTGTTGCTTGCTTGTAAAATTGTTTTCCAGCCATTCACTTTCAATTTCCTTCAACCCCTGGGTCTGAGGTGGGTTTCTTGTAGACAACATATAGATGGGTCATATTTCCTCATCCATTCTGTCAATATATTTCTCTTGACTGGTGAGTTTAATCCATTAACATTCAGTGTTATTACTCTCAAGGAATTTCTTACATCAGCCATATTTTCTTAGGGATTATATATGTCATATGTTGTTTTTATTTCTCCTTTCGTCTTTTTATTTGTTCTTACACTCTCCTCCAACTGTCTCTCTCTCCTGTTTTTTCCTTTCAACCTGTAAAACTTCCTTTAGTATTTCTTGAAGTGCATGTTTCTTATTGGCATACTATCTTATTTTCTGTTTATCTGTGAATATTTTGAATTCTCCATCATTTTTGAATTCCACCTTTCCTGGAGAGAGAATTCATGGCTGGAAGTTTTTTCTTTTTAGTACCTTGACTATGTCATACCAGTGTCTTCTTGCCTCCCACGGTTTCAGATGAGAAATCAGTACTTAATCTTATTGAGCTTCCCTTGTATATGATGGTTCTCTTTTCTCTTGCTGCCTTGAGTATTTTCTCTTTGTCTTGAGCATTGGACATTTTGATAAGTATATATCTTTGAGTAAGCTGGTTTGGATTTATACTGTTTGGGGTGCATTGTGCTTCCTGGACATGTGTGTCCATCTCCCTCAATAGGTTTGGGATGTTTCCAGCCATTATTTCTGTCAACACTCCTTTTGTTCCCTTTCCCTCCTCTTCTCCATCTGGGATGCCTCTAATGCGTATGTTTGTGTGTTTTGTGTTGTTGGTTAAATCCCTAAGTCCCTGATGGATTTTTTCTATCTTTTTATCTATCTGTTCTACTATCTGTTTGATTTCAGATGTACTGTCTTCCACATCACTAATTCTTTCTTCTGCCTGTTCAAATCTGCTGTTATGTGATTCCAGCATCTTTTTGATTTCTTGGATTTTGCCATTCTTCACCATAATATCCTTTATCTTTTAATATATGATTACAATTTCTTCAGTATATTCTCCCAGTGTCTTCTTAATATCTTTAATCTCTTCCTTCACTTCATTAAGTTGATCCATGATATTTATTTGGACAGCTTTGATTAGTTGTTCGATGTTCTGCATATCTTCCTGATTTTAGTTTGTTCATTGGATTGGTCCATGTCTTCCTGCATCTCAGTATGGTTTGTAATTTTTTGTTGCCCTCTGGTCATCATTTTATCTTGATGAATTTATTCAATTGATTAGCTTCTCTCTCTGCTCTAGAATTTTATTTAGCTGATGGTTCTGTGTATGTGTCAAGTTTTCTCTTTCACACTTTGTTCTTCTTGTTCCATTTCCTTGCTGTTTTAAATGTTCCCTTGAAGGAAAAAATTAGGGCCAGAGAAATCAAAAGAGGTAGGAAAGGAAATAGAATTATAGTAATAATAATAAAAGTTAGAAGAGGGCCCATGTAAGACTTTGCAACATGTATATTTAGCTCATGTAAGCAGTGTAGAGTAATAGGAAAAAAAGTGGAGTACTTCTAATGGAATGGGAAACTAAATAGGGAAAAAATATATAGAATGATTTAAAAGGCCAGAATGATGAGAAGAGAGAGAAAGAGTAAAGAAAGTGTTGAAATGGAAAAGTTAATAATAAAGAAGATAACTGAATAGACAAGATAGAAATTAAAACCAGTAAAGGTGAGGACTAATGAAAAAAGGTGGAGTGGAAGAATCACAATAGAAAGCAGAAGATAGAAAGATGAAGGAACATAAAAGATAGCGTTGGTAGACAAAATCAATATACACAAAATCAATATTCCCAGAAAATGGGAAATCAAGGAATAAGAAGTACAGCAAAGAAGAAACAAGCTAGCAGCACATAATTTTTTAAAAAGGGGGTGAAGGAAAGGGGAAAGAAAAGCAGGAAACAAAAAACAAACAAACACAAGCAAGCAGTCAAACAAAGCTAAGGAAGAACAGTGTTCCTTCTTGGGCCCTTGTGGAGCCTCACAGTCTGCTTATGTTCATCAATCAATTACCCTGCAGGCTTCTCTCTGCAGGTTTTGAGGTCGATTTTAGCCAGTAAAGTATGTTGAAAAATTTTTAAGTAAAAATTTTTTTTTTTTTTTTGAGAAATAAGGGACCCAGAAGAAATTAGTACAAAAATAATGTCTATGCTTTCCCTGTCCTACAGTATCAGCTGGATGTTAGGTATCCCAGTGAATCACTACTCTTAGAGGAGCTAGGAACTGAACTAGCGATCTCATATATTCAAGTCAGAAATTCTTCCACTGAGCTAACTTACTAATTGTGTCAGTTAGCTCTTCAGAAAGCTATTTAGTCACTTTCCCTTGCAAAGTGTTTACTCTCCTGTGGCAACAGGATTCAGCAGGCTCTATGAGCAGATACCCCCTCTCCTCTCCTGGTCAGGTTGAGTTCCCTTTTGAAATTCAAATGGGACCCTGATGACTGAGTTCACCTCACTGAAATGGTTTACAAGCCTTTTCTAGTCCACCCCCTCCCCCCAGGGGGCCCTAAATAGGCATGTGGAAACTTATTAAGCACTATCCACTGCCTGACTCCCTTAGGGGAGTTGAAATTCTGATAGTCTTCAGTGCAGAATTATTAAATTGGCTGAGTCTGCCCTTTCTCAAGCCAACCTCTGTATCCCAGGGAAGTTAGGTAAAGCAGACTTCCCCAGCAGGTTTGCCTCTCCCCTCAGCCTAGTGGCACTTCAAGCTGGCTAGTGTGCTCCCCAAAGCTCTAAGGATGTCGGGACAACCAAGTTCACAGCACTGAAATGATTTTCAAGCCTCTTCTAGACAACCCCTTCCTCCCTGGGGACCCTAAATAGGCTTGTGGAAACTTATTAAGCACTTCCCACTATCTGACTCCCTTAGGGGAGATGAAATTCTGATATTCCTCAGCACAACTCTAAAATTGGCTGAGTCTGCCCTCTCTCAGGCCAAGCCTCTGTATCCAAGGTGGTTAGATAAATCAGGCTTCCTCAGCAGATTCACCTCTCCCCTCAGCCTGGTGTCACTTCAAGCTGGCTAGTGTGCTCCCCAAAGCTTTAAGGGGGTCCAGGTAACCAAACCCACAGAAAGGAAATCCCTCTCCACCCTTTGCCAGAAACCTCCCACTCTCAGTGAATGCTCCCTCTTCCTGGATTTTCAGCAGGAGTCAGGGCTCACCCTAGCCCTTTGCCCTGGGGGTGGGGCTTAGCCTTTTGCATCTGTTATTTTCAACTTGGGGCTAAAAACTCATGGTTTTATCTTGAGCAATCTATCTCCCTGTCCAGCTCCCTCCAGATTGATGTCCCAAAGGCTCTTGCTCCATGTACCCCCAGAACAGCTCACTTGGGCAGGATCCTGTCCCCAATCAGCTGTCTTTTGTGAAAGAGATGGTGAGTGCCTATTAAACAGATGCCATTTTTCTGTTTTGAAATAATATTTTGAGTTAAATAAAATATATTATTAATTTCAAAAAAAGAGTGCGTTGTTTAAAGAATATATATCCTGCTGCTTTGGGGTGCCATCCTCTGTAGATATCTGTTAGGTCTAGTTCATTTATGATATTATTCACATTCTCTGTTCCTTTATTTATCCCCTGTCCAGATGTTCTATCCAATATTGAGAATGTTATATTGAAGCCTCCATTATTATAGAGACATTTATTTCTCCCTTCAGTTTTGCCAATGTGTGCCTCACTTAGGTTAGGTGCATAAATAGTATAGTTATTTGTTCTTGGTGAATTTTCCCTTTTATTAGCATATGATGACCTTCTTCTTCCCTTTTGACAGTTTCACATTAGAAACCTATTTTGTCTGATCTTAGTATCACTACTCCAGCTTTATTTTGGTTACCATTTGCATAAAATATCTTCTCCTAACCTTTCACTTTTAATCTGGTTGTGTCCTCATGTATGAGGTGGGTCTCTTGTAGACAACATATAGATGGCTCATATTTTAAAATCTATTCTATCAGTCTATGTCTTTTAATTGGGGAGTTCAAGTCATTAACATTCAATATTAATACTGTAAAGGCATGAATTACTTTATCCAATTTTTCTTCTGCTCTCTGTTGTCATATTGCTTTATTGTCTAGCTTCTTTCCCTTTTGTATACCCTTCCTAATAATCTTCATTTCTACTCTCTTCTCCAAATCTCTACCCTTTGCTTTTTCTTCTGTTCAGGCTAGAGCACTCCCTTTAGTATTGCTTGCAATTCTGGTCTTTTGGCAACATATTCTATCAGGATGTTTTTTGTCTGTCAAGACTTTGAACTCACCCTCATTTATGAAGGTCAGTTCTCCAAGATACAGAATTCTTGGCCAGTATTCTCTCTCTTTCAGTTTCTTAAAAACATGATACCACTTTCTTCTCACCACCATCATTTCTAATGAGAGGTTGGCATGTAATCTTACCAAATTTCCCTTGTATGTGATGCTTTGTTTTTTTCTTGCTGCTTTCAGAATTCTTTCATCTCTGATATTTGTCATTCTGAGTCTTCTCTTTGTCTCTGATATTTGCAATTCTGATATGTTTCTCAGGGTAAGTCTATTTGAATTTATTCTGTTTGGGGTGTGTTGTCCTTGGATATTGATATTTATGTTTTTCATAAGGATTGGGAAGTTATCATTGTTTTCTCAAATATTCTTTCTGCCCCTTTTCCATTCTCTTCTCTTTCTGGGACACCAATAATTTAAATGTTTGTGTGTTTCACCCTGTCATTCAATTCCCTGAGTCTCTGTTCCATTTTTCCCATTTTCTTCTTTTTCTGTTCTCCTGTCTTTTCCAATTTGGATGTTTCAAAATCTCTAATTCTGTCTCTGAACAATTCATATCTGCTCTTATGTGCCTCAAATATATATATATAGATAGATAGATTCAAAGCTATATGATTCCATTTATTTAATATGCAAATATAAATCAATTTATAAAGATGAAATTAGACTAGTAATGTAGGGTTGTGACAGGATAGATGGATTGCAAGGTGACTGCTAACTGGTGTGGAGTTTTTTGTTTTAGTTTTAGTTTTGTTTTTTTTTTTTTCTTATTTTTATTTTCAGATCCCTGCAAAAGAATTTTATTTTAAGATTTATTTTGCCTTCCCTCATTGTTTTGCACTTGCTGCCTGCTCTCTGTGCATTCTTCTGTGTCTCCTTGTCTTCTTCTCTTTAGGTGGCACCAGAAACTTATCCTGGGACCTTCCAGAGTTAGAGAGAGGCGTTCAATCTCTTGTGCTACCTCAGCTCCCTGATCTACTGTGTCTCTTATTGTCTCTTGTCTATGTCTCTTTTTGTTGCATCATCTTGTTGTGCCAGCTCAGCACATGGACCAGCACTCCATGAGGGCCAATGCCCCTGCATGGGACAGCTCTCCTACATGGACCAGCATGCTGTGTATATCAGATCACCACAGAGACCAGCTTGCCTTTCAATAGGAGGTGCCAGGAATTGAACCCTGGACCTCCTATATGGTAGACAGGAGCCCAATCTCTTGAGCCACTTCTGTTTCCATCAGTTTTTCTTAATGGAGTAATGAAATTTTTCTAAATCTATTTTGGTGATGAAAGCACAACATTTTGATTATACTAAGACCTATTAATTATATACTTAGGATAGAATGTAAGGTATGTGTCTATATCTCAATTAAACATCTTTAAAACAAATAAATATGCAAGAATAACCAAAAAGAGCAGCTATGTACATCAGGGGATGCCGCTTTGTTTCCGGGCCTGAGGGTGATCAGCCCTGCTGCAGCCC
>JAKSZT010054003.1:26674-73526 GCA_026826555.1 Tolypeutes matacus
TCCTTTGTTAACCTATCTTTCAGACAATGGTTCTCAGAGACTGCTCACTTTCCTCAGTTCAGATCAGTGAGGTCATATAATGTTCATCCTTCAGTGCCTGGCTTGCTTCACTCAACATAAGGTCTTCAAGATTCATCCACGTTATTCCATGTGTTAGCACTTTGTTCCTTCTTACAGCTGAGTAATATTCCATTGTATGTATGTACCACATTTTGCTTATCCATTCGTCTGTTGATGGGCACCGGGGCTGATTCCAACTTTTGGCAATGGTGAACAATGCCGCTATGAACATTGGTGTGCATATATCTGTTTGCATTTTTGTTTTCAGTTCTTCTGGGTATATACCCAGCAGTGGAATTGCTGGATCATACGGAAGATCTATTGCTAGTTTTCTGAGGAACCGCCAAACTGTCCTCCACAGTGGCTGGACCATACCGCAGTCCCAACAGCAGTGGATGAGGGTTCCTATTCCTCCACATCCTCTCCAACATTTAGTGTCTCCTGTTTTTTTTTAATAGGTGCCATTCTGATGGGTGTAAGATGCTATCTCATTGTAGTTTTGATTTGCATTTCCGATAGCAAGTGATGTTGAGCATTTTTTCATGTGCTTTTTAGCCATTTAAATTTCTTCCTTGGAGAAGTGTCTTTTCAGGTCACTTGCCGATTTTTTAAATGGGTTGTTTGTCCTTTTATTTTCAAGGTGTAGGATTTCTTTATGCAGGATATTAGGCTCCTATCAGATATATGGTTGCCAAATATTTTCTCCCAGTGGGTAGGCTGCCTTTTTATTTTCTTAATAACATCCTTTGAGGTGCAGAAGTTTTTAATTTTGATGAGATCCCATTTATCTATTTGTTCTCTTGCTGCTCGTGCTTTGGCTGTAAAGTTCATGAAACCATTTCCTATTACAAGGTCCTGTAGATGCTTCCCTACATTATCTTCCAAGGTTTTTATGGTTTTGGCTCTTATATTTAGATCTTTGATCCATCTTGAGTTGATTTTTGTATAAGGTGTGAGATGGTCTTCTTCTCTCATTCTTTTGGATATGGATATCCAGTTCTCCAAGCACCACTTGTTAAAGAGGCCATTCTCTCCCAACTGAGTGGGCCTCAAGGCCTTGTCAAATATCAGATGACTGTATATGTGAGGATCTATATCAGAACACTCAATTCGGTTCCATTGGTCAGTAGGTCTATCCTTGTGCCAATACCATGCAGTTTTGATCACTGTAGCTTTGTAGTATGTTTTAAAGTCAGGTAGTGTGATACCTGAAACTTCATTTTTCTTTTTCAATATGTCTTTGGCAATTTGGGGCCTCTTGCCTCTCCAAATATATTTTGTGGTTAGTTTTTCCAGTTCCTTAAGAAACACAGTGATGACTTTTATTGGGATTGCCTTAAATGTATAGATTAGTTTGGGTAGGATAGACATCTTGATGATGTTTAGTCTTCCTATCCATGAACAGTGAATATTTTTCCATTTATTTAAGTCTTCTTTGATTTCCTTTAACAGTGTTGTGTAGTTTTCTGTATAAAAGTTCTTTACATCTTTAGTTAAATTTATTCCTAGGTATTTGATCCTTTTAGTTACTACTGTAAATGGTATTTTTTTCTGGATTTCCTCCTCAGTTTGCTCGTTATTGGTGTACAGAAATGCTACTGATTTTTGAGCATTGATCTTATAGCCTGCAACATTACTGAACTCCTTTATAACTTCTAGAAGCCTTGTTGTAGATTTCTCAAGGCTTTCTATGAATAGGATCATGTCATCTGCAAATAATGAAATTTTTACTTCTTTTCTAATCTGGATGCCTTTTATGTCCTTTTCTTGTCTCAGTGCTCGTGCAAGTACTTCTAAGACAATGTTAAATAGGAGTCGTGATAGTGGGCATCCTTGCCTAGTTCCTGATCTCAGAGGGAAGGCTTTTAGGATTTCACCATTGAAAATGATGTTAGCTTTGGTTTTTCATATATACCCTTTATCATATTCAGAAAGTTTCCGTCTATTCCTATCTTTTTTTATGAGGAAATAGTGTTGTATTTTGTCATATGCTTTTTCTGCATCTATAGAGATGATCATGTGATTTTTTTCTTTCAGTTTGTTTATGTGGTGTATTACATTGATTGATTTTCTTATATTGAACCATCCTTGCATACTCGGGATGAAACCCACTTGGTCATGGTGTATAATTCTTTTGATATGTTGTTGAATGCAATTAGCAAGTATTTTGTTGAGGATTTTTAGCATCTAGGTTCATTAGAGAAATTGGTCTGTAATTTTCCTTTCTTGTGGTATCTTTATTTGGTTTTGGTATTAGGGTAATGTTGGCATCATAGAATGAGTTAGGTAGTATTCCTTCTACTTCTATTTTTTGGAAGAGCTTAAGTAGAATTGGTGTTAGCTCTTTCCGGAATGTTTGGTAGAATCCAGCTGTGAAGCCATCTGGTCCTGGACTCTTCTTAGTTGGGAGGTTTATGATGACTGAGTCTATCTCTTTACTTGTAATTGGACTCTTGAGTTCATCTATTTCTTCTTTCATCAATGTAGGCTGTTTGTGGGTTTCTAGAAACTTGTCCATTTCCTCTAAATTGTCATTCTTGTTGGCATATAATTTTTCAAAGTATCCTCTTACGATACTCTTTATTTCTGTGGGGTCAGTAGTGATATCCCCTTGCTCATTCCTTATTTTATGTATTTGCATCTGTTCTCTCTTTTTCTTTGTTAGTGTGGCTAAGGGTTTATCAATTTTATTGATATTCTCGAAGAACCAAATTTTGGTTTTGTTTATTGTTTCCAGTGATTTCTTATTTTCTATTTCATTTAGTTCTGCTCTAATCTTTGTTATTTCCTTCTTTCTATTTCCTTTTGGTTTAGTTTGTTGTTGTTTTTCCAATTCCTCCAAGTGTGCAGTTAGGTCTTCAATTTTAGCTCTCTCTTCTTTTTTAATATATGAATTTATGGCTATGAACTTCCCTCTCAGGACTGCTTTCACTGCATCCCATAGGTTTTGATATGTTGTGTTGTCATTTTCATTAGTTTCAAGGTAGTTAGTGATTTCTTTTGAGATTTCCTCTTTGACCCACTCTTTGTCTAAGAGTGTGTTCTTTAACTTCCATATCCTGTGCCTAACCTGTTTCTCTGGCCTTAGTGATTTCCAACTTCATTCCGTTGTGGTCAGAGAAATTACTTTGTATAATCTCAATCTTTCTGAATTCATTAAGAGTTGTTCTGTGGCCTAGCATGTGGTCTATTTTTGAGTATGTTCCATGTGCACTTGAGAAGAATGTAAATCCCACTGTATTTGGGTGTAGTGTTCTGTATATGTCTATTAAGTCCAGGTCTTCTAATGTACTGCTGAGTGCCTTCGTTTCTTTATTGATTCTCTGCCTAGATGTTCTGTCTAATGATGATAGTGGTGTGTTGATGTCCCCTGCTATAATTGTAGAGGCATTTATTTCTCCTCTTAGTTTTTCCAGAATTTGCCACACATATTTTGAGGCACCCCAATTAGGTGTGTAAATGTTTATGATTGTTCTCTCTTCTTGAGAGATTACTCCTTTTACTAGTATGTAGTGTTCATCTTTGTCTCTTACAATAGTTTTGCATTTAAAATCTATTTTGTCTGATATTAGAATAGCCAATCCTGCCCTTTTTTTGGCAATTGTTAGCTTGTAAAATGGTTTTCCAGCCATTCATTTTCAGCCTCCTTGAATCCCTGGGTCGAAGGTGGGTTTCTTGTAGACAGCATATAGATGGATCATATTTTCTTATCCATTCTGCCAATCTGTGTCTTTTGATTGGTGAATTTAATCCATTAACATTCAGTGTTATTACTCGTAAATAATTTCTTACTTCAGCCATTTTTTTTTGCGTGTTAATGTATGTCATATGTTGTTTTGTTTCTCTTTTTGTCTTTTCAGTTGTTTTTAAACTCTCCTCCAACTCTCTCTCCCTTGTTTTTTCCTTTCAACTTGTAGAGATTCCTTTAGTATTTCTTGAAGTGCTGGTTTCTTATTGACATACTCTCTTAATTTCAGTTTATCTGTGAATATTTTGAATTCTCCATCATTTTTGAATGCCAATTTTGCTAGATAGAGAATTTGCGGCTGGAAGTTTTTTTCTTTTAGTATTTTGACTATGTCATACCACTGTCTTCTTGCCTCCATGATTTCAGCTGAGAAATCAGCACTTAATCTTATTGTGCTTCCCTTGTATGTGATGGTTCTCTTTCCTCTTGTTGTCTTGAGTATTTTCTCTTTGTCTTGAGCATTGGACAGTTTGACAAGTATATGTCTTGGAGTTGGCCTGTTGGGATTTATACTATTTGGTGTGCGCTGTGCTTCCTGGATCTGCACATCCATCTCTCTCAATAGAGTTGTGAAGTTTTCAGCCATTATTTCCTTCAACGCTCCTTCTGTTCCCTTTCTCTTCTCTTCTCTTTCTGGGATGCCCATAATGCGTATGTTTGTGAGTTTTGTATTATCGGTTAATTCCCTGAGTCCATGCTGGATTTTTTCTATCTTTTTGTCTATCTCTTCTACTATCTCTTTGATTTCATGTCTTCCATATCACTAATTCTTTCCTCTGCCTGTTCAAATCTGCTGTTGTGTGAATCCAGCGTCTTTTTCATTTCTTGGCTTGTGCCATTGTTCACCATCATATCCATTACCTTTTTAGGCATGTTTGCTATTTCTTCAGTACGTTCTCCCAGTGTCTTCTTTATATCCTTAATCTCTTCCTTCAGTTCTTTAAGTTGGTCCATGGTATTTGTTTGGATAGCCTTGATTAGTTGTTCAATGTTCTGCATCACATCCGGATTTTTATTTTATTCATTGGACTGGTCCATGTTTTCTTTTGCACTTGATATTCCAGTAGTTTCAGCACAGTTTGCTGAAGAGAGTATTCCTTCCCTATTGAATGACTTTGGTGACTTTGGTGAAAATAGGATTACAATAGATGTGTAAGTATACGTCTTTCAGTTCTATCCTATTTGTCTTTAAAGTTTTCCTTGTTCCAGTAACACACTATTTTGATTATTGTAGATGTGTAATAGGTTTTCAAATTAGGAAGCATGAGTCCTCCTACAATATTCTTTTTAAACATGTTTTTTGGCTATTCAAGGTCCTTGCCATTCCATATGAATATGATGATTAACTTTTCCAAACCTGCAATGAAGGCTATTTGAATTTTTATTGGGATTCCATTAAATCTGTAAATTCCTTTGAGTAGTAATGATATCTTAATAATTATATTCATTCAATCCATGAGCATGGGATATTTTTCCATTTATTTTCTTTTAGCAATGATGCATAGTTTTCTGTGTGCAAATCCTTAAATCCTTGGTTAAATTTATTCCTGTTTTTTTTTTTCTTTCAGTTGACATTGTAAACATTATTGTATTCTTGATTTCCTGTTTGGATCATCCCTTGCTGGGGTATAGAAACACCATTCATTTTTGTTTATTGATATTGTATCCTCCCACTTTACTGAATTCATTTATTAGCTCTAGTAGGTTATTTTTAGATTCTTCAGGATTTTCTATATATAGGATTATGTGATCTCTGAATAGGGATACTTTTACTTCATCTTTTAAAAATTTTATAACATTTATTTCTTTTTCTTAATGCCCAGTACAATGTTGAATGGCAAGTGTGATAGTGAATCCTTGTGTCCTTCTCTTGTTCCTCATCTTAGGCAAAATCTTTCAGTTTTTCACCATTGAGTATAATGTTAGCTATCAGTTTTTCTTGTATGCTTTTTATCATGTTGAGCATATTATCTCCTATTTTTTGTTTTCTGAATGTTTCTAACATGAAAGGATGTGGAATCTCTGTCAACTGCCTTTTCTGGATTAAAAGAGATGATGGTGTGTCTTTTCCCTTCATTCTATTAAAGTGGTTAATTACATTAATTGATCATCTCCTGTAGAACCATACTTCCATTCTTGGTATAAGTTCAACTCAGTCATTGTATATAGTTATTTTGATATACTGTAGGATTCGATCTGTTAAGATTTTGTTGAAAATGTTTGCATCTATATTCATAAGGGATATTGATCTGTATTTTCTTTTCTTGTGATGTCTCTCTCCGGCTTTGATATTAGTGTGATGCTGGCCTCAATAAGAATAGGATGTCTTCCCTCCTCTCCTAGTTTTTGGAAGAGCTTGAAGAGTATTGATGTTAACTCTTCTCTGAATGTTTGTTAAAATTCACCAGTGAAAGCATTTGGTCCTGGATTTTTTAAATTGGGATGTTTTAAATTTGTGAATATTCCAGTTCTTTCTTGGTCAATGATTTTTTTCTTCTGTCCACTGTGGTCAGAAAAGATACTTTATATGATTTCAATATTTTGAAATTTATTGAGAATAGCTTTGTAATCTAACATATGGTCTATACTACAGACTGATCAATGTATTTTTGAGAAGCATATATATATACGCTATGGTTGGATGAAGAATAGTATATATGTCTGTGAGGTCTAGCTGATTTACAATATTGTTGAAGTCCTCTATTTCCTTATTGATCATACCCTTAGATGTTCTATCCATTATTGAAAGTACTATAGTGATGTATTCTGCTATCAATGTAGTACAATTTATTTTTCCTTTCAAATCCTTCTATGTTTACTTCATATATTTTGGGGCAATGTTTTAGGTCCACATATGCTTATGATCATTATATCTTTTTGATGAATTGGCCTTTTTAACTCTGGGAATTACTCCCTAAGAAGTCTGTTTATTGATTTTGTAACCAGCTATGGTAAGACAGAGATTTTCTTGAGCTTCAGCCCTCCTATCAGGAAGGTCTGCCCAAGGCAAATGCACTGTACAGGGTTTTACTTTTCTTACAGGCACTCTGTCTTATCCCAGGCTTTTCCTTGTTAGTTATTTTAGGGCTCCCTTGATAGCAGGAGTTTGGTGTTCTCTGATTCCCAGGAGACAAATTCCCTTTCCCAGGTTTCTGAAGCCAGCAGGCCTGTCCACCTCTATGGTTTCATACATTCCTTTAATTATCTCTTGCTGCCTTTGCCTGGAGGGCAAATTCTGGGAAGAGGGACACCCCAGGGATTATTTTTCACAATTTGGTCTTTTCCAACCAAAACAGGGCCAGGGACCCACAATGGTGGCACAGATTGGGTCAAAGTGTCCTGTGGTGGGTGTCAGGATGGGTGCCAAATAGTTCTCCAATGGCTCCAAAAGCTGAGCTTTCTGGTCCTGCCCAGTAAATGCAGCTCTTCAGCTAACATTCCTCCACAGCTCTGAGAAAGCACTGAGTCTTTACATCTCTGCTGCCTCCACTCCTGTCCAGGTGATGTTGAAACAATGGCTGCTATCTTTGTCCAGAGCATGGTTGAATAAATGCCTCTTTTTTGGGAGGGCCTGGGTGGGCTAGAAACAATTGCTGCCTTCAGAGCCATTAATCTGAATTCCCTAATCAAAAGTCCTGATCAGTTATTGGCTGATCACAACCCTGTTCTTATGGAAGAGGATTTTTATGTCCCTTTTTGTATGCAGCAGCTTGCCAGGGACTGGATCCCATAGAGACCTGACACAAGAGTGCGGGGTGGGCACTGGTAACACTTCCACAGATGCTGTACTGTTTTCTTCTGATCTCTGGCATTTCAAAATAGTTGATTCAGGCAATTGCTATCTGTTAAATAGTTGATTGGTGCAAGACTGAGTTGGAGCTCCCTACTCCACCATCTTCCTTTCTTTTATTCTTATACCTGTCTTAAAAAGTTTTATATTTTCCCTTGAAAGGTGGGTAATGCAAATGAACTTCAATTTCATATCAAACAGCCACATTGAATGAAGAATGGCTAATGTATTGATATCCAATTTTTCCGGTGTCATATATATCAGTTATTATGCTAATGGGAAAAATAGAACCAGCTCTGTGTTGGAAGCTGATGAAAGATAACAATAGAAAGAGAGGATATGAAAAACAAAGCAGTACCACATCTAAACAATGAAACTAGGTGGTGGGGGAAAGTAAAGTAAAAAGAGCAAAATTTACTTGAGGACACTTGCAAGGAAACATTACATACGACAGGATAAGAACTATAATCAAAATTAAGCAACAAATTATAGAATACAATGAAGCAATTATCTCTATGAAGTGACCCAAATGCAGAGATCCCAGGCTCAGAAAATAGGTGGCAAGACTAGGAAAGAAGAGAAATATCAGGAACATCTCCAAGGAGAAACACAAGAAGATGTAGAAGTGTCACATGATGAAAAGGGTGTGTGGGGGGAAAGGATATGGGATGAAGAGTGGAAATGTTTATTCTTAGCTAAGAATTCTGAACTGATCTTGTGGCTTTAAGTCATGTAAATGCATAATTTGGTTGAAGGGTAAATGTTAAGCAAGTCCACAACTTTCCAGCACCCTACAATGCCTGCATCCCCTGACCCTGTTCTGGACAGGAGCATGGAGGAGTGGATCACACTCCTTACATTGTCTTGGACGGCCCTTCTCATGCAGGGGCCTGCCCCTTCTAGGATATGCTGTGACCAGAAGGTCTTGGTTGGAACAAAACCCTCAGGCTCCTGCCCCCTTCTCCAGGTCTGGGATCTGTGGCTGTGTGAATATCAGGGCTACTGCTGCCAACACAGCTCTCCAGTTTGCTGCTGTCTGTACTGATGTGCACAGCAGTCCCACAGCAGAGCCCCAAGTCTGGGCTTCCTTTAACTCATGTGGGATACTCCCATGCCCCTGACTCTAACCACCTGGGCTTAATGTCTCAATATTTTAGTTCCTGATATATGGGCATCTGTGACCTCATCCTTGACCCTCCTCATTTTTGGGGGAAGCAGACTCACAAAGGACTGTCCAGACTGGAGCTGTGCCCAGGATTGTATATGGTCACCAGCACTCCTAGAGGGAAGGAGTCTGGGCCATGTATCCAGCAAGTGATACCTCCCACCCTGCAGGAGATTCCTTCTGCTTGGTGTCTAAGACTTAAGCTCAGCTCTGGCCTGTGTCCCATGAAACCAGCCAAGCCAGGAAGAAGCTCTGCCATGCACACCCCAGGTGGGGTTTTTCTCTTACTCTTGGGTTTTGATTTGTGAACCATGAAGATTTCTCCACAAAGTGAAGGGCATGTCCTGATTCTCAAGAAGAAACAGCAGGTAGGATGGGGGAGTGGGGATGCCAGGGTGGAGGTCTGTGCTAGGAGGTTCACATCCTGGAGGAATTTTCCTGGTCAGAGTCAAGCCTGAGCAAGTGGAGATGGCTCCAGAGCCCTGTGCAGCCCCAGGAGCCTCCACTGTGAATTGGTCATGCAGAGGGCCACTGTAGAAGCCTGGGTCTTCAGAGACTGATGTGGGCAGGGATTCAGGGCACAGAGAGGAGACTCCCAGGTTCCTGGTACTTAGATTAATAGGTTCCTTCTAGTGCCTTTTTAGGGAGCAGTCCAGTCTGCACCTGTCCACCAGTGCCTTCCTGGCTCTCATGTGGGAATTCCAGCTCCCTCCCCTGGTGCCCTCTCAATCCATCTTTGTCCAGTTTATTCCTTGTACCCTGTCCTGGGGCTGCTTGGTCCACCTTCAGTCACCTGCTGCTGTTGCCCTGGTGTCCCGGTCCACCTCAGACCCCTTGCTTCACTGGGAGTCCAGGCACCCTGGATGGGGATGAGTGCCTTTAGTCCTGGAACTGCTGGAGGTATAAGGGGTGCAGGGCTTCAGTACCTCAATAAGAAGGGTCACTACTCCGAGACAGCTCAGGTGTGGGGTATGGATGTCTGCCTACCCCTCTCCTCACACTCCTAACCACCTGTCAATGGACCAGCTGACTTCTGCCCCCCACCCCCAAACCACAAGGAGGGCTGCCCAGCTGGCATTGCTCTCACTTTCCAGTGGTGGCAACTGATCTGCAGGTATTGTCTTCAGCAGCAGAGTGGAGTCTATCCCCAAGTCACAGGGCCTAAAAGGAGAGTCTCCCACTTAATGGTCTCCAGGGAGAGGGCACTGAGGGCCATGTTCCTCTCTGATCTGGAGCTGGGATAAGGTAGGGCAGGGGCCCCAGAATGCCAGGTAAATGGCCATCCCAGCTGCTTGTGTGCCCCATGGACTGAAACAAGCAGCCCAGGCCTCAGATAAGTTTCAGGGGGCAGTCTCTGAGCCTTTGGTGGTTTGTAGTTACCCCACCATGGGCAACCTTAGACTTGGGGGGACAGGGGGGCAGGAGGTAGTGGGCAAAGGTCTTTCAGGTAAGATCCTGGCTATAGTCCATCTCAGCAGTTGAACCAAGTTCCACCCAGAGCCTGTAAGTATAGAATGGACACCAGAGTCTTGCCTCTGTTGCTTCAATTTCTCTTGGAGATAAAGTGCCTTTTCCTCCTCCTTCACTTTCCCTGAGAGCCCTGGATGCAGCAGTGACTCATGATAACAGCTGTTAAATCACCTTCTTTGTTGTCTTCATGGACACTAGCCAGCCCTTCCCTAGTGCTACAGGGACATGGGCACCTCCTGAGCATGGTCTTTGTCCAGAAGTACCCTGCTCTTGGGGTCCAGTGCTTTGTGGTTCTGGTCTTGAAATTCTTCCTGCATCCTTGAAGCTCTGATTTATAAGTGGAGTCTTATGGAGTCATGGCACAGGCACTGGGGTCTGGAGGCTCTCACTGGTGCAGGCCTGCCTCCTGCTGTCCCATCTCCCTAGGCAGGTCTTGGCTGCCCACATCCCTGTTTCCTGGTCCCCATCCTCACCTGGGAGGTAGGGGCTTGGCATGTGTGACATGCAGTGTTTGTGGGGGGAGCTAGTTGACATCATCTTAGTCCCAGTCAGGCAGGACCCTGGTGCAGCCAGTGGATCTCCAAGTATGATGAGCATCTTGCCTACCCTGGATCCATATTCTGAGTGTGTACCAGCACAGAGGATGCCCTTGGATGTCACCCATTTGCCATGGGCTGTGGCAGATGGCTGGGGGATGGGGAGATGCCTGGCCTCACTTCCCTGGCCCATCCAGGGCATGGCTTGTGGGTCTGGTGGTTGTCAGGAAGGGGTCCCCAGCAGCAGATGGGCTGTGTGCTTTCTTGGATTCAAGGGCAGGGCCATAGTATCTCTGAGGTTCTGCACTCACCCCATGTGTGTCCCCATGCTTGAGGGAACACCTGATTAAATAGCAAACAAAAGGAGCCATGACAGAAAGAGGAAAAAACTTTATAAATAGAAACATTAATGGCATTTTGCTTGCCTTTTGAACATGTGACTCCACCCTTTTATTTTGTGCTGACCCCACCATTCTGCAGCTTGTCCTACTGATACATCCTGGAACCGTCCACCTGGGGCCACTGCTGCAGAGGGAGCAGCAGATGTCAGCAGCCCTGAGGGCTGAGCAGCATGGTTGTCACTGCCCTTTAAGAGCACCAGTGGGCTGTCCCAGATCTGCACAGGCCTCTCCTCTTCTGGGCTCCCTGAAGCCCAAATCCAGCCACCCAAAGACATGACACCTGGCCATGCTGAGCTTCACCTTGGCTGCTCTGTGCCCTGAGGTCTGGAGGCACCTGCATCTAACTTCCTTGGGTGGCTACATCATCCTATGAGTTCACCAGCAGCCAGGGTGGAGAGAGACAAGTAAGCACCTGTACCTCTCAGATTTCCTCCAGGCCAGCTCTTTCTAGCATCACAGGTGCAAGCTCCATAGCCACCAGCAAAGCCTGGAAGGGCCTGAATTTAGGGATGTTTTCCAAGAGCTGCAGACCACATCAGTGTCAGTCCTTTGCAGAGGAGGAGTGTCAGTTTCCTAGGCAGACTTTTCCAGCTTCCTCAGGGGTGGCCTCAGACTCCTCAGCAACCTTGAGCTCCGATGCCATGATGTGACCTGCTGTTCCAGGTGCCTATTATCAGGGTCTCTCTTTTCCTGCTCACCTCCCCACCTCGTCCTGTAAGTTTTCTGTCTTTCCTCCCAAATAAGCCAGTGAACCCTAGTCCTTTTGTCTCAAGGCTTACTTTTAGTGCATGTATATCAAGACCATTCCCAGAGGCAACCTCCTGACAGCCTGCAGCCCTTCCACATCCACTGGCCTCTTCTGGGTGGGAATTAGGGGTCAGAGTCACTCACTGTCAGAGGAAGCCTGTGCAAGAGTCCATTTTGTGTTCACTGACTGCAGAGCTACAATAGGCCTCCTACCCCAGGACTTAACCCATCATAGTACAGGACAGACCAGCAGCCTGAGGTCAGGCAGATGGAGGTGGAAGGGGACAGCAATTTATAGGCAGAATCAGAGTAAAAGTTACTTCCTCCCTGAAGCCTCCTGCATTGACAGCATTTGAACATGTTAGCTTCCAGGGCAGTATCTTCTGAATCGCAGCTTTCTCGTTCTTCATGAAAAGAATCATCATAGAAAATTTTCATTGGAGTTATAACCTCTCCATATCCAGCAGGCTTCTCCAAGGCTTCTCTGTTATTGTGCTCCTGCCTTCCCCTCCTCTATCCATATCAGGCTCTGCAGAGGTCAAGGTTTGGATACCTGGGGCCAAGGAGGAACTGCCCTGAGTTAGCCCACAGAGGGGCCAGATCCAGGACAATCTTCACCATCCCAAAACCATTGTGTCTCCAGGCAAACCAGGTTATCCCTTAGACCTCAGTCTCCTCATTTGTGAAATACAGGGGACCCCAGCACCCTGAGGCAGCTTCATTCCATGAACTGTCCTGAGGGGAGGTCTTTTCAATTTCCTGTCAACAAAAAAGAGAGAAAGAAATCATAGCATTTGTTGACCTTTTTTGGTCTCTTTACCACAATCCCTTTGGTCCTGTTATAATTCTGTGGATGCTTTCTTATTTTCGTGAGTACTGTGAGAGTTTCCTGTGTCATTCTTATTTTATTCATTCATTCAACTAGTATTTCTCATTTATATAGCATTCTTGGTCATGAAAACACAGCAAGAATAAAAAAGAAAAAACCCTGCTCTATTGGACCTCACATCCCAGATGGGGAGGCAGACATTACATAGGAAAAGCCAGCTGAAATGGAGAAAACAAACTAGTGAAAGAGGGAGGAAAGTCTTGGGTGTGTGGAAATTGTAGCTAAGGCGGTCAGGGAAGCTTTCTTGAGAACGCATATTTTGAGCCAAGGCTGGGCTGTCTTGCTGAGGGCCTTTGCACATTCTGTTCCTCTGCCTGGATAATCAGGTTTTTACTAGAGTGTGTCTGGCAGGTTCTAGGAATAACAAAGAACCCCATGCTTGGAACAGGGGTTATGAGGGAACTTGTTACATGGATAACAGTAGGAATTAAATTTGGCTTTCACTTGGAGCAGGTGGAAGGCTTTAGAGGGTTTTATGCAGTGACCTAACATCATCAGTGAGACAGTTTGAATTCACTGAATCCAAAATAAATATTATGTTTGTAAAATAATCCATTCCTGTGGGTTTGAGACTCTATGATTGCACTAGATTCAGTTAAAGGACCTTGTTTAGATTATTTAATTAGATCAATTTTGATTGGACTATATCAGTAAAGCATGACTCAGGTTGGGTATCTGCCCTCTTATTGGAACCTTATATAAACAGAGACACACAGAGTAAGAAGACCCACAGAAAAGGGAGTGCCATTAGTTTTGACTCTGCCATGTAACAGAGGACTTGAGGATTTCTAGCAGCCAAAGTTGAAGCAGGAAGCCCCCAAGGGGCTAGGCCCATTAAGATGCTCAAGGCTGAAGTGAGAAGCCATATTCCTCATTACCCACAGCTGGGCTTGGGAAGACACTGAGCCTTGAGGGCAAAGCCTGGACCGATGCAGAGATCAGCTGCCATTTTGCCTTACCACATGGCAGAATACCTCGATCAGTAGTAGCTGACTTTGGTTACAAAGCATCTCTGATGGTGCCTTGATTTGGATATTTTCAAATCTTGGAATTGTACCTTTTACTCTATAAATTCCCCATTGTAAAAACCAACTCATTTCTGGTAATTTGCAATGGCAGCCCTGTGGCAATCTAAGACAATCAGACTTTCTTTTAACAGGGTTACTCTAGCTGCTGGCTTGGGAATTGATTGAAAGGGGCCAGGGTAAGGCATGGAGCACTGTCTACATGATCAGTTCTAGTATAAATTTCAAATCTTGACAGCATGATTCAGCTCTAGATTAAGCCCCACCTTCATGACTAGCTTTAGTTTAAGCCCTGTCTGCATGGTCAGCTTTAACCTCCACCTGCACACTAAACTCTAGATAACTTTGCATGTTCCATGAATTCTAGGTCAGCTTTGCCTTCATGCTGAGCTGCAGTTTAAGCCCCCTGCATGATCAGGTCTAGATTAAGCCCTACCTACATAATCAGATTTAGTTTGAGCTTTACCTGCATGCTGCATGCTCAGCCCTAGTTTAAGGCCTGCCTGCAACCTGAGATGGAGATTAAGCCCCATCAGTATGCTCAGCTTTAGATGAAGTCCTGCCTGAATGCTCAGATCAAGTTTATGTCCTACCTGAATGATCAGTTCTAGATTAAACCCTACCTGTATGCTCAGCTCTAGATAAGCCCCACCTGCATGGTAAATGCTAGATAGTTTTGCATGCATCCTTATCTCTAGGTAATTTTTGCCTCCATGCTCAGCTCTAGATTAAGCCCCACCTATGAACTCAGCTCAAAGCCCCACCTGCATGCTCAGGTCTAGATAACTTTTGCCTGTGCTCTTAACTCTTGATAAAGACTTGCCTGCATGCTCAGTTCAACTTTAACCCGTCTGCATGCTTAGCTCATGTTTAAGACTGGCCTTCATGGTTAGCTCTAGTTTAAGCCCTGCCTGCATGCTCAACTCTAGTTTCAGTCCCACCTGCATGCTAGCACTAGAATAAGCAAATTCTTTGTACTCATATCAAGTTTCATTCCTGCCTGTATGCTCAGCTCTAGATAAGCCCTGCCTGCATGCTCATATCTTTTCATTTCCACCTCCACAGTAAGTTCTAGATTAAGCAATTTTCACATGCACTGCTCTAAATCAAGCCAGCATGTACACTCAGCTCTGGTTTATGCTTGCCTTCAGAAGGCTTAACTCTAGTTTAGAGCCCTGCCTGACTCAAGTGACTGATTCAGGAACAGGTGTATGTTGGAAGCTTACCCAATCAGAGTGAGGCCAGGACTTTATGAGACAGAAAAACCCACTCTCCTGCTCTGGATTGTGATGTGCATATGTTCACAGATGTGCAGATGTGATTGCAGCTTTTTGCCACCCTGATGAAATACAGCCCATAAAAGAAATCAAACATATTTGGGTTGTTAAAAACATTGAATTACAGAGATGGGGCCCAAACCTTGACCAAGCTGCCCTTTCTTATGTTTTTCATTATAGGAATAATAAATTTATGATTGGATTCCTTGATCAGGGCCCAATAGTGGCCCAAATGCACAGAAGGATTGCATGGTCCTTGCTTTCAGTGTGTGTGTGTGTTCAGCAATTAACATGGATGTTGGAAGTGCTTGTGGGAGACTGGGGTGTGGTTTGGGCAGTGTGGGTCAGAGTGCCTGGCCAGTACCTCACACAGCAGTGAACAATGGGGACATGGTGGTATGCTGAACAATTATGTGGTATTGGTGGGGGCTGCTTCCTGAGTGGCCTGGAAGCAGCTGGAAAGTAAGACTCAGAGGGCTCAGGTTATGAAGAGCATCCAGCGGGAATGGGGAGGCATCTCACCTACTGACTGCATGCCTTCTAGTTCCCCTGGGGCAGGTGCTTCCTCCCAAGACAAGGAGGGGCCTGGACATGCCTCAGCCTCCTCCATGATTGGTTTTCATGCCTTAAAACCTCAGTCTTCCCTGGAAGATGTGGCCTCGAATCTCAGCAGCAATTGGGACAATTTTCTCCTGAAAAAAGCTGAGTCCAAGGGTGTGGGCTGTGGTTGTCAAAGTTGCCTCTGCTACTGCTGGGCTGTTCCTCAGTACATCTCAACTTCTCATGCAGCAACCCCTGGCATCCTCTTCTCTTCCCTCTTCTGTGACCTGTCCCTCCTGAGGAGCTAGCAGCATGGCATGATGAATGACTTTCATTCTGAGCCCCATTTCTGAGGAAAAAAAAATGTGTTCTGCAGACAATTGGGGTACCCAATAAAGCATATATTTTACAAAGATTCTAGCCAGATTTCATGGGAGAAGTTTTTAGCACTGGGAGACCAAATGTGCTGCTTTCCCCAACATCATTAAAAAGAAAGCAGGGGGTACATTGGGAGGCTGAGCAGCAGAGCTTGTGGAGGCCACCAGGCCAGGCTGCTGGTCCATTAAAAAGTTGGGTGCTTTTGGCTCATTAGTCAGCAGTGAGACATAGGAGAAGGAGTGGGTCCAGAGGCCTGGAAGGATGATCTCTGATGCACCCACCCAGATCTAGAGTAGAACACAGTGAAGTCAATTAATGATGCCTTCAAATCTGCCAAGGACCTCAGGTGGAAGAGTCAATTAATTTCAACAGAAAATTAGGTCTTCTGAGGGCTGGGGCATCTGCAGCTGGAGGCAAGAGGCAAAGAGAAAGTGTTAATGGTGATTCTCATGAGCTGGGGATTCTTCATTTTAAAATTCAACCTGGGGAAAGCGGCTGTGGCTCAATCAGTAGGGCTCCCGTTTACCATATGGGAGGCCCCAGGTTCGGTTCCTGGGGCCTCCTGGTGAAGGCAAGCCCGCCCGCACGGCATGGTTAGCTGACCCAGCGAGCACAAGCAGCAAAGGGGGGATAAATGAATAAATAAATAAAACCTAAAAAAAAAAAATTCAACCCAGGGGAGAGACTGACACTGACAGAGATGAAGAATTTTGAGTTTTTGCTGCCTCAGCAGCTGATTCCTGGTTTTCATGATGTTTTTCTGCAAAGAGCTGACTGCACCACTCAGTTTTGGCAGGGTCTGCAACTTCACTAGAGCACACTTTGAATTTCTGCTTATTTTTGTCACATAGTTAAGACATGTAAATATCAACAGGCCCCAGATCATCAGCTTTCCTCTACCCCAGAGGGTTCAGCCTACAAACTGAATGCATTCATCTCTTGAAGGGCTGTCTGGACCTTCTCTGCCTTTTATCTTAACCCCCATTTTGTGGTTTCTTAATTTTCAACCACTTCATTCTCTCACTATCTAGAATTAAAAGGATTAGATATTTTTTGTGTACACATTTATTGAAGCATAGCACACATATGGAAGGTGCCCAAGTCATTAAGTGTATAATTTGATGAATTTTCATACAATGAACATATGAACATATTCCTGATCGAGAAGCAGACACTGTTTATTTACTAATTTTTTTTGTTATTTTTCTGGATTCATTTTTGGAGAGTTTTTGGATCACAGAAGGGTCACAACTCTGACAAGGAAATATCATTAGTGCCAGATGTTATTAGAAGGATGTGTGGGGAGGGGTTCACCTGGGCCATGAATCTAAGACATATGAATTTATTCAAGTGTTCTTGGGGCATTGTCCTGGTGGGTAGAGAACCACACAATAGCTGAAAAAATATTGAATTCCCATCCTGGGGAGTCCTGCTACATTGTTTGTGTTTTGCAGAGCCTATGGTTGATTTTAAAAAGGTTTTATTCTAGTAACATATATAAAAGCTAAAATTTCCCCCTTTTAACCACATTCAAATGAATTCACAGGGTTATGCTGCCATCACCACCATCCATTACCAAAACTTTTCCACCACCCAGAATGAAAACTCCAGTAAGCAATAACTTCCCAATTCCCCTCCCCTCTGACTATGATAATCTTTATCTACTTCCTATTTATATTAATTTTCTTATTCTAGACATTTCATCTAAGTGGAATCACACAATATCTATCCTTTTGTGTCTGGCTTATTTCACTTCTGATAATGTTTTCTAGGTTAATCCACATTGTAGCATAAAAGTCATTCCTTTAGACAGCTGAATAATATTCTGTTGCATATATACATCACATTTTGTTTTATTTTAATATTTAATTTTTAAAAAAGAGATTTGGATTACATAAATGTTACATAAAAAAGACAGGGGATTCCCACATACCTTGCTCCCAATACCTCCCCACATTTACCCCCATTAACAGCATCCTTCATTAGTGTGTACATTCCTTGCAATTGATGAACACATTTTGGAGCATTGCCACTAAGCATGGATTATAGTTTACATTGTAGTTTACAATCTCTCCCACACAATACTGTAGGTCATGACAAGAAATATAATGGCCTGTATCTATCATTGCAATGTCATTCAGGACAATTCCCAAGTTCTGAAAACACCCCCATATTATACCTGTTATCAATTTTCCTGAACTGAAAACCTTCAGTGGCCACTGTCTCCATATCAATGATATATATTCTTCCATTGCTAGAATCACAATAAGCCTATAGTAGAATACCAGTAAGTCCACTCTAGTACATAGTTCATTCCCCAATCCTGAGGATTCTGGGAGGGTGATGGCCACACCACTACTAACTGAGAGTGGGCTTCAGTCCCATATGGCCAAAGGATGGGACTCTCTTGCTTGCTGTTGTAGGCTATCTTGGCTCTTTGGTATGGTGGCTGTCCATCATCACCTCCTTGTTAAATGTCCTGGGTGGGTCCATTGAACTGAAGTGTATGTGTTGAAACTCAGTTGAGGCCCAGGGTCCAGCTGAAACATAGACAGTACAAAGATTCAATTCTCTTGGATGTGTATCTACCAATTCCAGCACCAACTATAGTTTCAAATAGAAGAGACAGAAGAGCCATGTGTAAGGAAAACACAACTGAGTCTAATTGTGTCAAACTGGGGAACACAAATACCAAAGTAGGGCCCCCTGGCAAGGCACCAAACTCATGAGCTATCTGCCCTGACCATAGAGCCGGGGTGTCTCCAGAGCCCTCCAGAGCCCCTCTATTTGGGGTAGTGTCTAATTTGGCAGTCAATGAGATCCAGCTGAGACATGCATAAGCATAACCTCTGGAATAACCTCCAGACTGACTTTGAAGTCTCTTAGTCATAAAAACTAATTTGTCTTTACCTTTCTCCCCTTTTGGTCAAGATCTTTTTCCAGTTGCATTACTAGTTTGTGCTTGGTAGTAATCACTTGGTGCCAGGGAGACTCATCCCTGGGAGTCATGTCCCATGCTGGGGTGAAGTTATTGTACTTAAATGCTGGGTTTGGTATAGAGAAAGGCCTCATTTGAGCAACAAGGATAATGTATGCTTAGGCACCCTATAATACTATGCTATATTTCAATTTCAAGAGTAAAGTTTTATAAGCACAGTCATCAATATCAAGGGCCCATCAATTGACCATCCTCCTTCACTAGCCATTGCCTCTGTACTTGGGGAATTCTTTCTGTTCCATCAGAGAATGTATCAGAGCTCCCGAGAATGGGAATTCAATATTCTTTCCATTATTGTGTGAATCTCCACCCAATGTGGCAATGCCCAATGAACATTTGAACACATTTATATTTTTGCCCAGGTGAACTTCCTCCCATGTATCCCCTTTCACTGACACTCCACACAAATGGTCTTCCCTGCCACATTTGTAACCCTTCTGTGATGCAAAATTCTTCAAAAAATGAAGTCAATAAAATAGCCAAATACAATTAAGAAAATTAAATCATAACTATAATTTTAAAAATAGGAACCAACAACCAAAATTTTTTTAAAAATTCAAAAAACAAAAAATTGGGGATAATAAAATGAAAAAATATAAAAAAACTTTGACATTTTGCCTTTCATCACTAAGATTTGTTGTCCTGTATGTACAGTGACATTTTCTTCCATTTATTCCCCCAATTTCTTACTTTTATCATTTTGTGTTCAAAGAAACTTTAGCTCACAGCAAAGTCATGTACAGAATACCATCCTTTAGATGCTTCCCTACATTATCTTGGCTCCTGGTCTTGGTTCCTATATTTAGATCTTTGATCCATCTTGAGTTAATTTTAATATAAGGTGTGAGATGGTGTTCATCTCTCATTCTTTTGGATATGGATATCCAGTTCTCTAAGCACCATTTGTTGAAGAGGCCATTCTCACCCAGGTGAATACACTTGGTGGCCTTGTCTAATATCAGCTGACTATATATGTGAGGATCTATATCAGAACAGTCAATTCAGTTCCATTGGTCAGTATATCTATCCTTGTGTCAATACCATGTAGTTTTGACCACTGTAGCTTTTTAGTATGTTTTAAAGTAGGTACTGTGACTCTTACAAACTAATTTTTCTTTTTCAATAGGTCTTTGGCTATTTGAGGTATCTTGCCCTTCCAGATAAATTTCATAGTTAGTTTTTCCAATTCAGTAAAAAATGCTGTGTTGATAGATATCTTAATGATGTTTAGTTTTCTTATCCATGAATAGGGGATATTCTTCCGTTTATTTAAGTCTTCTTTGATTTTCTTTAACAGTGTTTTGTAGTTTTCTGCATATAAGTCATTTACATCTTTAGTTACATTTATTCTTAGGTATTTGATTATTTTAGTTGCTATTGTAAATGGGATTGTTTTCTTGAATTCTTCCTCAGATTGTTCATTGTTGTTGTACAGAAATGTTACTGATTTTTGAACATTGATCTTATAGCCTGTGAGTTTACTGAATTCATTTATAAGCTCTAGAAGCTTTGTTGTAGATTTCTCAGGGCTTTCTATGTATAGGATAATGTCATCTGCAAATAATGCAATTTTTAATTATTCCTTTCCAAATTGGAGACCTTTATATCTTTTCCTTCTCTAAGTGCTTGAGAAAGTACTTCTAACACAATGTTAAATAGAACCAGTGAAAGAGGGCATCCTTGTCTTGTTCCCAATCTTAAATGGAAAGCTTTTTGAATTTCTCCATTGAATATGATGTTAGCTGTGGGTTTTTCATATATACTCTTTATCATGTTGAGGAAGTTTCCTTCTATTCCTATCTTTTGTAATGTTTTTGTCAGGAAAGGGTGTTATATTTTGTTGAATGCGTTTTCTGCATCTATAGAGATGATCATTTGATTTTTTTCTTTTGATCTGTTTATGTGGTGTATTACATTGATTGATTTTCTGATGTTGAACCATTCTTGCATACCAGGTATGAAACCCACTTTGTCATGGTGTATAATTCATTTGTTGTGTTTTTGAATGTGATTAGCAAGTATTTTGGTGAGGATTTTAGCATCAAGTTCATTAGAGAGATTGGTCTATAGTTTTCCTTTCTTGTAGCATCTTTGTTTGGTTTGGTATTAGGGTGATGTTGGCATCATAGAATGAGTTAGGCAATGCTCCCTCCACTTCAATTTTTCAGAAGAATTTAGTGAGGATTGTTAGTTCTTTCCAGAATGTTTGGTAAAATTCACCTTTGAAGCCATCTGCTCCTTAGCCTTTGGTTTTTGATGACTATTTCAAACTTGTTACTTGTGGTTGGTCTGTTGAGTTCATCAATTTCTTTTTTCATCAATGTAGGCTACTTATATGTTTCTAGGAATTGGTCTATTACCTTTAATTTGTCCATCTTTTAGGCATATAATTTTTCAAAGTATCCTCTTATGATACTCTTTATTTCTGTGGGGCCAGTGGTGATATCACCTTCCTCCTTTCTTATTTTATGTATTTGCATCTTTTCTCCTTTTTTCTTTGTTAGTCTAGCTAAGGGTTTGCCAATTTTATTTATGTCCTTGAAGAATCAGTCTTTGGTTTTGTTTTTTTTCAAGTGCTTTCCTATTTTCAATTTCATTTAGGTCTGCTCTAATCTTTGTTATTTCATTCTTTCTACTTCCTTAGGGGTTAGTTTGTTGTTGTTTTTCTAATTCCTCTAGGTGCACAGACTAGTTCTTTCATTTTAGCTGTTTTTATTTTTTAATATAGGCATTTATGGCTACGAAATTTCCCCTCAGTAGAACTTTTGCTGCATCCCATAGGTTTTGATATATTGTGTTACTTTCATTCCTTTCAAGGTTACTGATTTCTTTTGTGATTTCCTCCTTGATCCACTGTTTGCCCAAGAATGTGTTGTCCAACTTCCATATCTTTGTGCCTAATCTGGTTCTCTGTCTCTTACTGATTTCCAGTTTCATTCCACTGTGGTCAGAGGAATTACTTTGTGTAAATTCAATCTTCTTGAATTCATTGAGAGTGATTCTGTGGCCTAGCATGTGATCTATACTGAAAAATGATCCATGTGTACTCAAGAAGAATGTACATCCCACTGTATTTGGTGTAATGTTCTGTATATGTCTATTAGTTCCAGGTCTGTATATGTCTATTAGTTCCAGGTCCTGTAATATTCAAAGTTTTTGTTTCCTTATTGATTTTGTCTTGATGTGCTGTCTAATGGTTATAATGGTGTATTAAATTCCCCCACTATAATTTTAGAGGCATCTATTTCTCCACTTAGTATTTCCAGTGTTTGCCTCATGTATTTTGAGGTGCCTTATTAGTTTTGCATTTAAAGTCAATTTTGTCAGTTATTAGTATAGCTATTTCTGCCATTTTTTTGTTACTGTTTGCTTGTAGAATTGTTTTCCAACTATTCACTTTCATCCTCCTTGCATCCCTGGGTCTAAGGTGGGTTTCTTGTAGACAGCATGTAGATGAGTCATATTTCCTTATCCATTGTGCCAATCTCTGTCTCTTGACTGGTGAGTTTAAGCCATTAACATTTAATGTTATTACTCTCAAGGTATTAATTACAGTAGCCATATTTTCTTTAGGTTTATGTGTGCCATATGCTGTTTACTTTTTCTTATCTTTTTAATTGTTCTTGCACTCTCCTCCAGTTCTCTCTCTCCTGTTTCTTTCCTTTCAACCTGCAGAACTCTCTTTAGTATTTCTTGAAGAGCAGGTTTCTTATTGACATACTATATTAGTCAGAGTTCTCTTGGGAAACAGAATCAACAGGAGATATCTGTCAATAATATGAGATTTTATAGGACTCTCTCACATGATCATGGGGATGCACAAGTCCAGGTTCTGCAGGCAGGCTGCAAACCAGGGCCTGTGTTGAAAGTCCAATGAAAGGTCCTTGATGAGTTTCTGGGAGAAGTTGGCTGTCCAAAGATGAGCTGGGAAATTCTCTGAATGTTGAAATCACTTTCCTTGGCTTAGAGTCTTAGCACCCCTAGTACACTGAAGTGAAGACAACATCCTTCCTAACATTTGGCATACAGGCTCAACCCTCTCAGAGCAATGAGTTGACCACTTGGCCTTCCCTAATCCATAGGAGACTGGTGCACCCCTCTCAGACCTATGGGGTGCTGACCTTAACTGCCCTAATCCTTATGGAATGTGCTCCACCCTCTCTGTACCCTAGGGCAGCAATACTCTCCCCAAGCTCTGGGTGGGAACTTCCACCCTCTTCAACCTCTGGGGCAAACTCACCCTCTCTACACATGGGTGGGTTTCCTCTCTTGGCCCAAGGCAATGTCTTAATTCCAGATCTCAGCTTCCATGCTTTTCCTCTTAAAGCTGTTTCTCCTTCAATCTCTCTGGTCCTGTCCCTTTTAGTTTAAGCTGACAGTGGTTTTGTTCATACAGCTCTCTCAAAAAGCTCACTAGTTTAGCATGCAAGAATCAGGGGTCCAAGCCATCTGACTGTAAGACTTCCCACAAATCTTTCCTAGATAACTGCATCTTCAATCCTGATTTACAAGTTTCAAGTTTAGTTAAGTCCTCAAATGGGGCACTATCTTCTGGGGACTTAATTTCCAGAGACTTAGAATTTCTGGAAGTCAGTTTCTGGTTTCTTTGTGCCCAACAATTCAGTCCTCAGCTTATCTCGCTCATATAGCATTTTGCTATAAGCTGCAAGGAGAAGCCAAGCCACATTCTCTGAGTTTACTTTAGAAAGTTCTTCAGCTAAATGCCCAGGCTCACCATTTTCAAATTCTGCCTTCCATTAAACATTAGGAATTAATCTTGCTAAACTCTCTGTGACTTTAAAATACAGATCACCTATCCTCCAGTTTCCAATAATAGTTTCATCATATACTTCTAAGGCATCATAAAAAGTCTCTTTAGTGTCCATGTTACTATCAACAGACTCTTCAAAGCTCTGCAGGTCTTTTCTATCAAGTTTCTCCAGATTGCTGCAAAGAGCCTGCCCTCATCCCACAGGGGCCCTAAGACTTTTGCCCCTGAAGGCCTCTCAGTACAGCCTTCTGTCCCAGAGCATTTGGTGGCCTGGGTGGTGGGCATGAAGCAATGGTATGCTTGGCACCTGGAGGTGAGGCATGGCCTGACCTGGTGCACCATCTGTGAAACCTATCTGGACCTGGCCATGTCTCATGACATCTGCCTGTAGTTGCTATGAGGCTCAGCTCTTTCCACACCCATGGGCACTCATTTTGTCCAAGGCTCTGGACTCTGTTGGGTGAGGTGTGTGGGCAATAAGTCCTTGCTGTTCAACTGCCTACAGAGGCCTGGACACCAGGAGCCATGAGGGCAAGACCAGCACACTATGCTCAGGTGCTTGGGGGACACTAAGTCCTCAAATGTGGGTACCCCAGGGTGGATCAGGACCGTGTGGAGTGGGGTGTCTAGTCACAGAGGACCTGAGGCCGGCTCTATTCTATGAGGGTGGTGGACAGTCAGGAAGGAGTAGCCCAGGGTCCTGTGGCCACTGGTGCATTGTCCATCCCGTAATCAGCAGTGGAAGTTCCCTGTGCCAGGTGCACAGATGGGATATGTTGAGTGGATGTCTTGCCTCTCTTGTTTCTTTCTTCCTCTCCACTTCTTTGGCTTTGCCTGTGCCTGATCCCCCAGAGCCAAGGGCATGAAGCCCAGCTCCTGTTGCTGCAGAGTTGGGCAGTATCTAGCTGGGGCACATGTGCAGGGAACCCTGGGGCTTGTCTGGTGATGGGAACCAGAATCTCAGTGCCCCCCAGGTCAGGGAATCTGAGAGCTGAGGACCTGAAGCCTCATGTGCAGAGATCATCCCACACCTTGGGGTTCTTGTCTTTGTATTTTTTTGTGCCTCCTGGTCCCCCTTCCCCCCCATCAGGGTGTCAACTTTATATCTAGGATCCCATTAAGGACCCATGCTGGTCCTTAGGCCAGGAACAGCACTGAGGCCCTTCCATCCCCCAGAGTTCTGGTTGGTCAATGGCAACATTGGCTGGGCATTTTGGCTGGAACTCCAGGTGCAGGGTGCCTGGGGGATCCTCTGTGCTGTACAATGGGACCCAGAAGATGCCACAATGCATGGGCAGCAGTTCAGCTCTGACAGTGAGGAGGCTATATCCAGGGATGCCATTTTGGAGGAGGTGATGGTCCCATCTGGCCTAAAGTGTTTCATTGTTCAGGGATGGAGCCTCACTTGTGGAACCACCCAGCAAGAACCCATTGTCTTCCCCTTCCTCCCACTGTGCCCCAGGAAACTCAGCTACCATAGCTATCTGAGGATATTGGCTTCATTTTTGAAGTTCTAGATCACAGAAGGGTTACAACTGTAGCAGGAGAGGATCATAGGAGGTGTCAGTGATGGGAATGCATGGGAAGAGGTTCACCTGGGGTATACCTATAAGACATATGAAATAATTCAATTTGTTCATGGGGCATTGTCATGGTGGGTGAAGATCCACACAATAACCAAAAGAATATCCAATTCCCATCCTGGGGTGTTCTGCCAAGAATGGGACAGCAAGAATTTCCTGAGTATAGGAACATTGATTAATGAAGGAGGATGACCATAAACAGGCTCTTTTTTTTTTTTTTAAAGATTTTATTTATTTATTCATTTATCCCCCCCTTGCTGCTTGTGCTCACTGGGTCAGCTAACCACGCCGTGCGGGCGGGCTTGCCTTCACCAGGAGGCCCTGGGAACCGAACCCGGGGCCTCCCATATGGTAAACGGGAGCCCTACTGATTGAGCCACAGCCGCTTCCCCATAAACAGGCTCTTGATATTGATGAATTGTCTTATGAACCATTTCTTTTGAAATTGAAACTTAGTCTAGTATTATAGGTTGTCTAAGGGTTACTTCCTTTGAACCTCCTTGTCACTCAAAGGTGTCCTTTCTCTAAGCCAACCTCAGCATTTAAATACATTACCTTCCCCCCAGCATGGGGCATGACTCCTGGAGATAAGCCTCCCTGGCAATGAGGGATTACTACCAAGTACCATCTAGCAATGCAACTGGAAAAACACCTAACCAAAAGGCAAAAAGGTAAAGACAGATGCATTTATATGGCTAAGAGACTTCAAAGTGAGTTAGTAGTTCATTCCAGAAGTTACATTTATACATGTCTCAGCAGGATCTCATTGACTATTACAGTAAATATTGCCTCAATTAGCAGGGCTCCTGAGGGCTCTGAAGACATCTAGACACTATATGCTGGGCTGACATTTCAGATGTTTGAGGTCCTGCCAGTGGTCCCTACTTTGGAATTTATGCTCCGCAGTGTGACAAAGTTGGATTCAGTCATGGTTTCCATACACATGGTTCTTCTGCCCCTCCTAATTTGAACCTATAGTTAAAGCTAGAATTGACAGGTTTATGTCCAAAGGCTGTCCATGTGACAGTCAGGCCATGAATCTCAACAGAGTTGCAAAACCTACCCTCCAGTTCACTGGACTCACCCCAGACACCTAACAAGGAAATGATGATGGACAAGGACAATCCCAAGGAAGAGAGAGTGTCTACAACTGTAAGCAAGTTAGTCTCATCCATCTGCTCCATGAGATTTAAGGTCCCTCTCAATTAGAGGTGGAGTGGGCATCACTATCCCAGAATCCTTAGGATTGAGAAGTGAACAATGGGCTGGAGTAGACTTACTGGTATTCTACTATAGACTTGTTATTCTAGCAATGGAAGAACTTTTATCACTGATGTGGAGGCAGTGGCCACCAGAAGTTCTGAGGGCAAGAAGAGGGAAATAATAGGTGTAATAGGGAGGCATTTTTGGGACATTGGAATTGCTCTGAATGATGATGCAATGACAGATACAGGCCATTATATATCTTATCATAACTTACAAACTTGTGTGGGATAGCATTTAAACTATAATGTATACTCTAATCCACATTTAGTGGCAATGCTCCAATATGTGATCATCAATTGTAACAAATGTACCACAATAATGAAGGATGTTGTTAATGTGGGAAAGCATGGGAGGAGTAGGAAGTGGGGGATATTAGAATCCCCTACATTTTTAATGTAACATTTATGTAATCTGAGTATCTTTAAATTGTAATAAATGTACCACACTAATGAGGGATGTTGTGGATGTGGAAAAATGTGGGAAGGGAAGGTAGTGGGGCATAAGGGAATCTCATATTATTTATGTAACATTTAGTTTCTATTTTTCATAAAAATAGAAAAATTAATTACAAAATAAAACTAACTAAATTACATACTTCATTCACTTCTATGTACTGATGATGCTCTTAAAAACAATGTTAAAACACTGGATTCATCTAGTGAACTCTGAAAACACTTTGTTGTTTACTTTCAAATCTAAAATACATTGTTCATTCACTTCAATGTACTGATATGGGCTTTAAAAGAATGATAAAACACTGGATTCAACTATGTTGTTTAGTTTCAAAAACTGCCTAAAGTACATGATTGAGTCACATCTATGTACTCATATTGACTTACTAACATTGTTGAAACCAGGATTCACCTAGTGAACTGTGAAAATGCTGTGTTTTTTATGTTTGAATGCTAAAATATATGCTTTATTCACTTCTATATACTGATATTCACTTAAAAACAATGTTAAAAAAACAGGATTCACCAAGTGAACTCTAAAAAACTGAGTTCTTTGCGTTTAAAAACTGAAATAAATGGTTCATTCATGTTTCAGTCATGATATTGTTTTACAAACTATATTAAAGAGTGGATTCTCCTGGTGAACTGTGAACACAGAATGTTGTTTATATTGGAATCTAACTAAAATAAATCCATCATTCACTTCTAATACTGGTATTTACTTACAAACAATTTTAAAAACTGGATTCACCTAGTGAACTTTGAAATTACTGTGCTTTTTATTTACAAAATTTAAAATAAAGTTTCATTTAATTCTATGTACTGATTTGACTTCTTAACAATTTTAAAACACTAGATTCAACTAGTGAACTGTGACAAATCTATGTTGCTTACTTTCAAAATCTAAAATAAACAGTTCATTAAATTTTATGTCCTGATATTATCTTACAATGTTAAATCACTGCATTCACTGGTGAACTGTGATAACACTATGTTGTTTAATTTTGAAAGCTAACTAAAATACATGTTTCATTCACTTCCTGTATTGATATTGACTTACAAATAATGATAAAACACAGGATTCACCTAGTGAACTGTTAAAAATCTATTTTGTTCATTTTTCAAAGCTAACTAAAATACTTGTTTCATTCACTTCCTGTACTACATTGACTAACTTAAAATGATAAAACACAGTACTCACCTAGTGAACTATGAATACACTGTGTTTTTTACTTTCAGTAGCTGTCTAAAAATGAATGAAAATGAGAATGCAATATATCAAAATTTATCGGATGCAACAACAACAAAAATGCTGAGAGGCAAATTTATATCCATACTGTCTATATTAAAATAGCAGAAAGAGCTCAAATAAAAGACCTAACTGAACACATGGAGGAACTAGAAAAGGACAAACTAATCCCAAACAAAGCAGAAGGAAAGAGATAACAAAGATTAGAGCAGAAATAAATTAAATTGAGAACACTAGAAGTAATTAACTAAACCAAAAGCGGTTCTTTGAGAAGATTAATAAAATTGACAAACCTTTAGCTAGACTAATAATTAAAAAATGATAGATGTAAATAAATAAAACAAAAAATGAGAGAGGGATATCACCACTAATCATACAGAAATAGGGTATCATAGGATACTTTGAAAAACTGTAGGCTAACAAGATAGATAACTTAGATGAAATGGACAAATTTCTAGAAACACACAAGCAACCTACACTGACCAGAGAAGAAATAGAAGAAGTCAACAGAACAATCATAAGTAGGAAGATTGAATTAGTCATCAAAAACCTCTCAACCAAGAAAACACCAGGACTAGACTGATTCACAGGTGATTTGTACCAATCATTAGGGAAGAAATATCACCAGTCCTCCTTAAACTCTTTCAAAAATTGAAAAGAAGGGAACATTACTTAACTCATTCTGTGATGCCACATCACCCTAATATCAAAGCCATATAAAGATGGTACAAGAAAAGAAAACTACAGACCAATCTCTCTAATGAAGTTTGATGTAAAAATTCTCAACAAAATACTTGCTAATTGTACCCAATAACATATCAAATTAATTATATACCATGATCAAGTGGATTTTATCCCAGTATGCAATGATAGTTCATAATAAGAAATCAATGTAATACAGCACATTAACAGATTAAAGGAAAAATATACCAAATGATAGTTTTTTGATGCAGAAAAAGCATTTGACAAGATACAGCATCCTTTATTGATAAAAACACATTGAAAGATAGGAATATAAGAAAACTTTCTCAACATAATAAAGGTATATATGAAAAACCCACCATTAACATAATACTCAAGAGAGAAAAGCTAAAGGCTTTCCCTCTAAGATCTGGAACAAGATAATGTTGCCCACTGTCACCACTCTTATTTGACATTATATTAAAAGTACTTGCTCAAGCACTTAGGCAAGGAAAAGAAACAAAATGCATTCAAATTGGAAGGAAGAAGTAAAACTTTCACAATTTGCAGATGATATGTTCTTATACATAGAAAATGAAAAAAAGCTACAACAAAGCTTCTAGAGCTGATAAATGAGTTGAGTAAAGTAAGGGGATATAATAGCAACATACAAAAATAATAGAATCTAGCTACACTAATAGTGAGAATCAGGAGGAAATGAAGAAAAAATTCAATTTACAATAGCAAATGAATCAAATATCTAAGAATAAATTTAACAATGGATGTAAAAGACTTCTACACAAACAACTATACAACATGGTTAAAGGAAATCAAAGAAGACCTAAAGAAATGGAAGAATATTCCATATTCTTGGATTGGAAGATTAAATTAAGCAATCTTATCCAAATTGATTTATAGATATTGCACAATCCCCCACCCACCAAAAAAATCACTACAGCATTTTGTACTCAACTGGAAAAACCAATGTTGAAATTTATTTGGAAAAGCAAAGGGTCCCAAATGCTAAAAACATATTGAAAATTGGAGGAATCATGCTACCTGACTTTAAAGCACACTACCAAGCTACATTGTTATAAACTGCATGGTATTGGCACAAGGATAGACATACTGAGCAATGGAACAAATATGAGCTTTGATGTAGATCCATGCACATATAGGGAACTGATATTCATCATGACCACCAAACATATTCAACTGGGACAGAATTGCCTCTTCAACAAATTGTGCTGAAAAAACTGGAAATCTATATCCAACCTATACAAAAATTAACTCCAGATGGATCAAAGACCTAAATATCAGAGCCAAGACCATAAATTCCTAGAAGATAATGTAGGGAAGCATCTGTGAGACTCTCTAGGAGGAAATTGTTTCATAAACTTTATACCAAAGCATGAAGAGCAAAAATATATATATATATATAAATGGGTCCTCCTCAAAATTTAAAACTTGTGTGCTTCATAGGAGTTTGTCAATAAGATGAAAAGGCAGTCTAATCAATAGGAGAAAGTATTTGGGAATCACTTATCTGATATGGGTCTAATATCTAGCATGTAAAAAGAAATCTCAAAAATAAAAAGACAAACATTTTCCAAATGGGCAGGAGATTTGAATAGATACTTTTCCAAAGAACAAATGCAAAGGGCTAAAAAGCACATGAAATGATACTCAACATCACTATTTAGTAGGGAAATGCAAATCAAAACTAAAATGAAGTATCATCTTACACTTACTAGACTTGCTGCAAACAAAACAAAACAAACAGAAAACCTCAAGTTTTGTAGAGGTTGTTAAGAATGGAAAAACTAAACATTGTTGGTAGGAATGTAAATGGTGCAGTTATTATGGAGGATGGTTTTGTGGGTCCTCGGGAAGCTAACTATAGATTTCCTATATGATCCAGCAATCCCACTGCTAGACATATACCCAGAAGAATTAAAAGCAGGAACATGAACAGATATATGCATACCAATGTTGATAGAAGCATTATTCACTACTGCACAAAATTCAAAGCAATCCAAGTGTCCATCAATGGAAGAATGGATAAACAAAATGTGGTATATACATACAATGGAATATTACTCAGCCGTAAGAAGGAATGAAGTATTGACACATGCAACATGTATATATCTCAAAAACCTTATGCTAATTAAAGTTAGCCAGTTATTAAAGGTCAAATATTGCATGAACTCACTGATATGATCTAAGGATATTGAGCAGACTTACAGAGATAGTGTATGGAATATAGGTTACCAGGAGATAGAAAAGACTAGAGAGTGATGAGCCTATGCTTACTCTGGGAAGAACCTATGACAAGGTGGAATGGGGTGGTTATGCAGTGGATGGGGGTGAAGGTTAGTAGCCATGCCTTAATATTTATTCATTAGTTGTAACAAATGTATCACTCTAAAATGTTATTAATAGGGAAAGATGGGGAGTGGGAGGAAGAGGGTTATATACGTTAGATGTAACTTTTCTGTAATCTAAAACTTCTTTAAAGGTAAAGTTTATTATATTAAAAAATGATAAGCCTGCTCTTCTCTTACTCTCCTTTGTTAACATATCTTTCAGGCAATGGTGGGAGGTGGGGAACATGGGAATCCCAGTGGGTTCCGTGTAATATTTTGGGTAATCTAAGCACCTCTTAAAATATATGTATATATATATATAAATAACATTTTTGTAAGCAAATACACATATATGCATATATATTTATATATCATTTTGCAAATGTTTGTATGTATTGTGAGAATTTTGATTTTTACCCATAATTAAAAAAAAAATGATAAGGATGGATCATCTCAACCCCAAAATCAGGGAGTACTTTCAACTACAAGCAGAACAATTAAATCCATCTGCCCCATAATACCTACATCCTTCTCAGCCTGAAGCAGTCAGAGTAGATAGCTTCCCAATCCCCTCAAAAATGAAGAATGAACAAAATTGTGGGGCAACCACAGAACAATGCAGATTTATTGTTAGTGTAGTTGTTAATTGAGTAACTTGCAACACTGATATGAATAAAATTTTTAAATAAAAAATTGAAGTCAAAATAATATGCTGGTGTATAGGAATCCTGTATTTTATAAATACTTATTTTATAAATCCACAATGCCTCTAATAAAGAAAAAAGAAATTAAAGTAATAAAAAAGTATTAAAAATATTTTGTCAAGAAAGTAAAAGGACAGACTATTCAAAGGTAGAAAATTTCTGGAAACCACATATCTGATATGGGTTTTATATAGATATTATCTAATGAAATTGTACAAGTCAATGATAGAAAGGCAAGCAACCAAATTAACAGTGGGCAAAAAAATTTGAATAGACAATAGAGAAAATACAAATGGCCAAAAAAGCACATGAAAAAATGCTCAACATCACTAGCTATTAAGGAAATGAAGATCAAAACTACAATGAGATACCATTTCACACCTTACAGAATGGTTGCTATTAAAAAAGAAAAAAAAAAAGAAAACTATTAAGTTTTGGAAAGGATGTGGAGAAAGAGGAACATTCCTTCTCCATTGGTGGGAATGTAGAACAGTCCAGCTTCTGTCAAAATGGCAGTACCTCAAAAAACTGAATATAGAACTGCTGCATGATCCAGCATAATGAGAATATATTCAGAAGAACTGAAAGCAAAAATGCTAAGTGACATTTGCACACTGATGTATATAGTAGCATTATTCACAATTGTTAAAATATGGAACCAGCATATTACAAGTACAATTGAGGAACACCTATTGAAGCATTGCTTCTTACCATGGATTACAGTTTACATTATCATTTAACTCTGTTCCACACACTTTTGTAGGTTATGACAAAATATAGAGTGGCCTATATCTGTCACCGCAATGTCATGCAGAACAACTCCAATGTCCTGAAAATACCCACATATTACAGCTATTCTTCCCTCTCCCATCCCTCAGAAACTCTACTGGCCACTGCCTTTATATCAGTGATAAGATCTTTTCCATTGCTAGAATAATAAGTCTATAGTAGAATAATAATGCCTACTTTAATCCATTGTTTATATCCCAAACTTGAAGATTTGGGGATGGAGATGCCCGTTCTGCTTCTAATTGAGAGGGAACCTACATCCATGGGGCAGATGGATGGAATTATCTTGATTGCAGTTACAGACACTCTCTGTTCCTTGGGATGGGCATTGCCCATCATCATCTAATTAGTTTTCCTGGGTGAGTCTAATGAAGTAGATTGTACTCTGCTGAAAGTTCAGGGCTCAAGTGGTACTTGAATGGACCAAAGATTTGAAACTCTAGGACATATATTTATTGAGTATAGTGCTAGTTATAGGTTTTGATGATATACTTAAATAATTTTTTTAAAGAAAAACATCATGGTACTGGTTCAAGGACAGAAAATGGAATAGAATTGAGAGTACAAATCTCAAAAAGTGAGTTGACCCTCACTTTTTTGGCCAACTGACTTTTGACAAGTAGGCAAAGACCATTCAACTGAGAAATAACAGTCTCTTCAATAAATGATGCTGAGAAAAACTAAGTCTCCAATTTCAAAAAAGGAGGACCCCTAGTTTACCTTATATGATAATCAACTCAAAATGGAGCAAACACTTAAATATAAAAGCCAGAATAATCAAATCCCTAGAAGAAAACTTTGGGAAGCATCTTCAAGACCTTGCATTAGTCAATGGTTTCATAGAATTCACACCCAAATCACAAACAACAAAAGAAGAAATAAATAAATATTACCCCATCAAAACAGAAATTTTTATATCTCAAAGGACTTTATCATGCAATTAAAAGAACAACAAACACAGTGGGAGAAAATATTTGAAAACCACATATCCAACAATGGTTTGATATTCAAAATATATTTTGACACAAAGGAATTAAAATCAGGGACTCAAACAGACATTTGCACACTGATGTTCATAGATACATTATTAATTGCTGAAAGATGCTGGTACAACAAAATATCCATCCACCAATGAATGGATAAACAATACTTTGTATATACATATAATGGCATATTATTCAGTGTAAAAAGTAAAGAAATCCTGTTATTTGGAATTGCATTGATGAATTTTAAAGACATCATGTTTAATGAAATAAGCAAACACAAAAGTATAAATATTGTATGATCTTACTGATATGAAATAATTAGAATAACCAAACTCATAGAGTCAGAATCTAGGATATAGATCACCAGTGGATGTGGTAGGTATAAGGAATTGGAAGTTAAGTCTTAAAATATAAAATATACAAGGTTCCTATTCGGAATTATGATAATATATTGGTATTGAATGGCAGTGATGGTGGCACAATACTGTGAATATAATTAGCACTGAAATATTTATTTGACTGTGATTAAAAAGGGCAAATATTAGATTTTATATGTGATAAAACAATATATATATATATATGTTTTATATATGGTAAAACAATAATTTTCTTTAACAATTCATGAAAATACATTACACCAACAGTGAAACCTAAATTAAAGTGTGGACTTTATAGTTAATAGTAGAATAACAAAAATGTTTTATCATCAATTGTAACAAATGTTCCATGCTAATGAAAGTTATTAATAATAAGATGATATAGAAGGAGCCTGTATTTTATGCATGACTGTTCTTGAAACCCACAACTTCTCTAGTAAGAGGAAAAAGAATGGAGAAAAAAGTTGATGGTGCTAGAGAATCATCAAGGATCTGATTTATGTTAGGAGGGGCATGTGGAAGTACTGTGTAAGGGTGGAATGTTTAAACTGAATTCAGAGGAATTAACTAGATGAAGAATGGATCTTAGGAAGGCAGGGAATACAATTGTTTTAGATTCATTTGTTGAAAAGCCTATCCATTCCCCCACTGAATTCTACTGCACCATTAACTAAGCCCTATGATTTCTTCTAATAATTTTTCAGTTTAGCTCTTATATTTAGGTCTATGATCTCCTTTGAGTTAAATCTTGAGTTAATAAGTGTGAGGAAGGAGGATATCCTATTGTTCAGAAGTAGGATGGTAAAATGATTTTTTTCCCCAATGAATTGTTTTGGAACCCTTGTCTAAAACAAATTGACTATAAATTTAATGGTCTATTTATGTACACAGAACTCTATTCCATTTTTCTCTATGTCTATGTCTATGCCAGTACCACACTATCTTGATTCCTTAGCTTTGTAGTAAGATTTGATATTGGAAAGTGAGCATCCTCCAACTTTATTCTTGCTTGTCATGATTCCTTAGGCTATTATGGGTTCCTTTCATTTCCCATGGATTTTAGGATATTTTTATTTGCATTAAACATTCAGCTATGATTTAGATGGGGAGGAACATGTGATGAACATGTAGATAAATTTGGAAATTATTTCTATCTTACAAACATTAAGTTTTCTTATCCATGAACATAGGGTGTCTTTCCAGTGATCTAGATAATAGTTGCTTTCAATTATATTTTATAATTTTCAGTGTACAAATCCTGTAGTAGCTCTTTTGTTAAATTTATTCCTAAATGTGTTATTCTTTTTGAGGTTATTGTAAACGGACTATTTCATAATTTCTTTTTCAGATTGTTCATTGCTAATATGCAGAAAGGCAATTGATTTTTGTATATTGATGATGTGATTTGTTGAACTCATTTGTTCTAATAGTATTTTTTATTTTATAAGTCTATTCTTTAAAAGACATTGTCATCTGTAAGAAGAGATACAGTTAATTCTTCTTTTGCAACATAAATGCATTTTTATTTCTTTCTCTTACCTAATTTCCCTGTGTAGAACCTCAAGTACAATGTTGAATAGAAGTGGCTAGAACAGATGCTTGCCTTCATTTTAAGGAGAAAGTGTACAACCTTTAACCATTAAGTATGATACTATCTCTAGGTTTTTTATTTGATGCACTTTATTACATTGATGAAGCACCCTTTTATTCACACTTTATTGAGTGTTTTCATCTGGAAAAATTGTTTGCTTGTGGCAAGTGATTTTTCTGAATCCATTGAAATGATCAAGAGGTTTATGTCCTTTATTCTGCTACATGGCATATTACATTAATTGATTTAAGGATGTTAACCTAACTTTGGATTCTTGACATAAATGAGACTTGGTTATGGTGTATAATCCTGTTCTTATGTTGCTGGGTTGGGTTTGCTAGTATACTGTTGAGGATTTTTTGCATCTTTTTCATAAGATATGATGTCAGATATATTTTGGAGCAACCTGGGTAGATGCATAAGTATTTAGAATTGTTATTTCTTTTTGGTGGGTTTTGCCTTTTATTAATATACAGTATCCCTCCCTGTCTTTTTTTAATAATAACTTTTTTTTATTTTTTAAAAGATACTTTGATTACATAAATGTTACACAAAAAATATATGGATTCCCATATGCCTAACTCCCTACACATCCCACATCTTCCCACATAAACATCCTTCATTAGTGTGGCACATTCATTGCAATTGATAAGTGCATCCTGGGGCTTTGCCACTGAGCATGGACCACAGTTCACATTGTAGTCTACACCGTCTTGCACAAAGGTCTGCATGTTATGTGACAATATAAAATGGCCTATATCTGTGGTTGCAAAGTCATTCAGGATGATTCTTATTCTATGATGCCAACATTACCCTAATACCAAAGTCAAACAAAAATGCCACAAGAAAGGCAAATTACAGGCCAATCTCTCTAATGGACATAGATGCTAAAATCTTCAACAAAATACTTGCTAATCACATTCAACAACATATCAAATGAATTATATACCATGACCAAGTGGGTTTCATCTTGGGTATGCAAGGGTGGTTCAATATAAGAAAATCAATCAATGTAATACACCACATAAACAGATTGAAAGAAAAAAATCACATGATCCTTTCTATTGATGCAGAAAACTTCATTTGACAAAATACAGCACCCTTTCCTGATAAAAAACACTGCAAAAAATAGGAATAGAAGGAAACTTCCTCTACATGATAAGGGGTATATATGAAAAACCCATAGCTAAACATAAACAATGGTGAAATCCTAAAATCTTCCCTCTAAGATTGGAAACAAGACAAGGATGCCCAATCACAGCTCCTATTTAACATTGTCTTAGAAGTACTTGATTGAGCACTGAGGAAAGAAAAAAAGATAAAATGCATCCCAATTGGGAAGAAAGAAGTAAAAATATCACTATTGCAGACAACATGATCTTTACATAGAAAGCTCTGAGATATCTACAAAAATGCTTCTAGAACTTATAAATGAGTTCAGTAAAGTCACAGGCTATAAGATCAATGCTTAAAAATCACTACCATTTCTGTACACCAGTAATGAGCAATCTGAGAAGGAAATCAAGAAAAAATACCATTTACAATAGTAACTAGAAGAATCAAGTACCTAGAAATAAATTTAACTAAAAATGTAAAGGACTTATATACAGAAAACTACACAACACATAAAGGAAATCAAAGACTTAAATAAATGGAAGAATATTCCCTGATCATGGGTAGGAAGACTAAACATCATCAAGATATCCTACCCAAAGTAATCTACAGATTTAATGCAATCCTAATAAAAATCAACATAGTATTTTTTACTGAATCAGGAAAACTAACAACAAAATTTATTTGGAAGGGTAAGAGACCCTAAATAGCCAAAGACATATTGAAAAAGAAAAATGAAATTGGAGGAATCACACTACCTGACTTTAAAACATACTACAAAACTACAGTGGTCAAAACTGCATGGTATTGACACAAGGATAGACATACAGACCAATGGAAATGAATAAAGAGTTCTGGTATATATCCTCACATATACAGTCATCTGGTATTCGACAAGGCCACCATGCCCACTCAACTGGGAGAGAATGGCCCCTTCAACAAATGGTTCTTGGAAAACTTGATATCCATATCCAAAACAATGAGAGAGGAACACCATCTCACATCTTATATAAAAACCAACTCAAGTTGGATCAAAGATCTAAATATAAGAGTCAAGACCATAAAGACCTTGGAAGATAATGTAGGGAAGCATCTATAGGGCCTTGTAATAGGAAATGGTTTCATGAACTTCATACCCAAAGCACAAGCAGCAGAAGAAAAAATAGATAAATGAGATCTCAAATTTAAAAACTTTTGCACCTCAAAGGATGTTATCAAGAAAGTAAAATGGCAGCTACCCAATGTGATAAAATATTTGGCAACCATATATCTGATAGGAGCCTAATATCCAGCATATATAAAGAAATCCTACACCTTAAAAATAAAAAGACAAAAAACTCATTTAAAAAATGGGCGACTTGAAAAGACACTTTTCCAAGAAAGAAACAAAAATGACTAAAAAGCACATGAAAAGATGGTCAAAATCACTAGCTATTAGGGAAAGACAAATCAAAACTAAAATGAGATACCATGTTACACCCATTAGACTGGTGGATATTAATAAACAGAGGAATATAAGTGTTGGAGAGGATGTGGAAGAATGTGAACTCTCCTCCTGTCTTATTATAGTTTTGCATTTAATGTCTTTTTTGCCTGATATTATGATAGCTACCTCAGCTCTTCTTTGGTTACAGCTTGCTTGGAATATCTTTTCAACCTATCACTTTCAACCTATTCATACTTGGGTATTAGGTGAGTCTCTTTTTAAAGAGAATATAGATGGATCATATATTTATCCATGCTGCTCATCTTTGTCTTCTGATTGGGAAATTTAATCCATTAATATTCAATGTTATTACAGTAAAGGCAACATTTATTTCAACCATTTTATTGTTTGGTTTTTATATGTCATGCATTCTTTGTCTCTCTCTTTGCCTTTTTATATACACTTACTGATAATCTTAATTTCTTCTCTCTCATCCAAGACATTCTCTCTTGTCTTTTCCTTTCAGGCTGCAATACTCCATGTAGTATTTCTCCTAGGGCAGGTCTCAAATTAACAAATTCTTTCAGTTTCTGTTTATCTGTGAATACTTTAAACTGATTCTGATTTTTGAAAGATAATTTTGTGGGATAAAAATTTTTGATCATAGGTTTTATCTGTCAGTATCTCAAAATATCACTTCACTTCTTTTTGCATCCATGGTTTCTGATGAGTAATCAGTATTATGACTTATCAAGCATCCCTTGTATGTGATGAATCACTTTTTTCTTCCTGCTTACAGAATTCACTCTTTATCTTTGATATTTGACATTCTGATTAGTATGTGTCTCCATGTAGGTCAATTCAGATTTATTCTATTGGGAGTACATTGGTTAAGGACAGTTATGTCTTTCATTAGATTTGGAAAATTTTCTACCATTTTTTCCTCAAATATTCTTTCTGCAACTTTTCCCTTTTTTCTCTTTCTGGGACATCCATGATGCATGTCTGCATGTTCTGTATTGTCATTCAATTCCATGAGACTCTGCTCATTTTCTTCATTCTTTTTTCTATCTGTTTGATTTTGGATATCCTGTCTTCTACCTCTCTGGCTCTTGTTTCTGCCTATTTGAATCTGCTGTTGTATGTCTCTAGTGTATTTTAATCTAATATATCTTGCCTTTCATTCCCATATGATCTGTTATTTTGCTTTGCATGCTTTCAAATTCTTCCTTATGCTCATGCAGTGTCTTCTTAATATCCTTTTCTATTTAGCCATATTTTCCTTCATCTCTTTGAAATAATTTAGATTTGTTTGAACATATTTAACTGTTCCAATTTATGTATATACCCCAACTCCACCCCCCCAAGCCATATGTTTCTTTTTTTAAATCTTTATTTATTTTTTTAAATTTTTAAATTTTTAAATTTTTTAAAAAAAGATACTTAGATTACATAGATGTTACATGAAAAATATAGGGATTCTCATATGCTCCACCTCCCACACATCACACAACCTTCCACATAAACATCCTTCATTAGTGTGACACATTAATTTCAATTGATAAACACATCCTGGGGCTTTGCCATTAACCATGGACCATAGTTCACATTGTAAACCACACTCTGTCCCACATCGTCCTGCATGTTATATGATGGTATAAAATGGCTTATATCTGCCATTGTAATGTAATTCAGAATTGCTCTGTTTCTTAATATTGCTTGTAATTTTTTGCGGATGTCTGGTCATCTTGAGTTAAGTCTAAATGTCAATTTTTCTTTCTTGTGTAGTATTTTGGTTTTTATTGGCTTTGTGCTAATGTTCTACTTTGCCACTTGGTTCATCAGTATTTTTCAGTCTAAACAAGGCCAGAGACACATGAAAGGGGTGCAGACCATTTTCAAAGGGCCCTGAGGAGTTGGTCAGGAAGGATACCAATTAGCCTTTATGATGGCTCTCCAAGGTGTGCTTTCTTTAAATTGCCAGCAAGGCCCCAGGATGTGTAAGTCCATTGAGGGTGGTGGGCCACACTTGTGGGAGATGTTTGTGTGGGATGTGGTGGGAGGTGTGGGAGGTGGGCAACATGGGAATCCCAGTGGGTTCTGTGTAATATTTTGGGTAATCTAAGCACCTCTTAAAATATATACATATATATATATATATATATATATAACATTTTTGTAAGCAAATGCAGATATATGCATATATATTTATATATAATTTTGCAAATGTTGGTATGTAGTGTGAAAATTTTGATTTTTACCCACAATAAAAAAAAAAAAATTGCCAACAGATGGCATTCATAGGCTACCTATTCCTCACAACCCTAAGAAGGCAGTGTACTTTTAGGTTTCTGCCTTCTCTGACACAGGTTGAATCAATGGTGTGCCCACAGCTGTCCAGGATGGGAAAAACTGCTGGACCCAGTGGTCTAAATTTACTAGGCAAATGTTGGCTCATTAGTGGCCTATGACTCGCCCCAATCTTGGGGAGAAGGATTTGTGAGGCCTGCCCAGCCCAAAGCAGCCAAACAGGCAGGGATTTAGCCAACGCAACTTGCCCTGAGGTGTGGTGTTGGTGCCTACAGTTTATGGCTGAGAGAGTTACTCACAGTCTCTGACTACTGTTTCTCAGTCTCTTCATCCAGTTCTTCCTTCTTAGGCTGCATAGTACTCACCTGATCTCCAGAACTCCAGAACAATTGTTTTAGACAATTTCTGCCTATCTACTAGGTGCTTTGGGAAGAGGTATGAGCTCTATAGCTTCTTACTCAGCCATTTTCCACAGTATAGGTTTTAATTTATCACAATCTGCTTCAAATTTATACTAACTTAATTCCAGTGAGAACTAGAAACTTCTTTTTTATACGGATTTATTACTACTCTTTTTAGTGCTATTACTTTTATATATACTCCCCCTTCTATATATTTTTTAAATAGAATCATACAGTGTTATAATTATTACTTTACATAATTTAAAATCTCAATTTAATGAAACATATTCATAAACCATACAATCTAAGTGTACAATCAAGGCATTTGGTATAATCACGGAGTTTTTCATTTATCACTTCAATCAATAGTAGAGCATTTTCATTACTTCTAAAAAAGAAAAAAGAAGGAAAAAAACACATAACACAAAAACAAACAAACCCTTTAATAGTCACCTCTCCATCTCTATTCTTCTCCTGCCATACATAACTGCTACTCTATTTCTGTCCCTATTATTTCTTTGTAATTACATTTTGTACACATGGACTCTAACAATATGTAGCACTTGTCTATTTTGTCTCACACAACCTAAATCCTTATATTATGATTGATAGAAGATTAATATATTCATATACACTACTGTCTATAGCTTGCTTTGGTAGTATTTTTGCCAAAATATCACCCTGATATTAACATCTTGTAACATTTACATACACTTGTTCTGTTTCGAGAAAAACATTATGTACTCACTATTAACAATACTCATTTTTCACAAGATGGTTTACTGTACTATACAGTCTCAAGTTATATTTTTTAGATTTCTTTCTAGGGATTTACATGACCTAGGCTTTCCTTTTCAATCTCTATTATACCCATATGTTAACACTGCTTTTTATAAAAACTATGATGTGCTTTTACTATTTCAATTCATTTCCAAACATTTACAAAAAAAACTTTATAGTAATTCTTCATAGAGTAAATCTCAGCTTTTACTTCTCTAAATTCATTCTATTTTCTGGTGAAATATCCTATCTATTAACTCTATGAGTCTGCTCATTTTATGCCTTTCACAATAATAAAATCAAACAGTATTTTTCCTTTGGGGTCTGGTGTACTTTCCTCAACATAATATTCTCCAGGTTCATCCATGTTGTCATGTTTCAGAATTTCATTCCTTCTTATAGCTAAATAGTAATATTCTATCATGTAATATACTACAAATTTTATCCATTTGTTAATTGATGGACACCTGAGTTGTATTCATCTTTTGGCAATTGTGAATAATGCCACTGTGAACATCATTGTGCAGGTGTCTGTCTGTGTCCCTGCTCTAAGTTATTCTGGGTCTATACTTAGTAGTGGTATTGCTGGGTAATATGGCAGACCTATAGCTCACTTCCTTAGGAACTGACAAATAGACTTCCACAGTGGCTGTATTATTCTAAATTCACATGAAAAGTGAATAAGCATTCCTCTCTCTCCAAATCCTCTCTACCACTTGAAGTTTTTTTTAATAGTGTCCATTCTAGTATGAAATGATATCTCACTATAACTTTAATTTGCATTTACCTAGTAACTAGTGATGTTGAACAATTTTTTCATGTTTCTTCATCATTTGTATTCTTCTTTAGAAAAATGAGTATGCAAATTTTATCCATTTTTAAATCAGGTCATATATCTTTTTATTGTTGATTTATATGATCTATTTATATATCATTAATATTAAACCCTTGCCAGATGTATGATTTCCAAATATTTCCTCCCATTCAGGAGGCTGCCATTTTGTCTCCTTCACAAATGCCCTTGGGGTGCAAAAGTGTTTAATTTTAAGGAAGCCCCATTTATCTATTTTTTTTCTTTTGTTGTTTATACTTTGGGTATAAGGTTTTAGTGCCCTCACATAACTCAAGACCTTGAAGATGTTTCCCTACATTATCTTCTAGAAGTTTTATTATTATGGCTTTTATGTTTAGGTCTTTAATCTATACTGAGTTTTAATTCTTATATAGGGAGTGAAATAGGGGCCCTCTTTCATTATTTTTGTTATGGATATCCAGTTTTCCTAGCACATTTTGTTGTGGAGACTGTTCTGCAATCGTAAAATGGACTTAGTAAACTTATCAAAATCAGTTGGCGATAGAAATGAGGGTCTATTTCCAAATTCTGAGTTCAATTCCATTTATCAATATGTCTATCTTTATAGAAATACCACTTTGTTTTGACCACTGTAGCTTTGTAATATGATTCAGGGTGAGGAAGCATGAGTACTCTTAATTTGCTCTTCTTTTCTATCATATTTTTGGCTATTTGGGCCCCTTTCCCATCTAAATAAACTTGGTGGTTGATTTTTCTCTTTCTTTAAAGTACTCTGTTGGATTTTCAGTTTGTATTACAATGACTCTATAAATCAATTTGGGTAAAAATTGACATCTTCATGACATTTAGTCTTTGATTACATGAACACCAAATGTCTTCAATTTGTTTAGGTATTCTTTGATTTTTTTTGAAGTGCTGTATAATTTTCTGAATACAAGTCATTTACATCTCTGGTTAAATTAATTCCTAGATATTTAAGTCTTTTGTTACTATTATGAATGGATTTGTTTCTTGATTTTCTCCTCAGGTAATTCATTACTATTGTTTAGAAACGATACTGATTTTAGTGTGTTGAAATTGTATCTTGCCATTTTGCAGAACTTATTTATTAGCTCTAGATCTTTCTCATAGATATATAGGAATTTTCTAAGATCATGTTATCCGTGACTAATGAGAGTATGAATTCCAATTATCCAATTTAGATGTCATTAATTTCTTTTTCTTACCTAATTGCTCTACCTAGAACTTCTAGCTCAATGTTGAATAACAGTGGTGAGAGGGGACTTCTTTGTCTTGTACCCAGTCTTAGGGGAAAGTTTTCATCCTTATCCCTTTAATGCAATGTTGGCAGTGCATTTTTCATATATGACTTTATGATGATGAGAAACTCTTCTTCTATTCTTATCTTTACAATGCTTTTTTTTTTTTAAAATCAAGAAATAATGCTGGATGCTGTCAAATGCTTTTTTCTCCTTCAATCAATATGATCATATGGTTTTTGCCTTTGATTTCTTATTATTTTATTTTATTTTTTTAAATTTTTATTATGTGTAAAAATCAAAATTCTCACAATACATACAAACATTTGCAAAATGATACATAAATATACATGCATATATGTATATTTGCTTACAAAAATATTATATATATATATATATATATAATTTTTTTTAAGAGGTGCTTAGATTACCCAAAATATTACACGGAACCCACTGGGATTCCCATGTTGCCCACCTCCCACACCTCCCACCACCTCCCACACAAACATCTCCCACAAGTGTGGCCCACCACCCTCAATGAACTTACACATCCTGGAGTCTTGCCACAAACCATAGACCACAGTTCACACCGTAGACCACACTCTCTCGCACTTAGTTCTGAGTGGTGTGTGCTGATTTAAAATGGCCCACATCCGTTGCCACAACAGTACTCAGGACAACCTCTAACTCCCAAAGAAGCCCCTGTATTTCAACTGCTCTTCCCCTCCCTACCCCAAAAGAGTCAAGTGGCCACAGGCTCCACCTAATTGTTATAATTTCTTCCATTGCTAGAATCACCATATGTGAACAAGAGAATACCATCAAGTCCACTCTAGTCCATAGTTCTTCCCCCAATCCTGAGGGGACTTGGATGGTGATGTCCATTCCAACTCCAAGTGAGAGAGGGCTTATATCCCATGGATATGGTGGGTGGGATGACGCTGCCTGCAGATGCAGGCCCTCTCAATTCCCTGGGATGACCATTGCCCATCGTTGTCTCCTCACCAGGTGACTTGGATGAGTCCATTGAGCTGTAGGGTAGGAGTTGCAGCTCCACCGAGATTTCATGCACACCTGGCACACAGGTAGGCCGGAAGCTCCAGTCTCTGGAAGTATACCTAAAAACTCCAGCATCACATATAGGTTTAAAAAGAAGGGACTGGTGAACCATGTGCAGGGAGGACTTATTTGAGTCCAATTCTGTCACTCTCAGGAGCACAGATTCCAAAATAGAGCCCACTGATAAGGCATCAGTCTCTGGGGCTATCCCCCCTTATATAGGACCTGGGTGTCTCCAGAGCTCTCAGGAACCCCTCTGGTGGAGTGATAGGCATTTAGATGTTCTATGAGCTCCTACTGAGGTGTGCGTAAGAGTTACCTCTGGGATGACCTCCCGACTCTCTTTGAAGTCTCTTAGCCACTTGAACTTATTTGACTTTACCATTTCCCCCTTTTATTCAAGGTCTTTTTCCAGTTGTGTTGCCAGTTGGCACTTGGTATTAATCCCTCGTTGCCAGGGAGGCTCATCCCCGGGAGTCATGTCCCACGTTGGAGGGAAGATAATGCAATCATATGCTGAGTTTGGTTTAGAGAGACGCCACATTTGAGCAACAAGGAGGCTCTCAGGTGGCAACCATTAGGCACCCCACAACTGCAGGTTAAGTCTCATTTAAAAGAGCAGAGACTCACAAGGGTAGTCATCAATTAAAAAAAAAAAACATCAGTGGGTCATCCTATTTTGACAGGCACTGTTCCTACACCCAGAGGACTATTGTTGCTCCCTTGGAGACTGTGGCAGAGCTCTCCAGGCTAGGAATTCAGATTCCCTCATTTATTGTATGATTATCCACCCATCGTGACCATGCCCCATCCCCCGATCCTTTGAACGATTTTGTATATCTTTCATGTACATTCGGATGAATCAACACCCATGAAACCCCCCAGACACGCCCCCCAATAATCCCCCGCAGTACCCATTGTAACCCTTCTGTGATCCAAATCCTCCATGAACATTTAGTCCATAAAATAATCAAATACACTTACTAGGAAAAAGAAACAAGTGTGATAAGTTTACATGCAAGAGACAAACATAAGGAAACTCAGGGGGGAAAAAAAAAACAAATAATCAAACAAAGAACAAAACAAAATAAAATATAATTAGTGGATTGGGACATGCAAAAAAGGGGCAAAAAAGCAAAGGAAATGCCTTTACAATATATATATATATATATATATTCTTTTTTTTTTTCTTTCTCTTTTCTTTTTTTTTTTTCCTGCCTATTATCACTGTGTTATGGGATGTCTGGTGTGCCATGACACCTTCCTCCTCTCAATCTCCATTATCACCCAATTTTTCATTTAATTTTCAAAGAAGTTTTAGGTCACAGCAGAGTCTCACACAGAGTGCCGGAGACTCCCAGATACTAAACCACCCCCCTTTCCCCACCCCATATTAACCCCCCCTTTTTTTTGGTTGTTAGCATTGTTATAACTGTTATACAGATAGCAAAATATAGCAACTAAACATTGTCAGTGATTTACAGTATAGTTTACAATTTAGATGATACAGTTTAATAATTTTGATGATATTTACCATGTCCTGTGTCCATTACTGTAAGGTAATGAAAAACCTTCCCCGAGAACACCAAACAACCCATTAGATCTTGACTGTTCCCTTCCTCCCAGCCCCCAAGGGCCCGTGATATCCCCCTCTCCCAACCCATGGAATGTCAAGATTCACAGTTACATGCCCTGGGGATTTGAACCTGCCTTTCCTAATCCACCCCCCCCCCACCCAGTGCTGCACCACCAAGCCCAGGAACACCACCACTCATCTGCCCCATCCCCCAACATGCAACCACATTCTATCCCTTTACCATAGATTATGTCCATATGGGTGATGGCTCAAAG
>JAKSZT010054003.1:73926-108390 GCA_026826555.1 Tolypeutes matacus
TCCTTTGTTAACCTATCTTTCAGACAATGGTTCTCAGAGACTGCTCAATTTCCTCAGTTCAGATCAGTGAGGTCATATACTGTTCATCCTTCAGTGCCTGGCTTGCTTCACTCAACATAAGGTCTTCAAGATTCATCCACGTTATTCCATGTGTTAGCACTTTGTTCCTTCTTACAGCTGAGTAATATTCCATTGTAAGTATGTACCACATTTTGCTTATCCATTCGTCTGTTGATGGGCACCGGGGCTGATTCCAACTTTTGGCAGTGGTGAACAATGCCGCTATGAACATTGGTGTGCATATATCTGTTTGTATTTTTGTTTTCAGTTCTTCTGGGTATATACCCAGCACTGGAATTGCTGGATCATACGGAAGATCTATTGCTAGTTTTCTGAGGAACTGCCAAACTGTCCTCCACAGTGGCTGGACCATACCACAGTCCCACCAGCAGTGGATGAGTGTTCCTATTCCTCCACATCCTCTCCAAAATTTAGTGTCTCCTGTTTTTTTAATAGCTGCCATTCTGATGGGTGTAAGATGGTATCTCATTGTAGTTTTGATTTGCATTTCCCTGATAGCAAGTGATGTTGAGCATTTTTTCATTTGCTTTTTAGCCATTTGTATTTCTTCCTTGGAGAAGTGTCTTTTCAGGTCACTTGCCCATTTTTTAAATGGGTTGTTTGTCCTTTTATTTTCAAGGTGTAGGATTTCTTTATACATGCAGGATATTAGGCTCCTATCAGATATATGGTTGCCAAATATTTTTTCCCATTGGATAGGTTGCCTTTTTATTTTCTTAATAACATCCTTATAGGTGCATAAGTTTTTAATTTTGAGGAGATCCCATTTATCAATTTTTTCTCTTGCTGCTCGTGCTTTGGCTGTGAAGTTCATGAAATTATTTCCTATTACAAGGTCCTGTAGTTGCTTCCCTACATTATCTTCCAAGGTTTTTATGGTTTTGGCTCTTATATTTAGATCTTTGATCCATCTTGAGTTGATTTTTGTATAAGGTGTGAGATGGTCTTCTTCTCTCATTCTTTTGGATATGGATATCCAGTTCTCCAAGCACCACTTGTTAAAGAGGCCTCTCTCTACCAACTGAGTGGGCTTCAGGCCTTGTCAAATATCAGATGACTGTATATGCGAGGATCTATATCAGAACTCTCAATTCGGTTCCATTGGTCAGTAGGTCTATCCTTGTGCCAATACCACACAGTTTTGATCACAGTAGCTTTGTAGTATGTTTTAAAGTCAGGTAATGTGATACCTCCCACTTCATTTTTCTTTTTCAATATATCTTTGGCAATTCGGTGCCTCTTGCCTCTCCAAATAAATTTTGTGGTTAGTTTTTCCAGTTCCTTAAAATATATAGTCTTGACTTTTATTGGGATTGCATTAAATCTGTAGATTAGTTTGGGTAGGATAGACATCTTGATGATGTTTAGTCTTCCCATCCATGAACAGGGAATATTTTTCCATTTATTTAAGTCTTCTTTGATTTCCTTTAACAGTGTTGTGTAGTTTTCTGTATATAAGTCCTTTACATCTTTAGTTAAATTTATTCCTAGGTATTTGATTCTTTTATTTACTATTGTAAATGGTATTTTTTTTCCTGATTTCCTCCTCAGTTTGCTCTTTATTGGTGTACAGAAATGCTACTGATTTTTGAGCATTGATCTTATAGCCTGCAACATTACTGAAATCCTTTATAAGTTCTAGAAGCCTTGTTGTCGATTTCTCAGGGCTTTCTATGTATAGGATCATGTCATCTGCAAATAATGAAATTTTTACTTCTTCTTTTCTAATCTGGATGCCTTTTATGTCCTTTCCTTGTCTCAGTGCTCGTGCAAGTACTTCTAAGACAATGTTAAATAGGAGTGGTGATAGTGGGCATCCTTGTCTTGTTCCCGATCTCAGAGGGAAAGCTTTTAGGATTGCACCGTTGAAAATGATGTTAGCTTTGTGTTTTTTTGTATATATCCTTTATCATTTTCAAAAAGTTTCCATCTATTCCTATCTTTTGTAGTGTTTTTATGAGGAAAGAGTGCTGTATTTTCTTGAATGCTTTTTCTGCATCTATAGAGATGATCATGTGATTTTTTTCTTTCAGTTTGTTTATGTGGTGTATTACATTGATTGATTTTCTTATATTGAACCATCTTTGCATACCTGGGATGAAACCCACTTGGTCATGGTGTATAATCCTTTTGATATGTTGTTGAATGCGATTAGCAAGTATTTTGTTAAGGATTTTATCATCTAGGTTCATTAGAGAAATTGGTCTGTAATTTTCCTTTCTTGTAGTATCTTTATTTGGTCTTGGTATTAGGGTAATGGTGGCATCATAGAATGAGTTAGGTAATATTCCTTCTACTTCTATTTTTTGGAAGAGCTTAAGTAGAATTGGTGTTAGCTCTTTCCGGAATGTTTGGTAGAATTCAGCTCTGAAGCCATCTGGTCCTGGACTCTTCTTAGTTGGGAGGTTTTTAATGACTGAGTCTATCTCTTTACTTGTAATTGGACTGTTGAGTTTATCTATTTCTTCTTTCATAAATGTCGGCTGTTTGTGGGTTTCTAGAAACTTGTCCATTTCCTCTAAATTGCCATTCTTGTTGGCATATAATTTTTCAAAGTATCCTCTTATGATACTCTTAATTTCTGTCGGGTCAGTAGTGATATCACCTTGCTCATTCCTTATTTTATGTATTTGCATCTGTTCTCTCTTTTTCTTTGTTAGTCTGGCTAAGGGTTTGTCAATTTTGTTGATATTCTCGAAGAACCAGCTTTTGGTTTTGTTTATTGTTTCCAGTGCTTTCTTATTCTCTATTTCATTTAGTTCTGCTCTAATCTTGGTTATTTCCTGTTTTCTACTTCCTTTAGGTTTAGTTTGTTGTTGTTTTTCCAATTCCTCCAAGTGTGCAGTTAGGTCTTCAATTTTAGCTCTTTCTTCTCTTTTTATATATGAATTTATGGCTATGAACTTCCCTCTCAGGACTGCTTTCACTGCATCCCATAGGTTTTGATATGTTGTGTTGTCGTTTTCATTAGTTTCAAGGTAGTTACTGATTTCTTTTGAGATTTCCTCTTTGATCCACTCTTTGTCTAAGAGTGTGTTGTTTAACTTCCATATCCTTGTGCCTAACCTGTTTCTCTGGCCCTTAGTGATTTCCAACTTCATTCCGTTGTGGTCAGAGAAATTTCCTTGTATAATCTCAATCTTTCTGAGTTCATTGAGTGTTGTTCTGTGGCCTAGCATGTGGTCTATTTTGGAGTATGTTCCATGTGCACTCGAGAAGAATGTAAATCCCACTGTATTTCGGTGTAGAGTTCTGTATATTTCTATTATGTCCACATCTTCTAATGTATTGCTGAGTGTCTTAGTTTCTTTATTGATTCTCTGCCCAGATGTTCTGTCTAATGATGATAGTGGTGTGTTGAAGTCCCCTGCTATAATTGTAGAGGAATTTATTTCTCCTCTTAGTTTTTCCAGAGTTTGCCGCACGTATTTTGAGGCACCTCGATTAGGTGCGTAAATGTTGATGATTGTTCTCTCTTCTTGAGAGATTAGTCCTTTTACTAATATGTAGTGTCCATCTTTGTCTCTTACAATAGTTTTGCATTTAAAGTCTATTTTGTCTGATATTAGAATAGCTACTCCTGCACTTTTTTGGCTACTGTTAGTTTGTAAAATGGTTTTCCAGCCATTCACTTTCAGCCTACTTGAATCCCTGGGTCGAAGGTGGGTTTCTTGTAGACAGCATATAGATGGATCATATTTTCTTATCCATTCTGCCAATCTGTGTCTTTTGATTGGTGAATTTAATCCATTAACATTCAGTGTTATTACTCATAACGAATTTCTTACTTCAACCATTTTTTCTTTGGGTTAATGTATGTCATATATTGTTTTGTTTCTCTTTTTGAGTTTTCAGTTGTTTTTAAACTCTCCTCCAACTCTCTCTCCTTTGTTTTTTCCTTTCAATTTGTAGAGATTCCTTTAGTATTTCTTGAAGTGCTGGTTTCTTCTTGACATATTCTCTTAATTGCTGTTTATCTGTGAATATTTTGAACTCTCCATCATTTTTGAATGCCAATTTTGCTGGATAGAGAATTCGTGGCTGGAAGTTTTTTTGTTTTAGTGTTTTGACTATGTCATACCACTGTCTTCTTGCCTCCATGGTTTCTGCTCTGAAATCAGCACTTAATCTTATTGTACTTCCCTTGTATGTGATGGTTCTCTTTTCTCTTGCTGTCTTGAGTATTTTCTCTTTGTCTTGAGCATTGGATAATTTGACAAGTATATGTCTTGGAGTTGGCCTGTTGCGATTTATACTATTTTGGGTGCGCTGTGCTTCCTGGATCTGCACATCCATCTCTCTCAATAGAGTTGGGAAGTTTTCAGCCATAACTTCCTTCAACACTACTTCTGTTCCCTTTCTCTTCTCTTCTCCTTCTGGGATGCCCATAATGCGTATGTTTGTGCGTTTTGTATTATCGGTTAATGCCCTGAGACCATGCTGGATTTTTTCTATCTTTTTGTCTATCTTTTCTACAATCTCTTTGATTTCAACTGTATTGTCTTCCATATCACTAATTCTTTCCTCTGCCTGTTCAAATCTGCTGCCATGTGAGTCCAGCGTCTTTTTCATTTCTTGACTTGTTCCTTTGTTCACCATCATATCCATTACCTTTTTAGGCGTGTTAGCTATTTCTTCAGTATGTTCTCCCAGTGTCTTCTTTATATCCTTAATCTCTTCCTTCAGTTCTTTAAGTTGGCCCATGATATTTGTTTGGATAGCTTTGATTAGTTGTTTGATGTTCTGCATTGCTTCCTGGTTTTTATTTTGTGCTTTGGACTGGTCCATGCTTTCCAGTTTCTCAGAATCATTTGTATTTTTCTGTTGCCCTCTGGTCATCATATTATCTTGATGGGTTTGTTCAGTTGATTAGCTTTTCTCTATGCTCTAGAATTTTATTTAGCTGTTGGTTCTGTGTGTGAGTTAAGTTTTCTCTTTGGCAGTTTTTCTTCTTATTTTATTTCCTTGCTTCTTTCTATGTTCCCTTGAAGGCAAAAGTTTAGGGCCAGAGGAATAAAAAGATGTAAGGAAGGCAGAAGGATAATAGAAATATTGATAAAAGTTAGAAGAGGGGCAAAATGAGACTTTATGAGATGAATCTTTAACTTGTGTAGGCAGTGTAGAGTACTAGGAAAAAATATGGAGTTCCTACAATGGACTGGGAAAACAAATGGAGATATATATATATAGTGATTTAGAAGGCTAGAATTATGAGGAGGGAGAGAAATAGTAAAGAAAAGTCTGAAAGGAAAAAGTTAATACTATTAAAAAAAATAAAAAATAAAAAAAAAGAAGAAGAAAACAAAATAGATGGAATAGAAATTGACACCCTTAAGTTGTGGGCCTATGAAAAAATGTTGTCTCTAAGAGCCACAATAGAAAACAGAAGGCAGAAAGATGCAGGAAGGATAAGCGATAGTTTGTAATACAGAATCAATATATACAGTGAGTGGGAAATTACTGAATAAGAATTCCAGGAAAGAAGCGACAAGCTGGCTGCAGCTATTTAAAAAAAAAAAAAAAGAAGAAGAAGAAAGGAAAGCGGGGAGGAAAGAGGAAATAATAGCAATAGACCAGAAAGTAACAGAGAGAAACCAAAGATCCACACAGGCAAGCAGTCAAACAGAGCTAAGGGGGGTCAATGATTCCCCTAGGGTCCACGTGGATCCTTCCTGCCAACTTGTGTTTATCAGTCAATTTCCCCACAGGGTTCTATATGCAGGTCCTGAAGCAGCTTTTAGCTATTAAACTAAATTAAAAAGAATTTATTTTTCATTTGTTGAGGTGACCTCACTTTTTTTATTTTTTTTTATTTTTATTTTTTTAGCCAAATGCAGTACCCAAAATAATTCCTCCTCTAGACCAACCCCCTTACGGAAGGGACCCTAGCTGGGCCCGTGGAAATTCATCAAGCACGTCCCACTTTCCAGACTCCCCAGGTTAGCTGTAGCTCTGTTGTTAGTCAGTGAGGAGTGCTAAAGATGGCCGATTCTGCCCCTTCTGGAGCCGAGCTAGAGCGTCACTGGGCTGCTTAGTAAATCAGTTTGAATGCAGATTCGCGTCTGCTCTCAGCCTAATGCTGCTTCAGGTCGGCTTATCCCCTCCCCAAAGCTATGGGGCGGTGCAGGAAGCCAGATCGATGTCTAAAAATATAAAATACCCTTCCCTGTCTTCCAACAGAACCCTCCCTTTTTTGGGAAGTGTCCCTTCTTCCTGGTTCCGCAGCAGCCCTGGTCTTATCCCTGGGTGGCTAGGGAAATCAGCTCCGTTCCCCGACCAAAATTCCCGCTCCGGCTCACCGGGTGCTGATTTGCTCGTTTGTTCTGTTCACAGAAGGTCCAAGGGGCACCAGGCAGCCAGATCCCCAGAAAATAAAACTTTTTCGCCTCGCCCGCAGCTCCAAATGGCTGTTTTATTTAATTTTTTTTTTTTTCCCTAACTGCGGGGCTCAGCCACCCGTGCCAACCTCCACTGGCAGCCTCAAAACTCACGAATCTCTACCGTTCCGTCCACGCCGCTGATCCGCGCAGATAGATGTCCCAAGCTTCTCACTCCACGCATGCACAGCCTTCAAATGTATTTTTGACTTCACCTATTGTGTCTTTCATTCCCATAAACTCTGTTACTTTTCTGTTCAGGATTTCAAATTCTTCTTTGCGTTCGCTCAATGTCTTCTTGATGTCATTGATCTCTTTAACTATATTCTCTTTCATCTCATTAATTTGATTTTGGAAATTTGTGCTCATCTCACTGATTAGTTCTCTCAAATTCTACATCTCTTCTGGGACTTTGCTGTATTCCTTTTCTTGGGCCATGTCTTCTATTTTCTTAGTATGGCTCGAAATTTTTTGCTAGTGCTTAGGCATCTGGTTAGTTTGTATTTTACTTAGATCCTCTATCTCTTTCTCTTTTATGGGGTTTTAGTGGCAGGAGGCTGTGATTTACCACAGCTCTTTGATTTTTGGCTCAACCTTGATTGTTAGGATTGTTCTGCTGGTTGCTCAAAACTGGGTACTGGACCCTGTAATTGGTTGTAGAGTCATTTCCTAGGACCTTGGGCAGGGAAGCTATAGAGGCCAGGAAAAGCCTCTCACTTATTAATTTTCTTATGTGCACTTCCTAGGTCTGTCAGGAGATGGCGCTTGTTGGCAGCTCCCAATTCAATGCCTGGTTGGAGCGTATTTGTTGTGACACAGACCAGATCAATGTGATAGAGCTTCCTGTCTGGGGGCTAAGAGCCCTGTGATTCAAACTTTCTGAGACAGTTCTCCAGACTTCTCTCATAGCGCCCCCCCCCCCCCTATTCCCAGCTAGGAAATATTTCCACTCCCTTCTGAATCCTCAACAATCAGTCCCTGTTAGTAGAGGAGGAGATTGGGAGGTTTGTATATCTTTAGAAGTGCATGTCCTCCCACCTGTCTCCAGCCCCCAGGGTCAGCCCATTGCCTGGAATGGTAGCCTATCTCCTCTCAGCCTTGCCTACTTCTTTGAGCTCCTCCAAGTTTCTGAGATGATAGGACTGTCACTTTCTTGGCTTCCTCTGTTCAAGCTTACCTGGCCTCTCCTGCCTCAGTCGAGGACAGAAGAAGGGAAACTCTCCTTGCCCCTGGCAGCTGACCAGCCTTGTCCCTGCCTTCCTAGCCACTGCCAGGTCCAGGACATCAGCTCAGAGAGAAGCCTTTGGGGCCATATATGTGGATGCCCTCTTGCTCTCATCCTCCTCTTTGCTGACTCCAGCATTGCCAGAACTGGATGCCAGCAATGATGGTTGAGAAGCTACCCAGGTTTCAATAAAGTTACTTCACCTCCCTGTGCCTTGGTTTTCTCATCTGTCAAATAAGGAAAATAATGGGAATCAGAATTCCAGGCAGTCTTCCAAGCAGCTAACTTGCATCAGTTAATCTCATCTTTTCAATAGCCCTGAGAGGTGGGTGCTTTTGTCATCATCTCAGGTAACAGATGAGAAAACTGTCAGAAGAATTTGCAGTAGAAGTGAGATTTGAACCCAGGCTGTCTGGCTCCAGAGCCCTTGCTTATAATTGATAATATTAATGAGCGTGATAATGTCCTAATTCAATGAGTCAAGGAATGGATTTGAGGCGCTAACATAGGCAAAAAATCTCAGCCTAGGGTCCTGTGCATGGCAAGCATCCACTGTGTGCTAATTATAATGGCAATTATTATATTCTTTTGTATGATGTAATTGTGTTAATATATAAATGTATGCTATAAGTATAAATTAATATATTCTATATTATGTAATCAATTATGTATATTAATAGATAATTCAATATTATATGCTATGTATAACTAGACAGTTATATAGTGTTGCTGTAGTACAGGGGTCAACAAACTTTCTGCAAATGGCTAGATAGTGAAGAGCCAAGGCTTTGCAGGTCATATGGTCTCTGCTGGGACTACTTAACTCTGCTGTTGCAGCAAAAATAGCCACAGAAAATATGTAAATGCATGATCTCTGAGCTCCTCTCCCCTTGGAGTCTTTGCACAAACACATCAGGCACAGCCCAATTTGAAAGTTGACCAGTAAGATTTCTGGACAGATAGTCAGTGAGGATTCAATGCAATAATGCACAAGAAGCATTTAGGCAGCTCACAGTAAGTGCTCAAAATGCAAATGGTGATGATGAATTGGCAGTGATGGCAAATACTTTCCTGCAGCCTTGCTCTGATGCTAAACTAACCTAACCATTTATTTAGAATTCCTGCCATCTGACCAGGAGTACAGCAGAGCCAGTTTCTTTTTGTACTTCCTGTCTGGCCTCAGTGGAGATGGGGGAGGAGTGTTCAGAAGGTCCAAGCTGGCACTATCTGTTCTGGAACACCATCCAGCTCTGGTACAGATTTCCCAGAACTGAGCAGGAAAATGACCAAGGAGAGCTGGTGCTGCTGATAGGAGTGCTGGCAAGCTCTGCCCTGAGCTTCTTGGGGCTCCTCTTAGAGCAACTAACATCTGTTGGACCTTCAACATTAGCCAGGGTGGTGGTTTTTAGGGCAAAAACAAAAAACATACAGGTTTTTGTGCCCCCACTACCTTACACTGCCCTGTATAAATCCCACCCCAGCCTCTGTGAAAGGAATGTAAAAGTTCCCACTCCTTTTCTTCTGTTTGCAATTATGTTCTTGTTTCTAAAGCTAAGACCTTTCCAATTAAGGTCCAGTTTTAATTTTCTGGCTCCTTCTATCTTTCCTTCACTTGCTGTATTATTTTTCCTTGTTCTTCCTCCCCCTCCAAGGATCTTTCTCCTCACTATCTAAATTTTATTCTCTGCTCCTTTTTTTAAAAAAAGATTCATTTATTTATTTTATTTATTCCCCCCTCCACAGATGGTTCACTCATTTGTCTACTCATTATTTGCTTGCCTTCTCCAAGAGGCAGCAGAAACCAAACCTGGGACCTCCCACATGAGAGGAATGTGCACAATGGCCTGAGCCACATCCACTCCCCATGGGCTGCAGTGTCTGCTGGCTTGTGGCATCTGCTCATTGTGGTGGGGGCAGCATCTGCTCATCTTTTTATAGGAGGTACTGGGACCTGAACCCAGGACCTCCCATATGGTAGGCATGTGCCAGGCTGGTTGAGCCACATCTGCTTCTCTTCAACTCCTTTTATGTGCAAGGTGGTGGAGCTAAAAGAACTTGGGCTACATGGTCCTCAGGCCATATCCCACTTTTACCACCCTCAAAGCTCTTTGACTTTTAGCAAGTCATTTAATTGTCCTCAGAGTGGGAATCCTTCAGTTTGCTCAGCTAATAGTTCTGGTTCTCCTTCTGGACACACAGTTGGTGTTTTACTTTCTTTCCTCCTTGAAGTTAGATGTAACCATGTTACTTGCTTTAGCCAATGAAGTGTGAGGGGAAGTGGCAGAAGCTTTATGAGCCAATATGTGAGCCCTGCCTCTACCATCATGGATATGTAGAGAGAGAGCCTCCCTCTGACTAGATGCTGGAGAGATGACAACATAGAACAGAAACCGCCAACCCACTTGCAATGGACATGAAAGCAAGAAAATAGACCTGTGATGTTTTCAACCACCAAGATTTGGGGTTTGTTTGTTACAGCAGCAGGACCTAGACTATGCTGACTGTAGTACTTTGTCATCTGGGTAATGAGGCTGACATCTAAGCACAAAATTATAGTTAGTAAGTATAGTCATGTGTATGTAAACTTCTGGTTAACAAACATTACTTCCTTTATGCCTTCTTGCTCTAGGGCCTCTGCTCCCCCCCATCCCATCTATTATTCTTGGGAAAATGTGGGAAAGAATTGTTTGACATTCCTTATAGGAGAGTAATGGTTTCTAAAGTATTGGTCATTGATTTGGTCACTCTAAACCTCCCTCTTCCTATGACCTTTTTCTTTCCTTCCTGGGTCACTTAGTATCTGCTGAGGGATGAAGGGATCCCTGTTCCAATTCAGTTCTAACTCTTGCTGTTTTCATCTGCCTCTCCCGACCTCCTTTTTGCCTGTTCTACCCTTTTTTAACCCCACCATGGAGTTAATACTCAGGTTCTAGAACCTGCAGACTTTCTCTGTTGTTATCTCTCTTTTTATTTTATTTTATTTTTGCTTGCTTAGCTCCACTGGGAATCAGTCATAGTAGCAAATTAACAAATACCTCTGAAGTGCTTCAAGCTTGAAGGCATTTCCTTTTGCTCACCTAAGAAGGATGCTGGAGAAGTCACAAATATCCTGTCCCTTACTGTAAATAATTCATCATCATTGCAAGCAACTCAAGTTGTCAGGTTAGTGAAGACCCAAACAGGAGATCTTGGCAGAGGCTCCTTGATATTCTGGCTGTGTTGGGTGTTGTCATATTGATTAAGCTCCTGGGACCACTGTCAGCAGCCTCTAGGATTAAATCAATAGAGTTAGCAAAAGTAAAATCTTCTTCTGGAGGCATAGAATATGTTGGTTTGTTTTTTAATGATAAAGTTCCAAGGAGAATCTTTGAGGATGGCAGGGCCAGCAAAGGAAATGGCAAGCAGACCCAAATATTTGGGGGAAGTGTAAGGGGAGAAAAGGAGAGGTTTCTTCAGGGCATTGAGGCTTTCCAGAAAATCTGTTTAGCTTGAGTTGCCAATGCAACAGCTGGGAGAGTTGGAAGGGAAGGTGGAAAATGTAGAAAGGACTTCTACTGAGATGTAAAAGAAAAAATGACGTAGATACAGATTTGCTCATTCAACAAACATTAATTGGGGGTCCTGCTGTGTGCCCAGTCCTTGGATGGGTGCTGAGAATTTAAAAGTGAGCAAGGCAGACATGGTTCCTGGGAAAGAAAGTATTAAATAGGGAAATAAGCAAATACAGACATAATTTCTAATTGTGGTAAGTGTTGGAAAGAAACCAATAGGGTCCTATCTTAGTTTCCTGTGGCTGCCACAACAAATTACTACCAACCAGGTGGCTTAAAACAACAAATATTTCTCTCATAATTTTGGAGGCCAGAAGTCCAAAGGCAAGGTGTTGACAGGGCCACATTCTCTCCAGAGTCTCTAGGGGCAATTCCTTTCCTTGCTTCTTCCAGCTTCTGGTGGCTGCTGATATTCCTTGGCTTGTAGCTGCATCACTCCAATCTCTGCCTCTAGATACTTTCTCTTCTCTGTCTGTCTTTTCCTCTTTGGTCTCTTATAAGGACACTTGTCATTGGATTTAAAGTCTTTCTGGATCATTCAGGATGATCTTGTGTCAAGATCATTGGCCTTAATTACATCTTAATGACCTTTTTCCAATTAATGTTACATTCACAAGTTCCAGGGGTTAGGACATGAATATGTCTTTTGGGAGCCACCATTCAACTCACTACAGGTCCTTTGGGTGCAGAATAACCAGGAGAACAAAAGTGCATTTTTTGGAGAAAGCACTGAGCTGGGAGCAGAGTGAGAGATGGGTAAAGAATCCTAGGCAAAGGGAACAGCATGTGCAAAGGCTCAGGGGTGGGATAGCCAGTGTAGCTAGACCCTAATGAGCAAAGGGGACACAAGGTGGGAGGATGCCCAAGAGGTTGGCAGAAGTGGGTCACACAAGACCTTCTAGAGCAAGATCTGGAGGTGGACTTTATTTTACCTGCAACAGGAAGCCCCAGAGGATTTTAAGCAAGATAGGGACAGAACTGCTTTCCATTTAAAGAAATATCCCTCTGACTTCTATGTGGAGAATGAGTTCAAGTTCAGTAAGATGGACAAGAATAGACCTCTTAGGAAGCAACTGATATTGCAGTAGACAACCAAATTACAGTTATCTAGGTGGGCAGGGATGGTAGCTCAGCCTTGGTGGTACCATGGAGGCAACACCAAGTGGGAAGATTTGGGATCTCTTTCTGGAAATAGAATTGGTAGGACTTGATAGTACATCAGCTGTAGTGTGAGGAAGATGCAGAAAAAAAGACAGTCTGTTTGGACAACTGTACCTGGTCCACCAGGTGACTGGTGTTATGATTCACCTAAAAGGTAAATATTGGGAGGGAGATGGGTTTAGGGAGGGAATTGAAGAGTTTGGACTTAATGTTCCCCCCAAACTTCATGTCCACATGGAACTTCAGAATATGACCTTATTTAGAAATAGGGTCTTTACAGATGTAATTAAAATTAAGGATCAAGATGAGGTCACCCTGGACTTCAATGAAAAATGTCCTTAGAAAAGAAGAGAAGGGGAGAAGCCAGAGGGAAGGTGGTATTTGAAGACAAAAGCAGAGACTAGAGTGATGCTGCCACAAGCCAAGGAGTGCCTGGAGCCACCAGAAGTTGGAGAAGGCAAGGAAGGATCCTCCCATAGAGTCTTTGGATGGAGCACAGCCCTGCCGACCCCTGGATTTGGATGTCTGGCCTCTAGAACTGTAAGAAAATAAATGTCTGTTGTTTTAAGGCACCCAGTTTGTGGTGATTTGTTTCAGCAGCCCCAGGAAGCTAATAGACACTCCTATCAAGTTTGAGATGCTCCAGGGAAGTTTCAGAAACACAAAACCACCACCAGAACCTCACTATGCCCCAGGGAGGAATTGGGATGAATAAATACTCCATATCCTCCCTGCCTCAGATCTCCTGCTGGTGCCTCCCACTGGCCAAATCCTCCTGGATGATGCAATTCATAGGACTCAGCCTGCCCATCCTGGGACACTGAATGGAGAAATGAGAGGATGTTTTGGGGGAAAAAATGAGAGAATGACAACACATAAAAATGCATGCTATCTCCTGGAAAGAGTATAGATATGGAAGGGGATGATAATCTAGGATTGAGCCCCAAGGGAGACCAACTAAAAGATTGGGTAGAAGAGGAGAAGTAAAATTGGGGAGACTTAGAAGTGTAGAGAAAAGCTAGGAGCAGGTGCTTCTCCTGAAAAAGGGTGTGGCCAAGTAATCTGATCACAAAGAACAGCTGTGGATTTAGTAGCCTGGAGGTCTTTGGTGACCCCAACTGAAGGGGTTTTGGTTGAGTGATGGGGCTAGAAGCCACCTGGAGAGGCAAGAAGATAAATGAAAGGTGAAGAAGTGGAGACAGCATGTATAATCAACTCCTTTTTCATGAAGGGGAGTGGAGAAATGGGCTGGAAACTGGAGGAAGATTTGGGGTCAAGTTTAGGATTTTAAAAGATGGGAGAGTATTTATTTCTCCACTTTAAGTCATTCCCATCAGTGTGCATTGGTACCGTCTCCCATCCCGGCTGCTGGAATTCCTGACTGCCCATTTGAGGCTTAGCATCATAATTTTAATGTGATCAGCTGAATTGTTCATCTTGTTCAGGATATTCCATTATACAGGTACAGATGAGGCAACAGGTTGAGTTCATCTAGGGCTAGGCTTTTTCAGGATGACAAGGAAGACAATGAATGCAGAAGTGAAGAATGGCAGAACAGTGGAAGCAGGGCTTGACAGAATTGATGTTTGTGTTAAAGAGAATTTGTGAGCTGGGAGTAGGAAAGTGGTGGCAAATGAGAAGGGTGCTGGAAAAGGATATTTTCAAGGTGGCTGGTGATGTTTCTGGGTGTTCATGGCTGAACTGGCTTCAAGAAGACATTTGTCAATGATGAGGAGGTATGGCCCCCTTCCAGCAAAGAAGGAAAGAAGATGGTCTCACCACCTAGAAATTGAAAGTCATAGAAAATAAGACTCCACCAGAAAGGGTAGCGGGGGTCTTCAGAAAATTTCCAGGTTTGAGTTTAAAACAAGAGTTAGATGGAATGTGTGGAGAAGATGCCGAGTTCATTGGAGGATTTCACTGACTACTGAATGGAAGTGAGAATGCGGCAAAAGAGAGAAGGTTTTCCCGTCTCCAGAGTGAACCTATCAGAGAAAGTGGTTGTGTATTGGTCGTGTGGAGACAAAGATCTCATTCCACTCAGAGGTCACCAGGGAACTTCATTGTCCTAAAAAAAAATAGAAGTCTTCAGTTTTCACTTGGAGTCTAACCCTACAGACACTCCTCACTCTCTTCCCAGACCCCAAGAGTTTAAAATTGACCAACACCTCCTGTTTTGAACTTGTTTCAGTACTTTTTTATCCTTTCTCTTTTCATCAAGGAAATTTCATTCTGCTTTAATATGTGAGTGTGCTTTTCTTGAGTCTTGTTAACTCTTCCAAGTTTACACTTTTTGGTCTGAGCAATTTATCCATTTCAACTATGGATTTACTTTCAGACTTGTACACACACACAGCTCACCTTTACAAAACTGTAAAATATAGCCCTGTAAATCTCCAGGGGTGATTTGGCAGTATATATGGAATGTCAAATGTGTATCCCAGCAATTCCACATCCAGGGATTTATCCTGCAGAAAAATTCTCAACAAGTGCACAAGGATGTGTGGTCAGCTTATTCATCACAGCTTTGCTTGTAATAGAAAAGAACTGGAAGTGTTTAGGGGAATGATTTAATAAGTGATGATGCATTTATTCACTGGTATACTGACCAGCCTTTTAAAAGAGTGCGATTCATCATACTGATATGGAAAAATATGTCCAGTGTGGCAAGGGGCATGGCAAATTGTAGAACATTATGTATTATGATCCCATATTTGTAAAGAGAAAACATAATTTTGTCTTTGTTTCTATTCATTCAGTAATATTCATTGAGTATATTATATCCCAACTATTAGGCAGTGTTCTAGGTGCTGTGATGCAGCTGTGAACAAGCCAGACAAATCTCTGCCTAATGGGACAGACATTCTAGTGTGGGAGACTGCCATAAATAAGATAAGTAAATAAAATGAATAGTTTTGTAGATGTGATAAGTGTGCTAAGAATTATAAATAAAACAGTGAAGGGGGAAGGAGGTGTTGGCAGGGTAGAGATTTTGGATATGGTCATCAGGGAAGATGATGTTTTAGCAAAACCTGAAGGAGATGAAGGAATGAGCCCTGCTTATATCTGGGGATGGGTAACTCAAGAAAGGAGAACACCAGTGCAAAAGATGTGTTCAGGGAAAATCTGAAATATAACACTGTCTGTAACTCCTGAAAAGTGGGATTGGGGTTGGGTGCAAGACTTTTTACTTTTTGAATACTACATGATACATTTTTTAAATTATGAAAAATTACAATAAGCAAGTGTTCCTTTTATAATTAAAACAATTTGTTATTTTTTTTTAATTTTTAAAATTTTTTATTTTATCAGTAGTGATTTTATTTTATTTTTTTAATTCCAAAGCTTCATATTTGGGAAGCGGCTGTGGCTCAATCAGTAGGGCTCCTGTTTACCATATGGGAGGCCCCAGGTTCGGTTCCCGGGGCCTCCTGGTGAAGGCAAGCCCGCCCGCACATCGTGGTTAGCTGACCTGGCGAGCACAGGCAGCAAGGGGGGGATAAATGAATAAATAAATAAAATCTTTAAAAAAAAAAAAGCTTCATATTTGTCTCTCACTATCCTATTTCTTTTTTTTTAAACTTGATTTGTACATTTAGTAATTGAAAATATAAACAATTAAAAAGTAAAAAGTAAACACAGATGAATAAATATATGCATTTCTCAATTAAATGTAATCGATACATAAAAGTTTTTTTGATCAAACAATATGTTACACAATATATTTAGTTCATAGTAACACATTCATACAGTATTTGTCCTTTTGTGTCTGGCTTGCTTCACTCAACATAATGTCCTCCAGGTTCATCCATGTAGCCAAAGGAAGCACTCACTAAATGGTAGCTGTAATTATGATTGTTGTGCTTAATGGCCCCATCATAAGTGATCATATTGCCAAGTTAAATTGTGGCATTTGTTTAGTGGAGCAAAGAATATGTCTTTCAACCCATAGATCCAGGGCCCCTAGAACCCCACTCTTGTCCTGGTGATTGAGGGAAGCATGTAATGAACATGAAAATAGGTCTGCTTGGCTTCTTCTGATATGCTCAAAAGCTCAGTTGACTCACTGAAATATCTTACTCTTCAGAACATGCCCATTGGGCAGCCCCCATAGTGGGAGCAAAGTCTTGGCAAGTTAACAAACCTGATTTGATTTTCACACCAACCACAGAAAGTTGGAAATGAGCATGGGGGCAGGGGAACTGCAAAGGGAATGATGAAGTGCCTGGACACTCTGCAGTGTGTCACTGTGGAGCTGGGACATCAGCCATGACCACTTTGAGAACTGATTTTACTTGATGTTCTGGATCCCAAGAGCAAGTTCCTGTTAGCAGATACAGCCCATCCTCCTCCTGAAGAATCACTTGATCATTTTTAGTGTCACAGCCCCTTCCTGGGTCCTTGCCATCTGGCTCTCAATAGGTATTGATCCATCTAATTGGGTGGGGGACACAGGACTTTCTGTATCTACTGCCCGCAAGACCATCTGCTATCCTGACTTCTCTGAGTCATTCCGAGCCAGCTTTTGCTCACACCAGGGATGCTTCTCTCCTTTCATCTTTCCTCTCCCCTCCCCCATGTCCTCCTGCACTGGCTGATTATTCTGTATCCTGCTGACACAGGTGGTTTCTTTTTGAACCATTGGGGAGCAGGAAGCCTCAGCTCAGCTAGCAGGGGCATTGCTCTCCACAGCTGTGAGTTAGAACCCAGGCATTCTAAATCAGGAGGCTCAGGCACACTCTGGGTTGGGGTGAGAAAGCCTCACCACTTCCAGGCATCCACTACCCTGTGCAACCTTTGGCTTCTGCATGGAGTGAGTTATCTCTGCATCCCACATTTGTGTCCAACACACCCTTGCGTGTTTTAAGGGACCCAATTGTGCCCTCGACATATCCATGGAGACTTGGCATGAGATGATGTGGGGGAAGAGATGCAGAAAGCAGGAGCTGCTCACCCTTCCTTCCACAGGTGTTTATTTAGCATTTACTATATACCAGATACTCAATTAGGTACTGAGCACAAAGCGGTAAACAAACGATAAAATATCTGTTGAGAAAAGGGGCTGGGGGGTGTCCAGAGCATGTGGTTTTAGATAAGGAGATCAGAAAAGAGCATTTCAAGCTGAAGGAATAGCAGGTGCAAAGGCCCTGTGGCAGAACTGTATTTGAGGAACAGCTAGAAGACCCATGTGGCTAGAGCAAAGTGAGTGAGAGGCAGGGTAGAGGGAAGTGAGGGCAGGGAGATGCTGACCTTGTAGGCTGCAGGTAAGACTTGGACTTTTCCTCCAAGTGAGGTGGAGCTGTGGCAAGGCTTTGAACACTTCTACAAAAATCAAGCTGGAATTTTCTTTTCTGCTTATTTGTTCCATTCCAGCACTACTCTTCTTTCATCAAAAGCTTGGGTTTCTCATCAACACCCTTGTCCTTCTCAGTGGAAGGCTGGCATCCCAGAGCTCCTGAATTCCCCTTTCCAGGGTCAGAGTGTGGAGGAGAAAGCTTGGAACTGGGGATTTGCAGGCTCACCTCTTGCTGGTTGACTCAAGGACACAATTACACAATAACTCTTCCTACCCCTGAAATAGGTCTCAGGCAGAACTTCCTAAACTTTAAAGGGGACATGAATCTGGGGATCTTGTTAAGATGCAGATTCAGATGGGAAGTTGGGGCAGAGCCCAAGACCCTGTATTTTTAACTGGCAATGTCAGTCCTGCTGGCCTAAGGGCCATGCTTTGCATTGCCAGAGCCTAAGGTTGGTACTGCAGCTTCCCACTCGGCACACATCTGTGGGTATTTGAGATGTCTGTGGGTGAGTCAAGTGGCAGGGGAATGACATTTGATAGCCATTGAAGCCATGTCCAACAAAATCTTTCCTCCTGAAAAAAATTAACATGATGGGAGCACGGCGCCTCTTTCCCTTTGCCCAATTGCTGACAAAGTCTTTATTGCTTTGCTGAAAAAACTCTGGGTCAGAAGCCTAGGTGGCATTGGGCAATTGAAAAGCTGATAATGCAGCCCAAAAAAGTGCTGCATGCTACCAGTCTTCAGGGACTTTTTCTGGAACCTCCTGCATGGAGCTGATGCAAAGAAAGTCACATCCCAATAATTTAGGGGCAAGAAGCCAGGGGTTAGGGGGCAAGATGGCAGCCTTATTAGAAGCAAGCAAGTTAGCAAGGAGGCCAAGTTGGGAGGGAGGGGAAGAGAAGTCAGATTCAAATCATGGCTTTAGAAGCAAGGGGAAGCCAGAGAAAGGCTTAGCAATGCTTCTCTGTGTACAAATGTTGTCTCTAATTTTCCCAGGCTGCAGGGTAGAGGCAGGGTGGATTATTTGTGCAACACAGCCCAGGTTTGTCCTCATCCTTCTAATGACTGTCAGCTTGGAGGCAGGAAGCCAATCAGAGATGATTGTCAGCAGGGTCTTGATATTGATGACAATGCTTGTGATCCTTTGCTTTTGAAATTGAAACTTAGAATAGTGTTTTGGGGTGCCTAAGAATTGTCTCCTGAGAGCCTCATTTTTGCTCAAATGTGGCCTCTCTTAAAGCCAAAATCAGTATATAAATGCAGTACCTTCCCCCCAGTGTGGGACATAATTCCCGGGAATGAGCTTCCCTGGCACTAAGGGATTACTACCAACCACCATCTTGCAATGCAACTGGAAAAAGATATCAAATAAAAAGAGGAAAAGGTAAAGACAAATGAGTTTATATGGCTAAGACACCTCAAAATGAGTTGGGATATCATCCCAGAGGTAACGCTAATGCACATCTCAGCAGGACCTCATAGACTGCCAAAAGGGATACTACCCCAAATAGTGGGGCTTCTGAGGGCTCTGGGGATACCCAGGTCCTATGGTCTGGGCAGATAGCTCTGGAGTTTGGTGCCTTGCCAGTGGGCCCTACTTTGGAATTTGTGCTCCTGAGAATGATAGAGGTGGACTCATTTATGTCTTCCCCACATATGGCTCATCTGTCCCTTCTATCTTTACCTATACTTGGTGCTGGAGTTGGAAGGTTTATGTCTAAGAGACTTGAATATTTGGACTGTCCATGTGCTTGGTGGGCACTGAGCCTCAGTGGAGTTGCAGCACCTACTCTCCAGTTCATTAGACTTACCCAGGACAACTAACAAGGAGGTGAAGATTGGCAGCCACCATAGCAAGGAAACGAGAGAGCGTACAACTGTTAGCAAAAGAGTCCCATCCATTGGGTGTAAGGGATCAAAGCCACCTCTCAATTAGAGGTGGAGTGGACATCACTATCCCAAAATCCTCAAGATTGGGGAATGAACTGTGGATTAGAGTGGACTTGTTAGTATTCTTCTATAAACTTACTGTGATTCTAGCAATGGAAGAAATTATAACATTGATGTAGAAGCAGTGGCCACTGGAGGCTATAGGAGCAGGGAGAGGGATAAATAGGTATAATACAGGAACTTTTTTGGAATTTGAGAATCATCCTGGATGACATTGCAATGACAGATACAGGCCATTATATATCTTCCTATGACCTACAGAATTGTGTGGGAGTGAATGTAAACTATGATATAAACTATAATCCATGCTCAGTGGCAGAGCCCCAAAGTGCATTTAACCATTACAAGAGAGCCTCAGCAAGATTAAGGGCTGAATTCTCATCAGAAACCATGGAGGCAAGAAGAAAGTGGTATGCTGTATTTAAGGTACTGAAAAAGAAAAACTGCTAGCCACAAATTCTGTATCTGGCAAAACTGCCCTTCAGAACTTACGGTGATTTTAAAGTCTTCTCAGACAAACAAAACTGAAAGAGTATGTTATCAAAACACCAGAATTAGATTCAAAAGTGAGGCTGCAGCCTGAAAGGGGAAAACAAGGGCAAGAGACTTGGAGAACCACCGTATCCATGGGATATAAGGCCTCTCTCACTTGGAGGTGGAGTGGACATCACCATCCCAGTCCCCTCAGGATTGGGGGAAGAACTATGGACTAGAGTGGACTTAATGGTACTCTGTGGTAGACATATGGTGATTCAAGCAATGGAAGAAATTATTACAGTGACGTGGAGCCGGTGGCCACTGGATGCTTTCGGGGCAGGGAGGGGAAGGGCAGTTGAAATACAGGGGCTTTTTCAGGACTTGGGGTTTGTCCTGAGTGGTGTTGCGGCAACGGATGTAGGCCATTTTACATCAACATATACCATGCAGAACTGTATGGGAGAGAGTGTGGTCTACGATGTGAACTGTGGTCTATGCTTGGTGGCAAGGCCCCAGGATGTGTATATCCATTGCGGGTGATGTGCCACACTGATGAAGGATGTTTGTGTGGGATGTTGTGGGAGGTGTGGGAGGTGTGGATCATGGGAATACCTGTAATTTCTGTGTAATATTTAGGTAATCTAAGCACCTTAAAAAATATATATATATATATATATATATATATATATAACATTTATGTAAGCAAATGCACATATGTGCATATATATTTATATCATTTTACAAATATTGGTATGTATTATGAAAAATTTGATTTTTACCCACAATAAAAAAAAAAAGAAATAAAATATATAATAATTTAGAAAAACTAAAACTAAAGTAACAAAGATTTGGGGTATTTAATGAAAAATATTTTTTAAAAATTTTATGACATTTTCCTTTCTTCACTCTAATGTCTGTTGTCCTAAATGTACAGTGGCATTTTCTTCCATTTCCTTCCCAGTGTCTTACTTTTATCATTTTTTCTTCAAATAAGTTTTAGGTCACAGTAAAGTGGACTCATACAGAATATAGGGGACTCCCCTATACCAAACATCCTGCCCCTTTCCCCCCTTCCATATCAATAACCTTTAATATGTGTATGGTACATTTGTTACAACTGATGTACAAATATTGAAAGATAGCTACGAACTATGGTCAATGGTTTACATTATGGTTTAGATTTTAGAACATAAACTTTTATAAATTTTTGATGAAATTTAGCATGGCCTGTATCCATCATTGGAAGATCATGTAGAATACTTCCATTGCCCCTAAATACTCCCTCTGCATTCTATTCTATTCCTCTCTCCCCCTCCCCTTGGGGCCCATGGCAGCCATGAGGCTTCACTCCTTGTAGGCAAGATTCATAGATACTTGCTAGAACACTGAGGCCTTGACAGACTAATCTGTCCTCCTTTATTAGGAAACACCAATGCTCTCGAGAGACACCCTCCCCTCTGTTTAAGAACATACCAGTCCTCCCCAGCATGGGAGTCCAACTCTTTCCCACTCATTATGTGGGTCTCCCCCTACTGATACAATACACTATGAAAAAATGGTCACTTCACATTCTGTAGAAGACTGCCCTGGGTGCGCCCTGTCCCAAATGTGCTCCCATCCTGCACTCTAAACCAGTGACCCTTCCTTGTGGTATTGCCAAAAGAATTTTCTCAACATTGTAGTTTCACCCATGTTCTCACCAATCTGCAGTGTTCACCTGCTCCCTCCCCCAACCCTCCCCCCAGTTCCATGGACCATCTAACCCATCCTCCCCACCCTAGCCCCTGGCAAGCTTGTACTGCCCAACCAAATAGTATCCCTATACCCCTGTCATATCCTTTCACTGCACAACTACTCAGCACCAACTTATCATAGATTTTGCCCATATGGGCACTGGCTCACAACCTTCCTCTCCCTTTCTATTTCCTGTAAACCTGTCTTCCAGACTCTAGCCCTCTGTGTTGGCTCAATTTGCTTAATTCATATCAGAGTGGTCATGTAATATTTGTCCTTCAATGCCTGGCTTGCTTCACTCAACATAAGGTCCTCAAGATTCATCCATGTTATCCCATGTGTTAGCACTGTATTCCTTCTTACAACTGAGTAATATTCTGTTGTATGTATATACCACATTTTGTTTTTCCATTGATCTGTTCATGGGCATTTGGGTTAATTCCAACTTTTGGCAATAGTGAATAAGGCCACTATGAACATTGGTTTGCATCTATCTATTTGTGTCTTTGCTTTCAATTCTTCTGGATATATACCCAGCATTGGAAATGCTGGGTCATATGGCAAATCTGTAGTTAGTTTTTTGAGGAACCACTAAACTGTTCTCCACAATGGCTAGACTGTTCTACATTCCCACCAGCAGTGGGTAAGGATTCCCATTCCTCCACATCCTCTCCAACACTTGTAGTCCTCTGTTTTTTTAATCACTACCAGTCTAATGGGCATAAGATTGTATCTCATTGTAGTTTTGATTTGCATTTCCCTTATAGCTAGTGAGGTTGAGCATCTTTTCATGTGCTTTTTAGCCATTTGCTTTTCTTTGGAGAAGTGACTGTTTGAATCACTTGCCTAATTTTAAATGTGGTGTTTATCTTTTATATTTGAAGATAAAGGATTTTTTTACATGTGCAGTATATTTGGCTCCTATCAGATATATGCTTATCAAATATTTTCTCCCATTGGGTAGGCTATCTTTCTTGATGCCCTTTCTTGATGAATTCCTTTGAGGTGCAAAAGGTTTTAATTTTCAGGAGATCCCATTTATCTATTATTTTTTTGTTGTTGCTCATGCTTTGGGTATGAAGTTCATGAAACCATTTCCTATTACAAGGTCCTGAAGATGCTTCCTTACATTATCTTCCAAGGTCTTTATGGTCTTAGTTCTTATATTTAGATCTTTGATCCATCTTGAGTTGATTTTTGTATAAGGTATGAGATGGTGTTTCTCTCTCAGTCTTTTGGATATGGATATACAGTTCTCCAAGCACTATTTGTTGAAGGGGCCATTCTCTCCCAGTTAAGTGGGTGTGGTAGCCTTGTTGAATATAATATAACTATATATGTGAGGATCTATATCACAACTCTCAATTCAGTTCCATTGGTCAGTATGTCTCTCCTTATGTCAATCCCATGCAGTTTTGACCACCATAGCTTTGTATTATGTTTTAAAGTCAGGTAGTGTGATTCCCCCAATTTCATTTTTCTTTTTCAATATACCTTTGGATATTTGGGGCCTCTTGCCCTTCCAAATAAATTTCATGGATAGTTTTTCCAACTTAGTAAAAATTGCTCTGTTGATTTTTCTTGGGATTACATTAAATCTGTAGATTAGTTTGGGTAGGATAGACATCTTAATAGTCTTCCTATCCATGAACAGGGGATATTCTTCTAGTTATCTAAGTCTTCTTTGATTTCCTTTCACAGTGTTGTGTAGTTTTCTGTATACAAGTCTTTTACATCTTCAGTTAAATTTATTTATAGGTATTTAATTCTTTCAGTTACTATTGTAAATGGTATTTTTTTCTTGATTTCCTCCTCAGATTGCTCATTATTGGGGTACAGAAATGCTACTGATTTTTGTGCATTGATCATATAACCTGCAACTTTACTGAACTCATTTATAAGTTCTAGAAAGTTTGTTGTAGATTTCTCAGGGCTTTCTTTTTATAGGATCATGACCTCTGTAAATAGTGAAATTTTTACTTCTTCCTGTCTAATTTGGATGCCTTCTATATCTTTTTCTTGCCTCAGTGCTTGAGCAAGTACTTATAAGATAATGTTAAAAAGGAGCAGTGATAGAGGGCATCCTTGTCTTGTTCATGATCTTAGAGGAAAAGCTTTTAGGATTTCACCATTGTATATGGTGTTAGCAGTGGGTTTTTCATATTTATCCTTTATCGTGTTAAGAAAGTTTCCTTCTATTCCTATCTTTTGCAGTGCTTTTATCAGGAAAGTGTGCTGTATTTTGCAAATGCTTTTTCTGCTTCTGTAGAGATGATCATGTGATGTTTTTCTTTCAATCTATTTTTGTGGTATATTATGTTGATCGATTTTATGTTGAACCATCGTTGCATATCCGTGATGAAACCCACTTGGTCATGGTGTATAATTCTTTTGATGTGTTGTTGAATACGATTAGAAAGTATTTTGTTGCAGATTATAGCACCTAGGTTCATTAGAGAAATTGGTCTTTAATTTTATTTTCTGTGGTGTCTTTGGCTTTGGTATTAGGGTAATATTGGAATCATAAAATGAGTTTGGCAATACTCATACTTCTATTTTTTGGAATAGTTTAAATGGGATTGGTGTTAGTTCTTTCCAAAATGTTTGGTAAAATTCACCTGTGAAGTTGTTCGGTCCTGGGGTCTTCTTAGTTGGGTGGTTTTTGATGACTAATTCTATCTCTTAACTTGTGATTGGTCTGTTAAGTTCATCCATTTCTTCTTTCATCAATGTAGGCTGCTTATGAGTTTCTAGGAATTTGTCCATTTCCTCTAAATTATCATTCTTGTTGGCATAAAATTTTTCAAAGTATCCTCTTATGATACTCTTTATTTCTGTGGTGTCAGTGGTGATATCCCTTTCCTGATTTCTTATTTTGTGTATTTGCATCTTCTCTCTTTTTTTCCTTTGTTAGTCCAGGTAAGTGTTTGTCAATTTAATTGACCTCTTCATAGAACCAGCTTTTTTTTTTTTCCCTAGTGCTTTCTTATTTTCTATTTCATTAAATTTTGCTCTAATCTTTGTTCTTTCTTTCTTTCTACTTCCTTTGGGCTTAGTTTGTTCTTTTTCTAATTCCTCCAGGTGTGCAGTTAGGTCTTCGCTTTTAGCTCTTTCTTATTTTTTGATATATGCATTTATGGCTATGAATTTCCCTCTTAGTACAACTTTTGTTGCATCCCATAGGTTTTGTTATGTTGTGTTGTCATTTTCTTTTGTTTCAGAGTAGTTACTGATTTCATTTGAGATTTCCTCCTTGACCCACTGTTTGTCTAAGAGTGTGTTGTTTAACTTCAATATCTTTATGCCTACTTTGGTTCTCTGGCCCTTAATGATTTCCAATTTCACTCCATTCTGGTCAGAGAAATTACTTTCTATAATTTCAGTCTTTCTGAGTTCATTGAGAATTTCTCTGTGGCCTAGCATGTGGTCTATCTTTGAGAAAGATCCATGTGTACTCGAGAAGAATGTATATCCTGCTTTATATGGGTGTTGTGTTCTGTATATATCTATTAGGTCCAGGTCCTCTGATGTATTATTCAGAGCATTTGTTTCTTTATTGATTCTCTGTTGAGATGTTCTGTCTAGTGGTGGTCATGGTGTATTAAAGTCCCCTACTATAACTGTAGAGGCATGTATTTCTCCATGTAGTTTTTCCAGTGTTTTGCCTCATGTATTTTGAGGCACCCTGGTTAAGTGCTTAAATGCTTATGATTGTTTTTTCTTCTTGAAAGATCACCCCATTTACTAATATATAGTGTCTGTCTTTGTATCTTACAGTAGTTTTGCATTTAAAATCTATTTTGTCCACCCTTTTTTGGTTATTGTTTGCTTGTAAGATTTTCCTCCAACCATTCACTTTTAGCCTCATTGAATCTCTGGGTGTACGATAGATTTCTTGTAGACAGGATATTGATGGGTCATATTTCCTTATCCATTCTGCCAATCTGTGTCTCTTGACTGGTGAGTTTAGTCCTTTAATGTTCAGTGTTACTACTCTCAAAGAATTACTTACATTGGCCATATTTTCTTTGGGTTTATGTATGTCATATGTTGTTTTTATTTCTTTTTGTCTTTTTAGTTGTTCTTACACTCTCTTCCAACTCTTTCTTTTCTGGTTTTTCCTTTAAACCTGCAGAAATCCCTTTAGTAGTTCTTGAAGGGCAGGTTTCTTGTTGGCATACTGTCTTAATTTCTGTTTATCTATTCTCCATAATTTTTGAATGCCAGCTTTGCTGGATAGGGAATTCTTGGCTGGAAGTTTTTTCTTTTAGTACCTTAACTATGTCATACCACTGCCTTCTTTGTTCCATGGTTTCAGATGAGAAATCAGCACTTAATCTTATTGCGCTTCCCCACTGTACCTCTCTAGTACACACACTCACACCTCCTTCCCTGCCCCTTACATTCACCAGCACACCACACAGACTTGCACATAGACACTCCCCAGTCCCTGTACACAGAATCCATGTCACCTTAAGAGAACACTTATGCTTATAAGAATTGTAGGGGAAGCAGCTGTGGCTCAACTGGTTGGGCTCCCGTTTACCATTTGGGAGGCCCTGGGTTCGGTTCCTGGAACCTCCTGGAGAATGCAAGCTGACCCATGCAGCACAGTGAGCTGGTGCAGCAAGATGATGCAACAAAGGGAGACAAGCAGACACAGAAAAACGCACAGCAAAATAGATACAGCGAGCACAAGCAGCAAGGAGGGGAATAAATAAAAAATAAATAAAATAAATCTTAAAAAAAAAAAAAAAAAAGAATTGTAGTTGTTTACCTGGAAAATTACTTACTTTAACCATACCCCAATCCTCGTTTCCACCAGGAGATGGAACCAGAATTACTCTCCAGACAAGGCCAGCAAGAATGCTCTGATTTTCTTGGGCAGATCTTTCCTCTTCAAGTGAGTGATTCCAGAATATATGCTGTTTTTGCTTATAGAGTCATGCATAATTACAGAAATTAAAATACTTTTCTAAGTATCAGATCATGACGTGTAATATTTATTGATAGTTTTTTCTCTTCATGTCTTTAGAAAACATGGGAAACAGTGGTTGAATCAAAGACCCCATAAGCAAGTGTAGGGTTTTCTGTGGAAGGCACATGCTTTCCTTGGACTCACGTCTCTCAAGTCTATTTTGCTTTGCACATGCAAAATTCTTAATCAATAGTTAAAAAAATTGCTGCTGAGGAAAACTCTACCATGTAGTTCATAATCTACTGTTGCCTTTTGTGGATACCCTTTTGAATCAGGGGTCAGTTTGAAGATGAACCCACTCAACTCTTTCCTCTCCTCGAAATTGTATATATCAAATATAATGTACATGATTGGATATCCTTATTTGAAGTCAATGGAAAGATAAAGAAACAAAAAAGGGAACATTTATAACTTAGACAAAGAATAGCAACCCCACCTCAGCATTAGATGGGGCCACCTCATCTCAGTCATTAGGAAGTTCCACCATCATTTGCACCTTGACCCTGGCAGTTGACCCTAGCAGGTGTCCTGTCTAGATTGAAAATATCACCTGGGAAATGCACATACTCACACATACATTCATAATCACACCACATGTGGATACCCCAAAACCCCAAGCCAATAGTCCCATACCTCTCAGAAGGAACAGAGCTATAAGGACTGTAGAACTTGTTTATAGCTCTTTACCTGGAAAATCAGTTTCTTTAACCACATCCAAATCCTTGTTCCCACCAGGAAGCAAGGACCAGTATGGCTTTCTAGATAAAGTCAAACAAATGCCCTGGATTTGGAATCTAGGTTTTTCCCTCAAAATGGAATGATTCCATAATATGTACTATTTTTGCTTGCTCTTGAGGCCACCTGCAATTACATAAAAGAAAACACTATGAGAGTCCATGCTGTGTAGTGTTTGCTCAGATTTTGGTGATTTCAGGGAACCATTTGGAAAATAGTAAAGTCAAAGACCACAAGAATTAAGTGTAGAGGATACCTACGTGAGCTTTTCCTGTCCATTTTGTGGCAATTATAAAAGTTTTAATCCAAGGAGGAAAAATTGTTTCTGAGGAAAATTCCCCCTACCGTAGGCTTTATAAGCCGAGGCTGCCTCTTGTATCAGGTGTCTGTTATTTAAAGTCCCCTCACCAAACTTTCTTCTCTCAAAAGATGGTAGCTAACATCTGTAATGTACATTGTCATATTTTCATATCTGTACTCAATTGAAAAAGAATGAATCCAAGAAAGGAACATATCCATCTTAGGGGTGGGAGTCTCTCGAGAGTAAAGGCAGTGCCTAAAAGCGGAGGACAGGCCACTATGTCCTCAATGTTGTTGTAAGTAACTATGAATTTTGTTCTTCAAGGAGTGAAGCTTAGTGGTTGCCGTGGGTCCTGAGGGGAGGGGAAAGGAGGAATAGAATAGATGGAACATGGGGCATTTTGGGGGCATTGGAGTTGTTCTTCATGATCTGGCAATGATGGATGGATACAGGCCATGTTAAATTTCATCAAAATTATAAAAGTGTATGGTCCAAATTATATACCATAATGTAAATCATTGACCATGGTTAGTAGCAGTGCTTCAGTATTTGCACATCAATTATAAGAAATGTACTATCTGCATGTAAAATGGTATTAATAGGGGAAAGAGGTAAAAGGGAGGGTGTTGGGTATATGGGAATCCCTTATATTGTCTATGTGACTTTTATATAACCTGAAGCTTCTTTGAAGATAAAATGAAGAAAAGAAGACACTGGGGTAATAAATGAAAGAAAATGTCACTGTACATACAAGACAACAGCTCTTACAGTGATGAAAGACATAATGCAAATTTTAAAAATATTTTTAATTTTTTAATTTCAAAATTAAAATTTTTTTTGGACTTTATTTGTTGTTTTTAAAATTAGCATTATTATTTCTTTTTCTTACTCATTTTATTCAGTTATTTTGTTGACTTCATTTTTTAAAAGAATTTTTGGATCACAGAAGGGTTACAACTCTGGCAGGAGTGGATCATTGTGCAGGGTGTCAGTGATTGGGGGATGCATGGGAGGAGGTTCACCTGGGGCATACCTATATGGTATAGGAATGAGTTTAAGTGTTCCTCGGGCATTGTCACAGTGGGTGGAGATCCACACAATAACTGAAAGAATATTGAATTCCCATCCTGGGGAGTCCTGCCACATTCTCTAATGGGACAGCAAGAATCCCCCAAGTACAGGGCCAGTGACTGGTGAAGGTGGATGGACCATTGATGGACCCTTGATATTGATGACTGTACTTGTGAACCTTTTCTTCTGAAATGGAAACAGCTTAATATTACAGGCTGCCTCAGAGATTCCTCCTGAAAGCCTCCTTGTTGCTCAAATGTGGCCTCTTTCTAAGCCAAACTCAGCATATAAATGAATTATCTTCCCCCTAGCATTGGACAGGATTCTGGGGGATGAGGCTCCCTGGCACTGAGGGATCACTACCAAGCACTAACTAGCAATGCAGCTGGAAAAAGACCTTGACCAAAAAGGGGAAAGGGGAAAGACAAATGAGTTTATATGGTTCAGACTTCAAAGTCAGTCAGCATTCATTCCAGAGGTTACAGTTATGCACATCAGCAGGATCTCATTGACTGCCACAGTAAATATTGCCTTAAACAGCAAGGCTTCTGGGGGCTCTGGAGACATTCAGGCACTATAGGCAGGGCTGACAGCTCAGGAGTTTGGGACCCTACTTTGGAATTTATGCTCCCCAGTGTGACTGAGTTGGACTCAGTTGTGGTTTCCCTACACATGCCAATTCTATTTGAACCTATAGTTAGTACTAGAGTTGATAGGTTTATTTCCAAGAGACTTAAACTTTTGGGCTTTCCATGTGTCAGTTGGGCCCTGAATCTCAACAGAGTTGCAGCACCTATTCTCTAGTTCATTGTACTCACCAAGGACAGGTAACAAGGAGATGATGATGAACAACAGCCATCCCAAGGAATGGAGTGTCTACAACTACAAGCAAGATAGTCCCATCCATTTGCCCCATGGGATCTATCCCCCTCTCAGTTAGAGGCACAGTGGGCATCACAATCCCAGAGTCATCAGGATTGGGGAATGAACAATGGACTAGAGTAGACTTACTGTTATTCTCCTAAAGACTTAACGTGATTCTAATAATGGAAGAAATTTTATCATTGATGTGGAGGCAGTGACCACCAGAGGTTCTGAGGGGAGGAAGAAGGAAAAATAAGTGTGATATGGAGCATTTTCACTACTTGGAATTGTGCTCAAAGATGTTGCAGTGTCAGATACAGGTCAAGTGAATCTTGTGCAGGAGAGAATTTAAACTATAATATAAACTATAATCCACACTTATTGGCTATGCTCCAATACGTGTTCATCATTTGTAACAAATGTACCACACTAATGAAGGATGTTGTTAATATGGTAAAGTGTGGGAGTGGTAGGGAGCAGGGTATATGGGAATCCCCTATATTCTTTATGACACATTTATGTCATCTAAATTTTCTTAAAATAATTTAAAAAGTAAAAAAAATTAAGTGTCTCAGTGATAAATTGTCAAGTCATGGAAACACCATAGCTTAATTTTTTTGAAAGAGCTCTGGATTTGAAAGATCATTGGTTTCCAATGATACTAACACCTAAAATGGAAAATGATTCTTCCTAGTGTGTGGGTGGGGAGGGAGAGGTTGGGGGTTGGAGGAGATGTTTTGAAATTTATATTTTATTGGGATCACTCCTGAAAAGCAGGTTACAGGGTGCTTGAAAGAGGGATTTAAATATTTACTAATGGGTAATTTTCAAAAGTCTCTAGAATTAACTGGAAAAATTCCAAAGAAAAAGAGTAATACAATAACTATTGATCAAAGTTCTAATCCTATTGACTTAAACTTGAAGAAGCAAAAAAGAAAAGGAAGAGAAAAATTCCAGTAAAAACAAGAATTTTCACAATAAAGTTTGTGGTAACTGAATTGGGGAAAGAAAATAAAATTAGGGCTGCCCTAAAACAAGAAATATTTCCTTAGAGCAGTACATTTAGAGAAACATGAACATTTAATCCCATAGACAGGCTCTCTAATCCAATATGATGGTGTTCTTATATAAAGAGTAAAAGGGACAAAGACACAAGACACACTGGGGAGAAGACTGTGAAGTTGGAGGCTGAAACTGGAGTTATGCACATCTAAGTGGTGGAACACCACAGGTTGCCAGGTACCCACCAGAATCTAGGAAAAGACAAAGATTCTTCCCCTTGAGCGTTTACTGAGAGGATGGGCCTGTGACATCTTCATTTCAGACTTCTAGCCTCCAGAACTGTGAGAGAATAAATTTCTGTTGTTTTAAGAGGCCAAGATTTTGGTACTTTCCTGGTAGTCCTAGAAAACTGATACAGTACCTTTCCTGTTTATGGAATGCCACAGAATAAAGGTCCATTCCTGCTGATTCACCCCTGATTTCTTCAACTAATAAATCAGATAGATTGTTGATGAGATATAAGTACTCCTTAATAAAAATGATGGCATCTTTTCTACAATGCTTACCTAAATGAGGAGGTTGGGCAGGTGAGGGAGGGAACAGGTAATTTTCTGTTGTCCTAAATGGAGAAACTTTCATGGCCCCCAGCTTGATAGAAAAATTAGAAACATATAGATGAGAATAACAACAAAAGTAGAGAACAGGTTCACACCTCTGAATGTCAACTTGGAAGGGAACTGAAAAAAGGATTAGGAAGTATGTTAAGAAGAATGTAATCATCCCATTGGAGGAGCAACATTCTAAAGGAAATTATGAGCAGCACTTCAGTCTTACCATTTTTGGAGAATATTTGGAATGAAGAGGAGAACTTTCCTTCCTCCAACCACCTTGGATAGCCACATAAATGAGTGAATATAGATAAAAGCCTTAGAAAAATGATACAGCATGAATGCTATATGAATGTTCAGTTAATACTTATGAAAGGCTATGATAAAACTTAACAGTTGTTACTTCCAGAGGCAGAGCCTGGAGGGATGCAGAACAGGGAAGGAAGTATACTTTGATTTCCATGTACCTTCTTTGGTAACTTCAGTTTTGGGCAAAGGTATTAATTTTGTTGCTCTTATTATACAGAAAATGTATTCTCCAAATTAGTGGCATAAATAAAATATTTTATTTTGCTCATGTTTCACGGGGTTAGGAATTCCGACTGAGGTGGGGTGAGGATGGCCTTTTGTGCTTTTTGATGTCTAAGGCCTCAGCAGAAAGACTCATTGGCTTGGGGGTGGCTTGACAGGAGGAGTGGGAAACATCTAGGTTAATGTTACCCACGTCTGTGTGAGGTAATGTTTACCAGGCGTTTGCGGGGCACTACGCCCCACCTTCTTCCCGGACCCAACTTCCCCATTTCTCTCAGCCTATCACAGCATTCCCTCAACAGCCATAACCTTATTTGGACATGTTGGCCTTCTCCTCTAGCCTCCCCCCTCCCTCCCGAATCTTCCCTCCACGCCCAGCAACAGCTTAGCCCTATCAGAAGTCAACACGCTCACCCCCGCCAAACACTGCCTATAAAACTGCACAGCTCTCCCTGAATAAAGGTCTTACCTTCCAGCAAGCAAGTGAGTGGTGTCTCTTCATTTAGTACTGTCAGGGAGACCACAGGGCACCAAACGGCGACCCTGTGACAACTTCTCCTTAACCCCCGTGAAGACCAGGGAGCCGGGTCTGCGCTCTCCTGACAACTTCTTCACCCCCCCGCCGTTCCGGAGTGCACGCCGGACGGCCCACAACTAGCTCGTGTCGCTCCCCGGGCTGCAGCAGGGCTGATCACCCTCAGGCCCGGAAACAAAGCGGCATCTGTGAGTTGAAGCTGAATTTTATCTGGAATGTCTGCATGAGATCTCACCATGTTTTTGTCACAGCATCACCCATTTCCCAGGAATAAAATCTCTTATAGTTCCCAGGGTTGCTATCATAAATTGCCACAAGCTGGGTGGCATAAAACTACAGAAACTTGTTCTCTCCCAGTTACAGAGATGAGAAGTCCAAAATTAAGGGGTCAGGAGTACCTAGCTCTTTCTGAAGGCTCTAGGGGAGGAATCCTTTCTTCACTTCTAGTTGCTTTGGGCTCCAGGTGTCCTGGGCTTTTGTCAGCATAGCTGGAAACTCTACCTCCATCTTCATCTGGCTACCTTTTCTGTGTATGATCATCATTACTCAGCTTTCTCTTTTGGTCTGTGCTTTATTTTTTCTAAGGGCACTCATTAGTTGTATTGGATTAGAGCTACACTAATTCACTATAACCTCATCTTAATTATATCTACAAATACTGTTTTTCCAAATAAAGTCTCATTGGCAGGTTCTGAGGGATAGCACTTCAACAATTCATTTTTGGGGACACAATTCCACCCATGACATACAGTCATGGTAAGTACATGACACTTTTCATTTGTCAACACCCACAGAGGGTACAGCACAAAGAGTGAACCTTAGTAAGACTGTATAATGTTGGCTCATTAGTTTTTCAACTGTACCTCAATAATGCAAGATGTTAACAAGGGAAACTGAGCTGGGGAGGAAGGGGTTGGGCAGCAGCAGAAAATGTGGGAACTTATTGTACTAGGAGCTCAATTTTAATGTGATTTTAAAACTATTCTAAAATATAAAGTCTATTGTTTAAAAATCTGGCAGCCCTGATTCTGGATTGACTTATTTCGGCTCTCATTCAGCAATCTACTAATGTCCAACATTTATCTTGAAATGTGGGCCTAACATCAAATTTGAACCACAGTTGAGTTGCAAATGTCAGACACATCTCTAATAATCTCGTTGTAGCACTATTGATTGATTTAGTAAATTAAAATTTTCAAATATGAAATAAAAAGAATATGGCTTAGTCATTTTAAAGGTTTTTCCTAAGTACAGGGCACTAAATAAACTGTAGTCCTTACTCTTGAATCAGCATAATGATTGAATTTCCATGGTTCCTTCCATGGAGTAGTTACTTGGGGGATATCTTACAGTTCTCTGGACAGAGAGTGATTTTGATGCTGCTGCCCAATTGTGTGTGGCAGGCAGTAGATTTTCTTGACCAAGGAACAAATTTCCTGTTTTTATACTTGTGGCTATGACCTGGGAAATGCATTCATAATAGAAAGAGTTCTTGACATCTCACTGGCAGAAGACCATAGGAAAATTATTACTTATTTATTCACAGCTGAAACTTTTGACTCCCCTTTTTCATCAGCTATCTAGGATGTAGCACAGCACAGAGACCAATAGAATGGGGTGCTGGTGCCTGATAGACTAGTTCAGATTCCACTTAAAGGCCACATGAGTCTGGGAAAATTGTGTGATCCCACTTTCATCAGTGCTCTGCACTGTCATATGGATGTTTTAATAGGGCCTCTTTATGTTATGTTATGGGACTGAAAATGAGTAAATGCATATAGAGCCTTAGAAAGATGACTGGCACATCCAAATCACTCTATGAAGAGTTCAGTTATAAAAGGAAGAATAAGCAAGAAACATAGTGGTTACATCCAGAAAAGATACTTTGGTGGCTCCAGGACAGGGACGGATGGATGATAACATTCAGGATTTACATAGTCGTATGCTTTACAGCTCATGGAGAATATCTGCTTTCTCTCCTAG
>JAKSZT010054003.1:108400-165182 GCA_026826555.1 Tolypeutes matacus
ACTTGAGACCTCTAGATCATGCCCTGGATCCCTGAACTCCATTTCCAAACCCTCCTACCCCAAAGTTTTCAGGGGAGAGAGTCAATGCCCTGGAGAGGTGCTTAAGCCAAGATGGGAGGAATTAGGGTTCAACTACAGAGTCAGTCCAGCTACAAAATGAGACTGCCCTCACTTCAGGCACAAGTGGCAAGCTCAGGGGTCCCCATGGCTTAAAAATTTGCCAGAATGACTCACTGAGCTCAACAAAGTGCTATACTTAGGATTAGAGTTTATTATAGCAAAAATATACAAAGTAAAAACCAGCCAAATCAAGAAACACATAAAGCTTTCATTATCCCATTGGGATGCTTTACCTTCCCAGCATCCAAATATGACTATATGCAGAGAGTATTGTCAACTAGGGAAGCTCATTCTAGATTCACTACCCAGAGGTTTTATTGAGGCTTCATTACACAGATGTGATTGATGGATTATTGGCCAACTATTGAACTCAAGTTCCAAACTCTCTGTCCTACCTACCCAAACATTGCCCCAAGTATAGTCCATAGTGAGAGTACCTGGTAATGTGGAATAAAGCTTACACATTGAGAACAAATAGATGTTTCATTTTTTATTTGAAATGCCATCCCCTACCTACCCATTTCTGTCATTCCTGAGTCACCAAACATTTCTAGAAAAAATAATTTAAAATTTGTTCTGGACTAAACAACATCAATATAAATTTTGTTTTAAAAGGTAATATTTCTGTTCATAAGAATATAACTATCAGATATTATATCCTTTCATCATCTCTGTATATGACCAACTTTTTCTCTTTATGCAACTAAGTCTGTGCTCTTAGTTTTCTCTCAGTCTTTGAGATTCTCTGATCAATGCTTCTAACATTGTATATGTAAAAGACTGGCTAATCACTAAGTAATTAAGAAAAAAATAAATGATTATAATTTTCACCAGTGTATTCCCATGGGCAGTTGAACGTGTTGGATGAAAATATATAATTAAGGTAAATAAAGGATTTACTGTAGGTCCTGGTGCATAAATTACACCCAGTCACTCCAATTTTTATTATTTGATTATGAGAGATAGCTGTAGGAAGGGAAATGACCTGTACCTACATACATGGAAAAAAGTAAAAGTTTTAGAATGAAGATGACAGAGCTCCATGTTTAAAACATATTTGGTACCCTTCATGTATAAAATGCTACAGTAAAAATGATCATCACTGCTTATTTACCACAAATTTCTAGAATGTATCAATCCAATAGGTAATTGACAAGGTCTAAAAATTGCATCAATATAGATGGTGCCATATTTTCTCCATTGATTACCCACTGGTCCACACATGCATGGTGTGTGGTGTTTGAGTTAGTGCAGAAGAGAACTGGTAAAGCTATATTGTGCAAAAACAGAATATTAAAGGCCTGCAGCTTGACAGAAAAATTAAACAAAAATATTAAGAGATTGAAAAATATAAAACTAGAAATCAATTTCACACATGAATGTTTTATAACAGAAAATGAAAATGATTAGGAATTATGTAGGAAAAATGTAACCACCTTATCAGGAATAGCATTCAAAAGGCAGTTTTGAATTGAGTTCAAACTTACCATTTTTGGAAGAGACAGATTAAGCACAGGACTGTCCTTCATCCTGCCACCTGTGTGATCACAGTAAATTAAGAATAAATAAGCAAATATAGGTAAAGTCCTTGAAATATGTCTGGCACAGTGTCAGTGCTTTATAAATTTTCAATTAATAAATCTAGAAGGATATGCAGAAGTGTAACAGCCATTACTGCCAGAGGCAGACCTGGAAGGCTGCATTACAGTGAAGGAAAGAAACTCAGGTTTCAATACACTTTCTTTGGTTTCAATACACTTCACTGCAGTAAATTATTCTTGTCATTATTACTAGGCAACACAAAACAAAAAACCTACTTAACAAACTAGTGGCATAATACAACCATTTTCCTTTGTTTATGTTTCCTGGGATTACAAATTTAGCAGGACATAGTGGGGAGGCCATTTCTACTTTGTGATGTCTGGGCCCTGGGCAAAAGAAGCTCCCTGGCTGGGGGTAGCTCAACTGCCAGGGGTTGGAATCATCTGAATCAATGTCATTCACATGTCTGTGGGTTGCTGCTGGCTTTACCTGGAGGATCTACATGCCTCCTCCCTATTGGCCAGGGCTTCTTGGCAGCAGGTTAGTCTCAGGGCATGCAGAATCTTACCTAGTGACTGAGGGCTTCCTAGTTGAATGATGCACATGAACAAATAATGGCTCATGCCTTTTTGAGCATAACCATAGATGTGTTACACAGCCTTGCTTCCAAGCAATCTGTGAGTGAGAAGCAGTCACTGGTATCAGCCCTGGTTACTGGGGAGGGCATAGACCCCACCTTTCAATGAGGGGTAAGTCAAAGAACTGGCAAACATGTTAGTGAACCAATGCATGTGTGGACCAGTTTTTTAAAAAAATAGTTGCATTCTGCCATAATATATTATGCAGGGAGTGCTGCTTGTAGCAAAGAAGCAAGTCTTAGGAAACTGTGGTTTTGACTCCTGCCTCAACTATCAGGAACTATGTGACAAGTAAACAGACATTTTGGGAACCTTAATGTACAGTTATGGGAATTTAAAAGGTAAAACCTAATTATTTTATGTCAATTAGAATATACAATATTTGTCCTTTTGTGTCTAGTTTATTGTACTCAATGTGATGTCTTCAAGATTCATCCATGTTGTCACTGTATTAAAACTATGTTCCTTTTTACAGCTGAATAATATTCCATTGTATGTGTATACCACATTTTGTGTACCCATTTACTTCTTAATGGACACACAGGTTGCTTCCATCTTTTGGCAATTTCAAATGGACCCACTATGAACATTGGTGTGCAAATATCTGTTTGAGTCCTTGCTTTCAATTTTTGGAGTATATACCTGGGAGTGGAATTGCCAGGTCATACGTTAATTCTCTACTTCACTTTCTGAGGACCTGCAGAACTATTTTCCACCAACAATGAATGAGTGTTCCTATTTCTCCACATCGTCTCCAACACTTGTTTTGTTTCATTTTTCCAGTAGTAGTCATTTTCATGAGCATGAAATGATATTTCATTGTGGTTTTGATTTGCATTTCCCTAATGGCTAATGTTGTTGAGAATATTTTCATGTGCTTTTCAGCCATTTGTACACCTTCTTCAGAGAAATACCTATTCAAGTCCTTTGGCAATTTTTAAATGGGTTGGTTTTTTTTTTTTTTTTTTGCTGTTGTTGAGTTGTAGGATTTCATTATAAATTCTGGATATTAAACCCTTATCAGATATGTGGTTTCCAAATATTTTCTCCCACTCTGTAGGTTGTCTTTTTACTTTCATGATGAATTTCTTTGAATCACAAAGGTTTTTAATTTTTATGAGGCAACAGTTATCTATTTTTTTCCTTTTGTTTCTTGTACTTTGGAAGTACAAATGATCAATTTTTCTAATGTATTAGAAACCATTGTCTAATACAATGTCAGAAGATACTTCCTTACATTTTTTCCTAGGAGCTCTAAATCCTCTAAAGAGAATTGTGCCCTTAATGCCTGAATTCAGCACTAACTCTGTTAATTAGAGTGAGAAATGCATTGTAAAGGATAAAGAGAAAAAGAACTCTAGGGTAGCAGCTGTGGCTCAAGCAATTGAGCTCCCATTTACCATATGAAGGACTGGCATCATCACCAGGACCTCTTGGTAAAAAAAATAATAAAAGGCATCCCAGACCTGTGTGATGAGGCACCAGACCCCCGAGAACAGCAATGTCATGTACCAAAAAATGATGATGCAACCAGATAAAAAAAAAAAAAGCTCCAGACTGTAGATACTAGACATATTTCACAGGGTTATGGATGAATTAGCATTTTTGAAGCTCCTTTATGGGATACAAAGACTGAACAATGCATTGTAGATAGGGAGAACCAGGTTGTTCATTGTTCAGAAAATGAAATTACAAATAAGAAAGCAGGGAGGTTTAGAACTGGCTTTTAAATATATGTACAAAAAGATAAATAATATATATGTGTGAATATATCTAGGTTAATATATATATATATTTCCTAGTTCTATCTGCCAGGTGCATCTAGAATAATGACAGTATAATAGTGCCTAGAACTTGGTTTCTAAATACCATTCTCTAATAAAAGTAGCCAAGACTCATTCAAGAAGCTGTTTATTCTGGGTCTTAGAGAAAATACAAGATGACCATTGGACATCTTGTGGTACAGAGAGCAAGGAAGTGCTCAAAAAAAAAGGATCAGGTGCATGTTGAAAGTACACAGGAGCCATCTTAAAGAATTCCCAATATCCAAAGCTGAAAGAATTTAAGCAAGAAAATTAATGATAGTATTGAATTAGAGATATAGAATAAATTAAATATCCATGAATCCACAGTGAGAAAAATAAATAATTGAATAAAGTACATGGAAGAAGGGAAACATAGCAACTTTTTTTTTTTTTTTTTACTGGGAGGTCCTGGGGATCGAACCCGGGTCCCTCCATATGGGAGACGGAAGCCCAACCAGTTGAGCCACATCCGACCCCCAAAACATATCAACTTAATAAACATAGAAAGAATGAGGGAACAAGAAAATCAAATTTAAACAAAGACCCAATAATTGTTGCAGGCAAAAATCACCCAATAATTAAAATTTGTGGATGAAAGTTTGCTGTGAATCAGCATATTCATCTATTCTCAATATATCTCCCCTAATGTATTTATTTATTATAAAGGTAAAGAAGCAATTTTATAATAGCAAAACATGGCAGACACCACATCATCCCTGTGGTCAAGGAGTATCACTAGTAAAATAAGATATATCAACATCACATCCATCTGATATGGTGTACTGAGAAGGGTGCAATACACTTCTGTGGTATTCTTTGTGGTCATGAAACAAAATTTCAATCTGATCATGAGAAAACATTAGGCAAACACAAATTGAGGCACTCTCTACAAAATACCTGATCCGTACACTGCAAAATTTTCAGTGTGAAAGAAATGGAAAATCTGAGGAACTATAGATTGCAAGAGTCTAAGGAGACATAAGTAAATGCAATGTGATATCTTGGATTGGATTTTGCAATAGAGAGAAGACAATGAGAGCTTTTCTAAACAGAAGGGAACACAAAAAGGATACACTACATAAAAAGTGACCAAAAGATGATCATTCCCATTCACTAATATCACCACAGCTTTGTGATCCAGTTGACCCATCCACTTCCTGTGTATTCTGGAAATTAAGTTAAAATATGCAAAGGCAGGGATTGCAATGAAACCTATTGAAGTGGGCTGGAATTGGAAGTATTGGTGTGATTTGAAGTGTTTATTGTATAGATAGAGGTAAGTATAAGGAGAGTGAAAGAAAGAAGGCTGCAGATGCTATATTGTGAGATGGCCTGAGTCTTCTCCATCCCCAATGTCCTGTTGCAGCTCCAGAGCCCTGCTTTGTTTTCCCAGTCTAGATCCTCAGCAATGACTTCATAACTTAACTGAGAGGTGGTAACAACATCAGACAGTCTCCTCCCTGTGTGGCAATAGAAGAATCTTCAACTTATGAGGTATAGAAATGTCAGAGTTGGTTAACAAATCCTTGAATTCCTTTCATCCCTGAGGTTTTATTGGAAGCCTTTTTTTTTTCCCTGAATTTTCCTCTGGGGGTTGTGGACATAAACTGATGGCCATTATCACTCACCTTCACTGTGGACTTCTGGAAGAGCTGGAAGAGGTATGGGGCTCCCCCTCTGCAGGCGTGTGATACCTCTAGTGGCTGTCTTACCTCGTGATGGCATTTTGTTAGGTACATGAGCTCATGGGAGAGGTGTGAGAGTTCTGGATGGAGGTGTTTTCAGGGCTCTTGGCATGGAGGTTCCTCTGGAGATTCCCAGGCCTGGGGATGAAGGAGGAGAGGACTCCACTGATTCCCAGGGGCTTAAGTGTGGACTAAGCACTATCAGGTCAAGGGTTCCTTCTCTGATTATCATGATGGGTCCTCGTTCCTATGCATACTCTCACTCTCATATACAAAAGTCATACATATATTTCCTACTTTCCACTAGGGAGAGTCTCAACAATGTACTTTAGAATTGGTTCAAACGTCTATTTCCCAACTATGTCCCACGTCCCACAGGGAATGGATTTTAGAGTCCTTGGCTTTATGACTATGCCTCTTTGATTTCTCAGACCAAGAGACTCACCTTGTCTGCTAGCTGTAGACTCTATTAAGGGAAGATTTTTGCTACTTACTGGGCTCTTTTGGAGGTACTTGATGTGCTACAACACATCAGTCTACATATGCAGATTCTTATAATGCCATGGATGAGAGACAATTTCCAGCAGAAGCTCAGCATGAACACTGATGCCTCACTGGGAAATGGACAGAGCCAAACTACACAAACAGGGCCTTTAGAAGTTATAGGAGGTTGTGGCTTCCCCCATTCTCAGCCCCTTATCCATGGCTCTTGAGATGCTGTAAATGGCACCCCTCTACCCTGTCCTCTAGCCAAGTGGGGAGCCTCTTGGTACCACTGTCCAGCTTGGAAAGGGATTCATTATATTATACTGATTTGCTATAACTGAGTGAGTGATGAGCTGTTGGGACCTCACCCATCATTCCCATGTCTGCCCCTGACCTGTTTCCTTGGTTCTACTCTTCCACTCAGATCAGGTCTTCTTGCTCAGAAAAGCTAAGAATTTGATACCCTTTTTTCTGGTATTTCCATTTGCTTGGGCAATCAAGTCCTTGGGCTCACCCATTTAGAATGAATGTACACTACAAGAGCTTAGATTAATTTTCTTGATTTTCATTATCCCATAAATTGATTTAGAGCACAAGGGTTTTACCAGTGAGCTCTGTTTAGGCCCAGATGTGAAGAATCTGCTTGCAGTTGCCCATGGAAATGAGGCAGAGCCAGACTAGAAACCCAGCTCTTGCCCAGTGCTTATCTGCTATGGCATCCTTTGTCATTCATAAAATCAGGCAACCTTTATGGAAGATTCTGGGACCAGTCACCTATAAGAGCTGGGGAGGTCAAGGGCATGAAGCAGCCTTGTATGATACAGCTATTGTCTTTTGTTAAAGAGAGATGCCTCAAGTGAGTTGTGTGTTTGTGTCTAACTTTGTGTCTGCCTATTTGCTGTGTATATCATACATCGGGATATTAATATCAAGTTAAAAAATGAAAACTCTTAAAAGAGCTCTATTCAGATTGTTAAAAATTCAATATGTGCCTTTATATGTAAATGAATACTCCTGGAGCCCAAATTAGGCTCAGCAGGATGGAAAGGTCATATACAAATCTGGACATAGAAAAGATTGGGAAAGGAGAAGATTTTCCTGGGTCCTTTAATTTACCCAGCCCCAAGGGCCTCTCTTTGCAAGAACTCTGAGGGAGGGGCTAGGTGTGGCAGATTAAAACTATCTTCTAGGCTGGGGATTCAAGAATTAGTTTATACTTTAGTTCCACAATGTAAATCTTTAACAACCTTAAAATTGGTTAATAATCCTATTTCCAAATTTCAGTAAGTAAAGGAAAAGTCCTTGAAAGCTATGGAAAGATCTTTTCTAAATTATAATTAAAACTAATTAAACAATTGTAATATATTGCAGAACCCAGCAGTCAGTATGCTTTTAAGATTATTCACAGTTTTAGAATTTTATTATAGAGGTTTTAAGCTTCCTGGAAAGGAAGAAAAAAATAACATTCCTTGTATAAAGTATAATGGTTTCAATTTTATTTAGCTTAGGTGTAACCTCCCTAATTTTTTAGAATACTAATTAAATAAATTAACATTTGTGATGATTAGGCTAATGTGTCAACTCAGCCAGGTAATTGTGTCCAGGTGTTTGTTCCAGCAAGCACCGGGCTAATTGTAATACAGGAGCATTTATGGACTTAATCACCAGTGAGTTTACTGCCTGGATGGCTGATTACATCTGCATCAATCAGGGAGATTACATCATCAATGGGTGGTGCTTTTATCCAATCAGTTGAATGACTTAAAAGTGGAAGTGATTTCAACATTCAGAGAATCTCCCAGCTCCGGTTGGACAGGCACCTTCTCCCAGAAACTCATCAATGACCTTTCATCGGACTTTCATCGGAGCCACTGGTTTGCAGCCTGCCTGCGGAACCTGGACTTGTGCATCCCCACGGTTGCGTGAGAGACTCTTTTAAATTTCATATTATTGACAGATATCTCCTGTTGATTCTGTTTCCCGCGAGAACTCTGACTAATACAACATTATATGTATTAAATCTTTAAGACAATGAATGTTGTAAGTTCATGTTTAATGAAATTAAGTTAGAAGGAAATGTAGATGTGCCCTCTCATCAGTGAACCAAGTAAACTTCAGTGGTTCTAATTCTAATTTAATAAGCTTATTTCAAGGTAAAGTATCCATTCCATGTGGTTATGTTTAAGTATAAGGAGTTTGTGAAAGCATCTTCTAAACTGAAGCATTTAAATGGCTAATTCTTGTAATGCATTATTAATTAGAAATATAAATTGACATTAATAACAAAAAGTAACTTCATAGCAGGGAAACCTGTCACAGGCCACCTCAATGTGCATATTAACGTGGTGGTAAGGAAAGATAATATTGATTACATTGGGAATGCTCAGTTTTCATAAAATAATGGAGAAATTGTTTCTTCTCTGTTGCTAAAGTAAAATACCTGTTAATTTACATAATCATGGCAAAGGTAATGTCCTTTAATATGTTACATGCTGCATTGGGACATATTTAGAAAGTATATAAGACAGTACTGAAGTCTATCCTTTTTAAACTCTCTTGTGCATTCACCCTAGCCAAAATATCCTGCATGTTACCTTTCCATTTGAGTTATTGGCTAAGTTGATCACTGATCTCTGAAAAATAAAAGTAACTACCACATCTCTGGTTATGCTCCTGAAGTGGATGGAAAGTATGTTGCTGTTTCAGACTCCTGCAGCAGCCGGCAAGGGTTCGATATAGCCAGATGTACAATGGACATTGCCTCCAGGCTGGCTCTGTTTCATTGTGCTGAAGGGTGATATGCACCAGGCAGGTTAAACATGGAGCCTTACATTCCTAGTCTCTCTCTAGGATCAACTGTACAGCAGCATGCTGGCTGTGTGAAGGACATAGTAAGTGGAGCAACAATTACCAGAGTACTGTGAGTAGAACATAACACAATTGGCATTATGGCCTGCTCCCATGGAGAGATAGCATGTATGGTATTGCAAACCTGGAACTTAGATCTTTTAACAGCAGCTCAAAGAGAAACTTATGCATTGATTAGTGCATTGATTAATATTAAGTACTCTACCTATATATCTGATGAATATGATAATATCTCTTCTATTCTAGATCATATGCAGAAGGGTATTGAACAGGTTAAAATCTTGGTAAACTTAATTCATTTTATAAGTAGTTAATGAATGTGGGTATAAGATAAAGGAATGACTCTCTTAAGTACTGTCTTTATGTTGTTTGCCATATGCTTGTCTTGTTGCCTATACTGTCTTTGTGAGTTTACGTCTAGGGCAGTGCCTCTCTTCATACTTTCAGCTGCCCTAAGCATAACCACTACTATGGGAACTGGAGTTGGCAGTGTATACCCAAACCCAGCAGGTCTACCACAATCTCTTCCTAGAGTTAACCAACAGTATAAAAGAAGTTCAGAATAATGCTGTTTTGCATCAACTTTGGGAGGAAGCAGCCTCTGAAGGCACCTGACCATTGTCTTGTGGTCCAGTGTGTCATGACTGGCCCCCCACTTTTGGGTCTGTTTACCACCACCTTCTTTATCATTTTAGTGAGACCATGTATCTTCAAAATTTTAATTAAGTTTATTTCTTAGAGAATCAATGCCTTATTAGTCATGTGTGGATTTCATCCAGTTCCAACTAGGGTGCTAGACCCATCTTTCCTCAAACACAGTAGAATAGCCAGTGAGGTTCATGCCCTGTCAGGCAGGAACTCCTGTTGTAACCAGCAAGAAGTAACTACAGAAGAATGACCATAGCTCCTCAGAACCCCTTTAAGAATAAAGGCATGAACCCTCTGAGGAGGAAGCTGAGGCAGTTTAGTACAGGGAAATGAGAAGATGGGCCACAACATGGTCAACAGACAGCATGGCCATGAGACCATGCCGAGTCCTTGACCTTGAGGTTCCAGTTGGGACTCTTTCCTGGGTTGAGGGGAAGCCCTGGATATTCCAAACAGGCCTCACCATTGGCCCCCACCATTTGTGGGGTAACCAATAACAGCTTGGGCTCCTCCCCTTAGCATTAGTAAGGGGAGAAACAATTAATAGCTTAAAAGGTGACCACACAAGCCAGAACTCACTTTCTCTGCCTACAGGAACCCATACCAAATTTTGGTGCTTATTTCCATCCTCCTCTCCAATTCTCAGCAAGCTCTGTTCTTTCCCCCATTTCTCAATAAATTCTTTTTCATGGCCTAACAAAAAAGAAAGGAAAAAAAAGAGGCCACAAGCAGGTGTTATAGATACAGCTGTGAATAGGGTTCAGTGACTTCCACAAATGACAGTCCACTCAGTGAGCCGCAGGATGTCCCCAGAGTACAGGAAGCCTGGGTGTGCATTTCTGAAATACCAGAGTGTTAGCCCATTAGTAACCAACATTTTTACAGTTTCAATCCATACAATTCTTTTAATGTACATGTATTCAAGATGCTCAGTAATAGAATCGTCGTATAATGTGGCTGTCAGTATTTTTATGTGTACATAAAATTTTAAAATACTAAAGAAAATAAATCAATTTTTCTCCCTAGAGGTTATTTCTAAAATGTGGTGTTGAAATGTACTATGGGCAAAAGTTACTGATAAGTCGTTGGACCATATGATATACACAAGTTACTTTGGGGGATCTTGTATATGCCTAATAGGAAAGCCAATTGTTGGCAAAATTGTAGGTCCAATTAAAATGACTCTGAACTTAAGTGATAAGGAATCTAAAGCAATAGAAATAAAATTTTAAAAAACCACATCTAAAAATAAATGCTACCACTGAAACCAAATTCTTAAAAATGAAATAAAAAGAAAATGACTTTGAAATCAAATGCCTCCTAGGAATGATAAAAATCAATGTAAACGCAGCACCAAAATACAATAAGAAACTAAAATTTAATAATGAGAATAAGATACTCATAAATAGAAATAAGCTTAAGTTCAGAAATAAAATGGGTTTGAAGACATGTAATTGAAAATGCCTTTAAAGATAATTGATTCTGAAAATATATACATATTTAAAGATAATGCCTTGATTTTGACAAGATCTAGACAAGGTAGTAGTTGTTCCCTTCCAACGTAAAAGTTTAAATAAGGGGCATTAATCCATAATCAGATGGAGAAACAAACTAGAGAAGGACAGATGCAAGGAGATGATGAGAGTGAAGACCATACTTAAGAGTGGATAAAATTCTGAAGCAGGAAATATCATGGAAGCAAGATGCCCTAATTTTTAGCATCCATCTGCCTGATGTTATCTAAGTCCCCTCTCAGTTAGAAACAGAGTGGGCATCAACATCCCCAAATCCTCAATGTTCAGGAAGGAACAATTGTCTAAAGCAGACATTATATTCTATTATAGATGTATTATTCTAGCAATGGAAGAACTTTTATCATTTATATAATGGCAGTGGCCACTGGAGTTTCTGAGGGGAGGGAGAGGGAAGAACAGGAGTAACTTGGGGACATTTTTGGGACATTGGAATTGTTTTGTATGACATTGCAATGATAGATACAGGCCATTATACATTTTGTCACAATCTATAAAATTATGTGGGGCAGAGTGTAAACTATAATGTAAACTATAGTCCATGGTTGGTAGCAGTGCTTCAATATGTGTTCAATTGTAACAAATGTGTACCACACTAATGAAAGATATTATAATGTTAATGTGGGGAGGTGGGGGGGGCATTAGGAATCGCCTATATTTTTTATGTAACATTTTTGTAATCTAAAACTTCTTTAAAAATAAAAAATTAAAAGAAGCTGCCATAGTTTTAGCGCTACACAGAAATAACAGGAAATAGAGGTTTGTGAGGTTGAGAAAGCTATCCTGAATCATACTAATGTCTACAATTTCAAGAAAAAAATTCATATATAATGAATAGTAGAAAAAATATTCATGCCTAGTCCCATACAAAAGTAATATAGGGGGAAGAGTAATGAGTAACACCGCTGCAAATAAATGAAAGCTCTTTAAATTGATATGTTTTATATACTGGAATGTACTTTTTAAAAAATAATATAAGTGAAACTATATATGAAAGGCTATCATAAACCAGATAAGAAGCCTTAAAAAATGAGTGAGAATTGAAAAAAAAAAAAAAGAGAGAGAAAAAAAGAGGGACAGAGCTCAGGAAAGAATGGTAAAAAAAGGAAAAATTACTTCATAAATGGAATGTAAACTAAAAGGAATACTATGACAAGATAATGCTTTCAGGAAACAAACAGATTGTAAAAGATTGTGAAGAAATGCCAACAGTTGAAAATAGGCCTAGGACATCCAAGTCACTGGAGAGCCTGAAAGAAAAACCCAAAGCAGAGATGTAAAAAAAATATTAAACATTATAATTCAATTTTTTCTTGAAATAAAAATGCTTTAACTGCATATTTAAAGTACACTTTGAGCACTAACTCAGTATGACTAATGGCAAGGCATATTGTAGTAAAATTACTGGAGTTTAAAGAGAGAAAAATCCTTTGTGCCTCAAGAATTAAAGTGGTCTAATGAAAAGAACATTCAAATCTCATCAGTGTTTTTGAAGATGCTACTTTGTGCCAGAAGTAAATGCATTAATATATTTGTGTAAAGAAACTGTGAGTCATGACTTTTATACTCAGTAAAACTGACCTGTATATAAAACAGGCATTGAAATCCAAGGTATCCTGTTAGGTCTTGTTTAATATTGTTCCCAGTATCCCTTCCATATGAGTGAACAGATGTCATTAAACAAAATGTCTAGAAATACTTTGGCATACCGATCTCCACCTATTCATCATTTCCCCCCACCTCACCCACCCACCTCCTGTGGCAACCACTGATTTTTTTCAACTGTCTCTATAGATTTTCCTTTTCCACAATGTCATATAGTTGGAATCATGCATTATGTAGCCTTTTCAGACTGACTTCTTTCACTTAACAGTATGTAGTCAAGGTTCCTCCATATTTTTTTCAGGGCTTAATAGTTAATTTCTTTTTATTGCTGGATAATATTACATTGTGTGAATGTGCCACAGTTTGTTTATCCACTGACCTATGGAATGGCTTCTTGGTTGCATCTAATTTTTGGTAATTATGAATAAAGTTGCTATAAACAAAACAAAACAAAACAAAAATACTTTGGCATAAGGACTTATGCTAAGTACTAAATTTGCAGTCCATTGTTCCACTAATAGTAGAAATGAGAGAGGGAGTGACCTGGGTGGTAGACACAAGGAGACAGCCTTATAATCATTCATTAAGCTCTAACTTTGTTTATAGTGCTTTTCTATATATTTGTTTCTTTTGTTGAAAAACAATAAAAACAACTACTGGTACTATAATATCATTTACTATAATAAAATCCAATATTAAATATAAAACCTACTTTTTAAACTAACTCTTAAGTTTATACAACTAAAATCTAAACTGTCATTAAATTGATTAATTAGGGAATGGTCTATTAGGGGATGAGCATGAGGCAGCTCCATTTCTTTAGGATTGTGACTTATTTCAACCTCCAAAGAAATTATATCATTGATGTGGAGGAAGTGGCCACTGCAGGTTCTGAGGGCAGGGAGAGGGAAAAACAGGTTTAATATGGGAGCATTTTGGGGACTTAGGAATTGTCCTGAATGATACTGCAATGACAGATGCAGGCCATTATATAACTTGACCATAACCTACAGAATTGGGTGGGAGAGAGTGTAAACTACAATGTAAACTTTAATCCATGCTTAGTGGCAATGCTCCAAAATGTGCTCATCAATTGCAATGAATGTACCTCACTAATGAAGGATGTTGTTAATGTGGAAAAATGTGGGAAGTGTGGGGAGCGGGGCATATGGGAATCTCCATATTTTTTATGTGACATTTGTATAATCTAAGTACCTTTTAAAAAAAGTAAATAATGGAAAACAAAAACAAAAACCTCCAAGCATCAAAGAGTCCCCAGTTCCCTTTGAGGTTCAGGCTGAGGCCTCCAGTTTGCCATCTTTGCAGTGGTCAGTGGTAGGATCTGCAACACAAGCATATGTTCTGGAATCACTGGAGAGGCATAGAGATGGCTGGAGGAGGAGGCTCTCTGGTGTGGGTTACACGACCCAGAAGGCACCTCAGACCCTGGAGAGGCAACTTTGGGCCCCTGACATCCTTAAGAGTCAGACCCACAGGGAATAGAGCCCCATTTGCTGCTCTCTGCTGAGGGTGTTGTCTTTTGGCATAGAGTGTCTATGCTTATTGCTTGGCTGGGCAGCCTTCCTGTAAATTACCCCTGAAGAGTGATGTTGATGGAGAGGACAGAGGAGGGGTCTAGGATTTTGGGATGAGAGGCATAATACTGCAAACTTGGGATGCATGATGAGCAGGAGTTTTGAAGGAATGGAGGTTGAAGCAATGACTCTGCCTTTTCCACCCCTACCCTCAACACTGCCCAGTCATGACATCTGCATATTAAAAATGGGCTTCCTGGTGCTCTTCCTTTTTTCTCTTTAATAGTCATTTTTCTTTCTAAAGCCACTACCAAGCTTTGCCTGTGCCTTTAGATAAAAAAGATTAGTTTTGATAATAAAGACAAATTTTCTTACTTTAGTATATTCCAACATAAAAAGATTACAAAAGATACTCCTAAAAATATAATAAAACCAGTTATATTTATTTTAATTTATTTTAAAATTAGAAAACCTAACTAACTTGTAATCCTACCCCTTTTGGTCATACCAAGTGGACACTGCATTACAGTTTCCTTCACGCTTTGTTTTTATTTAGATTTTACATACATAATAGAATTCTATAGAACCTCAGTTTGGGGAAAGGTGCCATGAGGTGACCTGGACTCTGAACAGGCTCAACAGGGGCAGAGGGCACCCAGGGCTTGGGCAGCTCCTGAGTACCCACTGAGATACACAGCTGGTCCAGGAGGGCTACCCTGCTTGCATGGGAGGGTGCCCCAGAGTGTCTCTGTCTTTTTTATGGATTTAATCATGGCCTCCACAATGACATCTCAAGTCCTAAGCTCCTGTCCTTTGCATGTGAACTCATTTATAAATGTGATTTTCAAAGATCCTATTTGTGAAGGTGAGTCCAACCTGAATCAGAGTGGACCTTAAACCAATATGACAAGTCCTTATAAGCAGAGGAAATTGGGACACATTCAGGAGTAGAGAGAGAAGAAGACAGATGGCCAGGTGTGAGAGGCAGGGTTTGATGTGTACGGATTGCTGGCAAACTGCCACCAGAATGCTTCTGACTTCAGAGAAAGTGATCCTGTTGACATGTTGATTTTGGACATCTAGCCTCCCACACTGTGAGACAATAAATTCCTGTTGTTTAAGTCAATGAGTCAGTATTTATTAGAGTAACCCAGCAAGCTAAGAGACTTAACATTTCCCCAGGAGACCTTAATCTGAGTCAGTTAAGGCAATCCCACACTCTCCACCCCTCTCATTACTTAACAGATTAAACTCCCTCTTGAATTTAGGTGATTGCGAGGGCAAGGTTCAGTCCTGCAGGACTGAGATGTTGAACAATTCCATGCATGCACTTCACCAGAATGTATTGTGAATGGACATGGAGCTTTAAAGCACTAGAGCCCTCTCTTCCAAATTAAGACACCATTGGAAGGCATGACTGAGTAACCTTAGGGGCTTATATGGAATGGGTTTCTGGTCCCTGGGGAGAGGGTCTCAGGACATCTTTCACTTGCCTGCACTTATTTTGACCATCCAGTTCTTGTCTCTGCCTCCATGTTCACACTTACTAGTGGCCATCCCAGTGAGTTCCTCAGTAATGTTGATTTTCCTGAATTGCCAAAACGAAAGTTAGGAAGCACAGAGAACCTGTGAGCTTGTTTCCCTTGTCCTCCTCATCCTACCCACTCCACACTGATAATTTCCTCTTCCTCTTCTTCCTCTTTTCACATCTTGGGTGTCTTCTGTGAATTGGGAAAGGAGAATTTATGAAAAAAGATTCCTCTTCCTTAAATATTTTTGAGAGCTGCAGGGAAGAGTACACACTTGGATGTCCATAGCCACCATGTGTGGCCACACACCTGTGAGTGGAGAGCCCAACCCAGAACCAACCTCATGGTTGCCCCTTCCCAGGGTATGGCCAAAGGCACCTGATTCCCAGGCCAGTTCCCTACCTGGGCCATTCAGTGTTATAGCAGTTGATTCACTGTGCATAGTAGGTTTGGAATTCAACGCAGTGTTAGAAAAGTAGGGGGGTAGGGTGGAGAAAATATTTTATAAACATTGTTGTTCTCAAGACTGCAACTTCCTGGATGAGATCAATTCCTTCAAGGTGCCAATCATATAAAGAGGGAATGATGGAGTAGGGAAAAGGTTCAAAGAAACATGAACAAGAAACAGATTTAAAAAAGAGACTGAAAGAGAAAATAAATTACATGCATATTGTTGTTGTCTGTATCAGACTCTTCCAAATCAGTAAAGAACACTTCTGAATTAACAAGCACAGTAACTGTGTAGGTGGTCTTGTGAAAGGAAAGGGGAAAGTTAGAGTTGAGTGGAGAAACCAAACACCTGTTGTTCATGTCAGGGAGTGACCTGATCCCAGGACACAAGTCTGTCCTCATGTCTACACTCCTCTCCCAGAGCCTTAATTGCTTCACCTCTGCAGTGAGGGAGTGGCTCTAGGATCTCTGGGGTTCCTTTTCCAGCCCTCAAATACCATAACTGTGTCCAGGGATAAACACCTGTGTCCTCATATCTTTCTGTACATGATGTCACCTTTCTTTCCTCTTCCCTCCCTCAATACCAACTTACCTGTTTTTCTCTCCTAATTTCTGCCTCTTTCTTTTATCCTTTTCATCCTCTCTAATCACATTGTTCTCCAATTAATCCAGAAATCTCTCCAATTAATCAATTGCTCAGTGAACCCATCCAGCCTACCCAGGGGGCAAATCTCAGAGTCTGGAGTTAAACCAGGTCCTGTAGAAGAGGGCCACCACCAAGCTCACAAATCCAGTGACTATCCCATGCCTGGTATGACCTTAGGTACATGGGAGACATCTCCTCCTCATGACAACCCTTAGGTTTCCTAGCCCATTAGGATGGCGTGGGATTAGAGATAAAGGAAATTGTCCACATTCCCTTGGTTTGCAAGTCAGACTGTTGTAGAGGAGGGGTGACCACTTAAGTCAGTGGAGCCTTCCAGGGCTTCATCAAGACTTGGGAAGATTGGAAGGGAAGGGCTTCTACACAGGACTGAGGAAAGATAACAGGGAGGAGCATGACTGCAGTCATGGGGACAGGACAGAGCTATCTGTCTGGAGTGGTGGGTTCTGAGAGGAGCAGTGTCACCATGGCCCTGCAACCCTGAGGCTCTGTCCTGGGTCTGCTCCTTTCCAGAAGGACAGGTCAGTGGGACTGTATGAGCCAGTGTGTGAAGCAATCCAACAGCCCCTTCACACACATCCTTCAGAAACCCTGCCAGGACTTGGATGGTGTTGAGAGGCAACAAGACACAAACTTCTGCAAATGGAAGCAAATTCCAGGCAAACACACTCACCCCTGTCCCACCTTCACAATCATACCACAGAGACTCACACATAGACATCTCCCACCCCCATAAACACAGGCCCTCACCACCTTAAGGAAACTCAGCTGATTACAAAGACTGTAGAACATGGCCATTTTTCTTTACCTAGAACATATTCACATCCACATTCCTCATTCCCACCTGGAAGCTGGAATCAGGGTCCTTTCTAGCCTAAGGGAAGCATGAAAGATGTGATTTTTTTAATGATCTAGAAATTTTCATCATCAAGTGAATGATTCCAAAATACATACCCTTTTCCCTTGCTCCTGAGGTCATCTACAATTAGAGAAAAGAAAACACTCTGAGAAATGGATTATACTGTGTAGTGTTTGCACAGGGCTTTTGCTCTCTTGGTGCCTTTAGAAAAGCAGAAGGGGAACAGTGGATGGGTCAAAGATCCCTTACCTGGGAAGCAGCTGTGGTTCAATCAGTAGGGCTCCCGTTTACCATATGGGAGGCCCTGGGTTCAGTTCCCGGGGCCTCCTGGTGAAGGCAAGCCCACCCACACGGCGTGGTTAGCTGACCCAGCGAGCACAAGCAGTAAGGGGGGGGATAAATGAATAAATAAATAAATAATCTTTTTTAAAAAAAAGATCCCTTAACTAATTGCAGCAGACAAGTGGGGGAAGGCACATGCTTTTCCTCAATGATTCATCTTTTTGTTTGGGAATTAAAAATCCTTCAAATCCTAAGAGGAAACCTGTTGCTAAGGTAAAGGCCCCATACTCCCTCCTGCCCTCTTCAATCAGGGATCACTAAGTAATAGGCTCCTAATCAAAATTCCCTTGACCAAGGAAATCATACATATCATCTGTAATTACACAGTGAGATTTTTATATTTGAACTCAATTGGGAAAAAAAATAAAAAACAAAGTGACCATTACAACTCAAAGTAAGGTGATCTTACCTTGGAAATAGATGGGGCTTGGTCATTTGCCCTGTCACTAGGAGGTTCCTCCAACAGGCCCTCAGGAGGAGTTAGGAGAACACAGATTGACTGTCAGTTCATTGGGATGTTGCTCGTGGGTTATTTGGGGACTTGGGAAGGGGCAAGAAAATATGGAGGCAGAGGGATAATAAGCCTGGAATGATCTGTTGGTGTGCCATCACCCTTTTTAGAAGAAGGATGGTAAATGAGAAGAACAGGAAACAAATGAGAAATAAGATCCTTTGGCTCTGTAGCTAAAGGCATCCTAATGGAAAGTGAAATATTCAGTCTACAAATGGTACTAAAATGCAAGGTGTGCTTTACTGACAGACTCCCATCACTATTTCTGCCTATTTTGAAGCTAGGTCAATACTGAGTGTCTTACTGAACTTCCAATATCATTTCATTTTCCCCAGATTCAAAGTACTTCTGTGTAGTAATTTTTCTCTTTAAATTCTAAGTAACCTTTTATTGGTGGACTGGAATTAATTCTAGGCAAAATATTTTATTGTATTGAGTCACTTATCAGTTTTCATAAAGATAATAATTATAGCAGTTTTGATTACATTGACAAATAACCATATTAAAAATAGTGATTGTTGATCTTGTAATATATTTCCTCTCATTGTCCTTTTTTATTGCTAGGTAAGTGTATTCACTGAGTGATGTGACTCTCCATACTCACACTAACCATCTCCCAGTGGGACAGGTCATTTAGAAAGGAGGCTCCAAGCTCCATAAGAGAGTTGCAAGAAGGGATGAATACTAGGCTAATGACTAATTGGGACTTTGAGTTCTTATTGGTTACTACCCCTTGAGTGTGTAGCTCACAGACTTGATCATTTGTATATCTTGAGGTGAGGAAGGTATCAAATAGATCAAAATATCTCCCTGATTCTTGTCTCCTTGGGCCATGTGACTCAGCAGTGACTGAGTCTTGGCAGAGCCAGACACAAAAGGACAAATATTGTATGGTCTCATTAATATGAACTAAATATGTAGAATAAAGACATGGAGTTAAAACCTAGAGTATAAGTTATTAGGAGATAAGAGGAGGGTTAAGAAGAACGACTAATGCTTAATGTATATAGAAATTTTAATTACCTTGACTGTAAAAGTGTGGAAATGGATAGAGTTTATGGTAACACAATGTAGTGAGGAGCAGCTGGTTTATAAATGGGATTGTGGCTGAAAAGAGTAGTCTGGGAAAGTAAATGTCAAATGCAAAAAGCTAAAGAATAATCTAGGAACTCAATAACACAGTGAACCCAGGGGTGGATGAGAACTGTGGTTGAAGATACAAATGCATGAGTGTCCTTCTGTGAGCTAGGGCAGATGTGCATCACTATTGCAGGGTGGTGGGAATGTGGAGAAGTCTGGGAAAACTACAATAGGTATGGCTTATAAACTGTGGTTAAAAGCAATACTATAATATATATATATATATATTTTTTTAATTTATTTTTTGGAGGTAAAAATCAAAATTTTCAAAATACATACCAATATTTGTAAAATGATGTATAAATATATATGCGTATATGTGCATTTGCTTACAAAAATGTTATTTATATATATATATATATATATATATATTTTAAGAGGTGCTTAGATTACCTAAATATTACATGGAAACTACAGGGATTCCCATGTTCCCCACCTCCCACACCTCCCACCACATACCACACAAACATATCCCACAAGTGTGGCCCATCACCCTCAATGGACTTACACATCCTGGGGCCTTGCCATCAACCATAGACCACAGTTCATATCATAGACCACACTCTCTCCTACACAGTTCTGAATGGTGTGTGCTGATTTAAAATGGCCTATATCTATTGCCACAACGGCACTCAGAAAATCCAAAAAAGCCCCTGTATTTCAACTGCACATCCCCTCCCTGCCCCAAAAGCATCCAGTGGCCACCGGCTCTACCTCACTGTTATAATTTCTTGCATTGCTGGAATCACCATATGTGTACAAGAGAATACCATTAAGTCCACTCTAGTCCATAGTTCTTCCCCCAATCCTGAGGGGACTGGGATGGTGATGTCCACTATACCTCCAAGTGAGAGAAGGCTTATATCCCAGGAATATGGTGGGTGGGATGATCCTGCCTGCAGATGTAGGCCCTCTCCATTCCCTGGGATGACCGTTGCCCATTGTCTCCTCGCCAGGTGACTTGGATGAGTCCATGGAGCTGTAGGGTAGGAGTTGCAACTCCACCGAAATTCCATGCACACCTGGCACATAGGTAAGCCAGAGGCTCCAGTCTCTGGAAGTATACCTAAAAACTCCAGCATCACATATAGGTTTGAATAGAAGGGACTGATGAACCATGTGCAGGGAGGACTTATTTGAATCCAATTCTGTCACTCTCAAGAGCACAGATTCCAAAATAGATCCCACTGATAAGGCATCAGTCTCTGGGGCTATCCCCCCTTATAAAGGACCTGGGTGTCTCCAGAGCTCTCCGGAGCCCATCTCTGTGGGGTGATATGCACTTTGATGTTCTATGAGCTCCTACTGAGGTGTGCATAAGCGTTACCTCTGGGATAACCTCCCGACTCTCTCTGAAGTCTCTTAGCCACTTGAACTCATTTGTCTTTACCTTTTCCCCCTTTTATTCAAGGTCTTTTTCAAGTTGTGTTGCCAGTTGGCACTTCGTATTAATCCCGCATTGCCAGTGAGGCTCATCCCCGGGAGTCATGTCCCACGTTGGGGGGAAGGTAATGCATTCATATGCTGAGTTTGGCTTAGAGAGAGGCCACATTTGAGGAACAAGGAGGGTCTCAGGTGGCAACGCTTAGGCACCCCGCAACAGTAAGCTAAGTTTCAGTTACAAGAGCAAAGACTCATAAGGGTAGTCATCAATAACAAGAACTCATCAGTGGGCCATCCTCTTTTGCAGACACTGTCCCTGCACTCAGAGCACTGTTGCTGCTCCCTTGGAGAATGTGGCAGAGCTCTCCAGGCTAGGAATTAAGATTCCCTCATTTATTGTGTGATTGTCCAACCACCGTGACCATGGCCCATCCTTTGATCTTTTGAACAATTTTGTATATCTTCCATGTATATTCAGATGAACTAACTCCCATGAATCCCCCCTCCCAGACACCCCCCACCAATAATCCCCTGCAGTACCCATTGTAACCCTTCTGTGATCTAAATCTTCCATGAACATGTAGTCCATAAACTAATCAAATACACTTAATAGGAAAAAGAAACAACAATGATAAGCTTACATGCAAGACACAAACATAAGTAAATTCAGGGAAAAAAAAGAAAAACAAAGAAACAAACAAGCAAAAAACAAAACAAAATATAATTAGCGGATTGGGACATTCAAAAAAACGGGAAAGAAGCAAAAGAAATGCCTTAAAAAAAAAAAATATATATATATATATATATATATATATATATATAAAATATATTCTTTTTTTCCTTTTATCATGGTGTTATCGGATGTCCGGTGTGCCGTGACACCTTCCCGCTCTCAATCCCCATTGTCTCTCAGATTTTCATTTAATTTTCAAAGAAGTTTTAGGTCATAGCAAAGTCACACACGGAGTACCAGAGACTCCCAGATACCAAGCCACCCCCCCTTCCCCACCCCATATTAATCCCCCAGCCTTTTTTTTTGGGATGTTAGCATTGTTATAACTATTAAACACATAGCAAAATATAGCAACTAAACATTGTCAATGATTTACAGTATAGTTTACAATTTAGATGATACAGTTTAATAAGTTTTGATGATATTTAACATGTCCTGTGTCCATTACTGTAAGGTAATGAAAAACCTTTCCCATGACCACTAAATACCCCATTAGATCTTAACTGTACCTTGTTCCCCACCCCCCTGGGGCATATGACAATCCCCTGTCTTGACTCATGGAATGTCAAGATTCAGAGTTACATGCCCTGGGTATTTGAACCAGCCCTTCCTAATCTACTCACCTGTCAATGCTGCACCACCAAACCCAGTAATATCACTACCCATCTGTCCTATCCTTCAATATGCAACTATACTCTTTCACTTTACCATAGATTATGTCCATTTGGGTGATGGCTCAGAGCCTACTCTTCTCTTTCTCTCCCTTGTTAACCTATTTTTCAGACTATGGTTCTCAGAGACTGCTCACTTTCCTCAGTTCAGATCAGTGAGGTCATATACTGTTCATCCTTCAGTGCCTGGCTTGCTTCACTCAACATAAGGTCTTCAAGATTCATCCACATTATTCCATGTGTTAGCACTTTATTCCTTCTTACAGTGAGTAATATTCCATTGTATATATGTACCACATTTTGCTTATCCATTCGTCTGTTGATGGGCACCAGGGCTGATTCCAACTTTTGGCAATGGTGAACAATGCCGCTATGAACATTGGTGTGCATATGTCTGTTTCTGTCTTTGCTTTCAGTTCTTCTGGGTATATACACAGCAGTGGAATTGCTGGATCATATGGAAGATCTACTGTTAGTTTTCTGAGGAACCGCCAAACTGTCCTCCACAGTAGCTGGACCATACCACAGTACCACCAGCGTGGATGAGGGTTCCTATTCCTCCACATCCTCTCCAACATTTAGTGTCTCCTGTTTTTTTAATAGCTGCCATTCTGATGGGTGTAAGATGGTATCTCATTGTAGTTTTGATTTGCATTTCCCTGATAGCAAGTGATGTTGAGCACTTTTTCAAGTGTTTTAGCCATTTAAATTTCTTCCTTGGAGAAGTGTCTTTTCAGGTCACTTGCACATTTTTTAAATGGGTTGTTTGTCTTTTTAATTTCAAGGTGTAGGATTTCTTTATATATGCAGGATATTAGGCTCCTATCAGATATATGGTTGCCAGATATTTTCTCCCATTGGATAGGCTGTCTTTTTATTTTCTCAATAACATCCTTTGAGGTGCAGAAGTTTTTAATTTTGAGGAGATCCCATTTACCTATTTTTACTCTTGCTGCTCGTGCTTTGGCTGTGAATTTCATGAAACCATTTCCTATTACAAGGTCCTGTAGATGCTTCCCTACATTATCTTCCAAGGTCTTCATGGTTTTGGCTCTTATATTTAGATCTTTGATCCATCTTGAGTTGATTTTTGTATAAGGTGTGAGATGGTAGTCTTCTCTCATTCTTTCGGATATGGATATCCAGTTCTCTAAGCACCACTTGTTAAAGAGGCCATTCTCTCCCAACTGAGTGGGCTTCGTGGCCTTGTCAAATATCAGATGACTGTATATGCGAGGTTTTATATCAGAACTCTCAATTCGGTTCCATTGGTCAGTATGTCTATCCTTGTGCCAATACCATGCAGTTTTGATCACTGTAGCTTTGTAGTATGTTTTAAAGTCAGGTAGTGTGATACCTCCAACTTCATTTTTCTTTTTCAATATGCCTTTGGCAATTCGGGGCCTCTTGCCTCTCCAAATATATTTTGTGGTTAGTTTTTCCAGTTCCCTGAAAAATACAGTGTTGACTTTTATTGGGATTGCATTAAATCTGTAGATTAGTTTGGGTAGGATAGACATCTTGATGATGTTTAGTGTTCCCGTCCATGAACAGGGAATATTTTTCCATTTATTTAAGTCTTCTTTGATTTACTTGAACAGTGTTGTGTAGTTTTCTGTATATAAGTCCTTTACATCTTTAGTTAAATTTATTCCTAGGTATTTGATTCTTTTATTTACTATTGTAAATGGTATTTTTTTCCTGATTTCTTCCTCAGTTTGCTCGTTATTGGTGTATAGAAATGCTACTGATTTTTGAGCATTGGTCTTATAGCCTGCAACATTACTGAACTCCTTTATAAGTTCTAAAAGCCTTGTTGTAGATTTCTTAGGACATTCTATGTATAGGATCATGTCATCTGCAAATAATGAAATTTTTACTTCTTCTTTTCCAATCTGGATGCCTTTTATGTGCAGGTTTCTTATTGACCTACTCTCTTAATTTCTGTTTATCTGTGAATATTTTGAACTCTCCATTGTTTTTGAATGCCAGTTTTGCTGGATAGAGAATTCGTGGTTGGAAGTTTTTTTCTTTTAGTATTTTGACTATGCCATACACTGTCTTCTTGCCTCCATGGTTTCAGCTGAGAAATCAGCACTTAATCTTATTGTGCTTCCCTCGTATGTGATGGTTCTCTTTTCTCTTGTTGCCTTGAGTATTTTCTCTTTGTCTTGAGCATTGGACATTTTGACAAGTATATGTCTTGGAGTTGGCCTTTTGGGATTTATACTATTTGGCGTGCGCTGTGCTTCCTGGATCTGCACATCCGTCTGTCTCAATAGGGTTGGGAAATTTTCAGCCATTATTTCCTTCAACGCTCCTTCTGTTCCCTTTCCCTTCTCTTCTCCTTCTGGGATGCCCATAATAGGTATGTTTGTGCATTTTGTGTTATCGGTTAATTCCCTGAGTCCATGCTGTATTTTTTCTATCTTTTTGTCTATGTGTTCTAGTATCTCTTTGATTTCAGCTGTATTGTCTTCCATATCACTAATTCTTTCCTCTGCCTGTTCAAATCTGCTGTTATGTGAATCCAGCATCTTTTCAATGTTTTGGATTGTGCCATTGTTCACCATCATATCCATTACCTTTTTAGGCATGTTTGCAATTTCTTCATTATGTTCCCCCAGTGTCTTCTTTATATCATTAATCTCTTCCTCACTTCTTTAAGTTGGTCCATGATATTTGTTTGGATAGCTTTAATTGTTCGATGTTCTTCATCGCTTCCTGGTTTTTATTTTGTTCATTGGACTGGTCTATGTTTTCCTGTTTCTTAGAGTCATTTGTATTTTTTTGTTGCCCTCTGGTCATCACATTATCTTGATGGGTTTGTTCTTTTGATTAGCTTTTTTCTATGCTCTAGAGTTTTATTTAGCTGGTGGGTCTGCATGTGAGTTAAGTTTTCTCTTTGGCACTTTTTCTTCTTATTTTATTTCCTTGCTTCTTTCTATGTTCCCTTGAAGGCAAAAGATTAGGGCCAGAGGAATCAAAAGATGTAAGGAAGGCCGAAGGATAATAGTAATATTGATAAAACTTAGAAAAGGGGCCAAATGAGACTTAATGAGATGAATATTTAACTTGTGTAGGCAGTGTAGAATAATAGGAAAAAAAGTGGAGTTCCTACAATGGACTGGGAAAACAAGTGGAGGAATATATATATATATGGTGATTTAGAAGGCTAGAATTATGAGGATGGAGAGAAATAGTAAAGAAAGGGCTGAAAGGAAAAAGTTATTAGTAATAAAAAAAAGAAGAAAACAAAATAGATGGAATAGAAATTGACACCCTTAAGTTGTGGGCCTATGAAAAAATGTTGTATCTAAGAGCCACAACAGAAAGCAGAAGGCAGAAAGATGAAGGAACGATAAGCCATAGTTTGGAATACAAAATCAATATAGACAGCGAGTGGGAAATTACTGAACAAGAAGCAGAGTAAAGAAGCGACAAGCTAGGAGCACCTAATTTTAAAAAATGAAAGAGAAAAGAAATGGGCGAGGAAAGAGGAAAGAAAAGCAAAAGACCAGCAATAAACAGAGAAAAATCAATCAAAGTTCCACCCAGGGAAGCAGTCAAACAGAGCTAAGGAGGGTCAATGATTCCCCTAGGGTCCACGTGGATCCACCCTGCCTGCTTGTGTTTATCAATGAATTTCCCCGCAGCGTTCTATATGCAGGTCCAGAAACAGCTTTTAGGTATTAAACTAAATTAAAAAGAATTTATTTTTCGTTTATTGAATTGCCCTTCTCCGTTTTTTTTTTTTTTTTTTTGGCTAAATTCAGGACCCAAAATAATTCCTCCTCTAGACCAACCCCCTTACAGAAGGGACCCTAGCTGGGCTCGTGGAAATTAATCAAGCACGTCCTACTTCCTGGACTCCCCAGGGTAGCTGTAGCTCTGATGTTAGTCAGTGCAGAGTGCTAAAAATGGCCGACTCCGCCCCTTCTGAAGCCGAGCACCAGCATCACCGGGTTGCTATGTAAATCAGTTTGACTGCAGATTCGCCTCTCGTCTCAGCCTGATGCTGCTTCAGGTCGGCTTATCTGCTCCCCAAAGCTATGGGGTGGTCCAGGCAGCCAGATCGATGTCAAAAATTAAAAAATTCCCTTCCCTGTACTCCAACAGAACCCTCCCCCTTTTGGGGAGTGTCCCCTCCTCCTGGCTCCTCGGCGGCCTGGGGCTTATCCCTGGGCAGCTAGGCAAATCAACTCCCTCACCCGAACGGAATCACCCCTCCCATCCACCGGGTGCCGATTCGCTCTGGCTGTTCTGTTCACCCAAGGTTCAAGGGGCTCCAGATAGCCAGATCCCCAGAAAATAAAACTCTCTAGCCCCGCTCGCGTCTCCAACTGGCCGTTTTATTTTTTTTTTCTCCCTAACCGCAGGGCTCAGCCGTAAGTGCCAACCACCACCTGTAGGCTTAAAACTCATGACTCTCTACTGTTCCATCCACGCAGTTGATCCATGCAGATATATGTCCCCAGCTTCTCATTCCATGCTTGCGCAGCACAGACCCCCGGGCAGGACCCCATCCACAATCCACCTTGCTCTGGGAGCTTGCAGTGTGTGCCCTCCTACACTAATGCCATCTTGGCCCCATCCAATAATATAATATTCTTGCGTCAAGGCAAAGATGTACTGTGTTGATAATGGAGGTGTAAGGAAAAACTGTGCCAAATGTACACTATGGACCATGGTTGGTGTTAATAGTCTGATATTATCACATAATCTGTAACAAGTGTTCCACTATGGTGTGGTGTGTTGGTGAAGGCATGTGTATGGGAGTTCTACACATGTGTATGATTGTTTTTGAGTTCACATCCTCGGTAATAAAAATATGTTTTAAAAAAATAGGGTGGTTTGGGGAAATACACCAAATGTAAGATAGGGACTACAGTTAGTAGTAATATTTTGACAATGCCCTTCCATAGTTTGTAAGAAATATTTCACAACAATCCAAAGTGTTGGTGGAGGGGTGATGTATGAGACCCCTGTATGATATTATGTATGCTTATTTAGTAATTACACAATCTTTACTATATACTTATTGTTTATGCATGTTCATGTATGAATGATATATTTCAATAAAAAATATATTTTAAAAATGTGTCAGCCAAAGTTTAGCCTGTCCCAGGGAGTCTTGACCTCCCTGTCCTCAGGAAACCATCACACAACTTCCACTCTGCCCTGAGGAGTCTGCCATCAAATCCCACATGAAAAGAGAAAGGCTGTCTCACCAGATGAATCTGCAAAGGAATGCCCTGAAGTATTTGGCTTGCTGTAGAAAGAAATCAGGGGAATCTGTGTGGAAATGCATTTTAAGTGTATGAGATAATGGAAGGAATACAAAGTTGGATCAGGACGAATTTACTGATATGGGCCCATTAAGCAGAGATTCTGGATTCAATTTTGTAACTCAAGGGGTTAGAAAGGGCTCTGTTTGTTAATTTGGACTAAGCCCATCATCCCAGAAGAGCTCTGTTTTTGGTCTTCTCTGCATGTCAGCCATTACAGCGGGGACTGTTTGCCACTGAACTTGCATCTTTAAACAAAACAGGAATGATCAGAATCCAAGTTGGCAGAAGCAAAGCAGTATCACCTAATTGCCAAATACGATGTGGTTGTGGATAATATAATGAACAGCAGAGAAAATTCTGATTTGCTGAGACCTATGAGATAAGCTACTACGTCATGGGGCACCTCAAAGTAAAATTGATGTGCCGTTTTCTTACATTCTTACATGATCTGTTAAAGAGATGAGTTCTGGTATAGTGTACAAAAGTCTAACTTGTGTAACAAATGTCTAACTTGAATCAGAGTTTTTCTACTGTAATTATCAGACAATATTTTTAGATTTTCTATGACTTTCAATGGTATGCCCTGTATGTTACCATGTATGTTACCATTTTCTTATTGTTTTCTGTGGTCTTAAATCTGTGTCTTAGAGCTGTACCCTGGATTTGATCTTTCCTTTGAAATGATTCCTTTACTTGAGAATCTTGGAGAGGTTTTGAATGAACAGCACTTTGGTATTTGAATTAGGCATGTCCTGGTTAATTTATATTTCCTCTAATTTTTGCCTTCTCTTCACTGAGACGTAAAGGCAGGTGAAGGACTCAAAAAAAAAAAAAAAGAAGATGAGGACACTGGTAGAAAACCAATGAACCTTAGGGAGGAAAACTGGGGAAAAATATACAGTGTATACCAGGAAGGGGAGAGAAATATACTATAAGCTAAGCATTGCCTGGGAGGAAGGCTGGGACACTTAGATGGTGTTCCCAGCACTGTCCATCTACTTTATATCCCAGCCTCTCCCCAGGAAGCTGAGATTCAGAATGTCCAACAGTCTAAAAGCCTGTTCTGGAAGAGTGTTCCTGTCTTTGTGCTTGGCCCTAAAGATGCACTTGGGTCTTCACTACCAGTAAGAGGAACTCTCATTCCTCAAGCACAAGTCACACTGATGAGAAAGCCATTTCCCACAGACAAGCAGGCAAGGTGCAGGAAGCTGGAGGCATGCTGGACTTCCCACATACACATCTCTGAGTAGATCTGTCTAGCACCTCTGTGAAGACTGTCAGTTAAGCTCAGCCTTCAGAAACCTGTGGCTATGCAGCTTGGCTGATGCATGTGACACAATCTTTTTGCTGATCTACCTGCATCACAGTACCCTATGACACAGTTTGATATTATATTTTAAAAATTGACTATTTTAGGGAAAATTAATATACTAGTGAATGATTGATACATATCTGCTTGAAATATTAAGAGAAATGTCTAAATTAAATATAAATGGTATCATGAATGTACTTTGGATGAAAAAATCATACATCATTATTCTGCTATTTTTTTTATATCTATTATACATTTTTGAAGGACTGCACATGTGTGTGTGTGTGTAACAAGCATGACATAAACTTAATGGCCTTTGCATAGAATCATAATATATAAGGCTTTTTAAGTAAGTGCATGGGGCTGTCCTTCATGCCCCATGAGGTGGAAGAAAACAAGACCCCTGGATGATGCACCTATATCCATGCCAGGATTACCCACTTCCTCCTTTTCCCTGAGAACATGGAACTCTACATGATGGTGGGTGGTCACAATTTGGTCTGGGAAGTTTCAGACTTGAGTGAAGAGAAGTACCTTCACAGAGATGGTAAATGTAAGTTCTGTTCACACTTTCAGGCACATTCGGAAGAAGAAAAAAGCCTACATTATACATATATAATTTTATAATATATACAAATGTATATATGTATATTCACACAGAAGGAATAACAAAAAATATGTTGTGAGCTTGAAACTTGAATACATCATAGCACTACCTAGAACTGATGAACTTGAATGCAGAATATTGCAAAAATGGTTATTCAATAATATTTTGATTAAATGGAAAAAGATATAGGGCAGTATCTTGGGAAACTGAAGTCTCCCACTTTGATGGCAGAGTTTGGGAATCAAGAACAATATCGGAAGCTATGTGATAATCATGCAAGCCTGGGAAAAAAGACTGTGAGATAGAGTGACAGAGGGGCATAGCTGCATGAGGAGAGCCAGGAACTTACACTAGTGACCATGGGGCTATCAGATAAATATTTTGTAGTTGCCTTAAAAAGCATGAAACAATTCTACTAATTCCTTCTGTTGCTTGGGGCATGAGAACATAATTTTCTTGGATGAACTGGACCAAAATCTGAGTAAAGACCTGAAGGATATATCAAGGTTCTTGATCATGGCAGTGCTTTCTAGAATGACAAATACATTCTGTTAATGGTGGAAGAGCATGGTGTACAGAATTACCTTGGGAGGAGGACAAAGCACAGAGCATTGTGAGAGGATGGCAGGAGTGGAAATTGTGCCTTGGAGGACATGCTGATTCACAAGGTCACCATGGGAATAGATACTCAGCTGTGGAGTGCTGCGTAATCAAAGCTACCTATAGAATTAAGGCCTATTAGGAAGACCTACATGCTGAGACCATGGTCTCACCATTGGCTAAACCCATACCCTCCACTGGGAAGTCATTGACAATCACAGGTCCAGAGATCCCTGGTAGAGAAAGGGAAAATCAGTGATTTCAAGAGAAATCCAGAAACATGGGTCTGTTCTTAGAGATAGGAATCATGTTTACATCCAAGATGTGCCAGTAAGGGAAGCTCCAGGGAGACAGACACCTTCAAGGTAAACATGAATGGTGCTGATCCTTCAGTATTTAATGTGCATCTAACTTTTACTTTCAATTTGAGAAAAGAGACATGGATAAAATGTTTTTAATCACAATGTCCCTGAACCGCCCAAGTGCCATTTAATTCACCTCTCCAGTGTTATCTGTATGGTCAGTGGTTTATTGTCCCTCATTGGAGATGATTGACCAGAGATTTCCTAGAAGTCACTTGGACAGAAATAATTTTCTGAGCTCATCTTCATTCTTTAAGTCACCCTTGTCCCACTGAATAACTCCACTAACCTCTACTGAGAACCAACCATGATTAGGTTGCCTAACACCTGAAAATTCATTAGAATAGCTCTCTCTCCATTAAAGGATGGCTTCATTATTAAAATTGTAGCATTAGGAAGTCTACAGGTGTGAAAAATACCACTACAGCAATGGAAAAGTGACTGTGTGATATCAAACCACCTTTCTTAAGTAAAAATGTGTAAATGTTTATCATGATTGCTAATATTTTATAGGATTTGAACCAGTAATAATACTACCAGAATGAAGTTTTGAGGCAATCATCAGTGATAATACACAAACAAGGGCATTTTGTTGTGGTCATTTTGTCACTAGTTCCATCAAGGTACTCCATGTTTCTACCTTGAAGAAACTGTAAAGAAAAAATGTTTCTGTTTAAATGCATGACATTTTATTTGAATGCTGGGATTGTGTCAAAAATAGTCTGTTTAGCATTGTGTTACTTCAATTTCAAATCTTTACCTTCTTCAAGCCTTTTGGGAATTATTTACACTGAAATAACCTGGTATGCTTTCATTTTCAGAACCAATCTGCACAAAATAACTTTGGGTTGTACAACAGCAGAGTGCAACATGCTTGGTTCTGGAAATGGAGTGTTGGCTAAAACACATTCCTTCCCAGTGGCTCAGTATCAAGTTTAGGTGCTGAAAATGTAGTGTCATAGTCTATAGGATAGAAAGAGTCAGTGGAACCCTACAACAAGTACTTTGCATGAAAAAGAGAAAAACTGTTCTTAAGAGGTAATAAACAGGGAAAATATAGAGAATGCAAAGAAAATTTTGGGTTAAACATCACCAGATAATAGAAAATGATTGATTAATAAACTTCATAGCCATAATTTTCAGAAATTTTTGGGAAAAAAAATGTTCATACCTTGACCAGGGTCAGTGCCATGTAGAAATTTCAGGTAAATGGCTCAAGCTAACCTCAGGATGTTGGAATTAAACCTGAGACACCAGAAGTGGAAGAGAGCTTTCACCTTCTAATCAACCCCTCCCTTTATCAGAACTAGAGTATAAAATTATTTAAAATCTCTTCCTCTTTTATTTTTTTATATTTTTTAATATATATATATTTTAAAAGATGCTTAGATTACATAAATGTTAGACAAAAATTACAGGGATTCCCATGTTCCCCTCCTCCCACACCTCCCATAATATCCCACATAAACATCTTTCATTAGTGAGAAACTAACTTGAGAAATAGATGCCTCTACAATTATAGAGGGGGACTTTAATACACCATTGTCATCATTAGGAAGAATATCTCAACAGAGAATCAAAAAAGAAAAGACTGTGAATAATACTTTAGAGGATTTGGACCTAATAGGCATATACAGAATATTACATCCAAATACAGCAGAATATACATTCTTCTCGAGTGCACATGGATCATTCTCCAGAATATACCACATGCTAAGCCATAGAAAAACACTCAATAAATACAAATAGATTGAAATTATACAAAGTAATTTCTCTGACCACAATGGAATGAAGTTAGAAATCAGAAAGGGGCAGAGAAGTAGTTAAGGCATAAAGATATGGAAGTTAGACAACACACTCTTAGATAATCAGTGGGTCAAGGAGGAAATTGCAAAAGAAATCAGTAACTACCTTGAAATGAATGAAAATGACAACTCAATGTATCAAAACCTATGGGATACAGCAAAAGCTGTACTGAGAGGGAAATTCAGAGTCATAAATGCCTATATTAAAAAAGAAAAAAGAATTAAAATCAAAGACCTAACAATAATACTGGAAGAATTAGAAGAAAAAGAAAAAAAAAAAAAAAAAAACTAACCTCAAAGGAAGTAGAAAGAAGGAAATAACAAAGATTAGAGCAGAACTAAATGAAACTGAAAATAAGAAAGCACTAGAAAAAGTAAACAAAACCAAAAGCTAGATCTTTGAAAATATTAATAAAATTGACAAACCCTTAGCTAGACTAACGAAAAAAAAAGAATGTGCAGATACTTGAAATAAGAAACAAGGAAGGGTATATCACCACTGACCACACTGAAATAAAGAGTATCATAAGAATATACTTTGAAAATTGTATGCCAACAAGATGGATAATTTAGAGGAAATGGACAAATTCCTAGAAACACACAAGCAGCCTACATTGATGAAAGAAGAAATTGATGAACTTAGACCAATCACAAGTAATTAGATTGAGTTAGTCATCAAAAACCTTCCAACTAAGAAGAGCCCAGGACCAGATGGCTTCACAGGTGAATTCTACCAAACACTCTGGAAAGAAATAACACAAATCTTGCTTAAACTCTTCCAAAAATAGAATCAGAGGGAACATTGTCTAACGCATTCTATGATGCCAACATTACCCTAAGACCAAAGCCAAACAAAGATGCCACAAGAAAGGAAAACTAATGAAGCTAGACGCTAAAATCCTCAACGAGATTATTGCTAATCATATTCACCACAAAATAAATGAATTATACAACATGACCAATTGGGTTTCATTCCTGGTATGCAAGGATGGTTCAACAAAGGAAAATCAATGTAATACACCACATAAACAGATAAAAAGAAAAAAAAAATCACATTATTATCTCTATACATGCAGAAAAAGCATTCAACAAAATTCAACACCCTTTCCTGGTAAAAACATTTCAAAGATAGGAATAAAAGGAAACTTCCTCAACATGATATAGGATATATATGTAAAACCCACAGCTAACATTATTTTCAATGGTGAAATCCTTAAACCTTTCCCCTTAAGATCTGGAATAAGACAAAGATGCCCACTTCACTACTATTATTTTACATTGTGTTATAAGTACTTGCTTGAGCACTAAGGCAAGTAAAAGATATAAAGACATCCAAATTAGAAAGGAAGAAGTAACAATTTCACTATTTGGAGATGATATGGTCCTATACATAGAAATCTACAACAAAGCTTCTAGAGCTTATAAATGAGTTGAGTAAAGTGGCAGGTTATAAAATCAGTGCACAAAAATCAGTAGCATTTCTTTACACCAACAATGAGCAAACGGAGGAGGAAATTTTAAAAAAAATCCCATATAGCAAATAAAGAATCAAATACCTAGGAATAAATTTAGCTAAAGATGTAAATGAATTGTATGCAGAGAACTACAAAATACTGTTAAAAGAAATCAGAGAAGACCTAAATAAATGGAAGAATATTCTTTGTTCATGCACAGGAAAACTAAACATCATTAAGATGTCTATTCTACCGAAAGTTATTTGCAGATTTAATGCAATTCTAATAAAAATTAACACAGCAATTTTTACTGAATTGGAAAAGCTAACTATGAAATTTATTTGGAAGAACAAGGGGCCCTGAGTAGCCAAAGACATATTGAAAAAGAAACATGAAATTGGAAGAATCACACTACCCGACTTAAAAACATACTACAAAGCTACAGTGGTCAAAACTGCATAGTATTGGCACAAGGATAGACATACTGACCAATGGAACTGAATTGAGAGTTCTATATAGATCTCCACATATACAGTCGAATGATATTCGACAAGACCACTGAGAAAGAATGGCTTCTTCAACAAATGGTGCTTGAAGAACTGGATATCCATATCCAAATGAAAGAGAGAAGAACACTATCTCACAACCTATACAAAAAATAACTCAAGATGGGTCAAATATCTAAATATAAGAGCCAAGACCATAAAGATCTTGGAATATAAAGTAAGGAAGCATCTACAGGGCCTTGAATTAGGAGAAGGTTTCAAAGCATGAGCAATGAAAGAAAAAAATAGGTAAATGAGACCTCAAAATTTAAAATGTCTGCACCTTAAAGTAGTTTGTCAAGAAAGTGAAAAGGCAGCCTACTAAATGTGAGAAAATATTTGGTAACCACATATTTGATAGGGGCCTAATATCCAGCATATAAAAAGAAATCCTACACCTTGAAAGTAAAAAGACAAACAACTCATTTAAACAATGGGCAAGTGATTTGAGCAGACACTTCACCAAAGAAGAAATACAAATGCCCAAAAAAAAAAAACCATGGAAAGATGCTCAACATCACTAGCTATTAGGGAAATGGAAATAAAAAACACCTATTAGATTAGTGGCTATTAATTAAAACAAATGACTGTAAGTGTTGGAGAGGGTGTGGAAGAGTAGAACCCTAATTCACTGCTGGTGGGAATATAGAATGGTGCAGCCATTTTGGAGGACAGTTTGGTGGTTCCACAGGAAGCTAACTGTGGAACTGCCATATAATCCAATAATCCCACTGCTGTGTATATACCCAGAAGAATTGAAAGAAAGGACATGAACAGATATATGCACAGCATTGTTGTTGATAGCAGCATTATTCACTATTGCCAAAAGTTGGAAACAACCCAAATGTCTATCAACAGATGAGTGGATAAGCAAATTGTGATATATATATATATATATACAATGGAATATTACTCTGCTATAAGAAAGAATGCAGTATTAACACATGAGATAATATGGATGAATCTTGAAGACCTTATGTTATGTGAAGCAAGCCTGGCACTGAAGGACAAATATTACATGACCCCACTGATATGAATTAAGCAAATTGATCAGACTCACAGAGCTAGCATCTGGAAGATAGGTTTACAGGGGACGGAAAGGGAGAAGGTTGTGAGTCAATGCCCATATGGGCAAAATTTATGATATGGTGGAAAGCTGTAGTTGTGCAGTGGATGGGCATAACAGTGGTGCAGTGATGTTAATGGGTTCATCAGTGCTGGTCTGTGAGGAGTGTAGGGGGGAGGGTGTGTTGGACTGTCCATGCAACTGTGGTGAGGGTTGGGGGAAGGAGCAGGTGAACTCTGGGGATTTGTGGGTATTTGGTTGAAACTAAAACGTTGGGAATTTTTGTTTGGCAAATATTGCAGGGGAGGGTTACTGGTTTAGGGTGTTGTGTGGGGGACATGCAGGGCAAGGCACACCTGTGGCAGGCTTCTAGGTCATGTGTGAGTGGTTATCTTGTCATAGGGTGTTCTATCAATTGGTGGAGACCCGCATAATGAGTAGGAAGTTGTTGGACTCTCATCCTTGGGAGTCCTGTTATGTTCTCATATAAAGGGGTGTGAATCTCTTGAGAGATTAGGCAGTGCCTGATAGGGGAGGATGGCCAGTATGCCAAGCCCTCAATATTGCAAGTAATTATGAGTCTTGTCCTTCATTCCTGGTGGTTTCCATGGGTCTTGAGGAGAGGGGAGGAGGAATAGAATAGATGGAACATGGGACATTTTTAGGTGATGGAATTGTTCTACATGATCTTGCAATAATGGATAAAGACAATGTTAAATTTCATCAAAATTTATAAAAAGTCTATCGTCCAAATTGTAAACCATAATATAAATCATTGACAATGGTTAGCAGCAATGTTTCAATATTTGTACATCAATTGTAAAAATTATACCATCCAAATGTAAAATGTTACTAATAAGGGAGACCAGAAAAAGGGGAGGATGTTAGGTATATGGGAATCACCTATATTCTGTATGTGACTTTTCTGTTACCTAAAGCTTCTTTGAAGAAAAAATGAAAGAAAGAAAAAAAAAGACACTGGGGGAATAAATGGAAGAAAATGTCACTGTACATACAAAACAACGTATATTGCAGTGATGAAAGAAATAATGTCAAAAATTTTTTAATTTTTTATTTCAAATTTAAAAAAATTTTGTATTTTACTCTTTATCCTTAAAACTATCATTATTTTTTATTTTCATATTAATTGTATTTGGTTATATTGTAGGCTACATTTTTTAAGTAGTTTTGTACAGAAGGGTTACAACTGTAGCAAGGGAGGGTCATTGGTGTGGGGTACCAGAGATGGTGGATGTGTGGTTGAAGGTTCACCTGGGGCATATCTATAAGGCATATGAATGTGTTCAGTTGTTCATGGGGCATTGTCATGTTTGGTGGAGATTCACACAATAACCAAAACAATATTGAGTCCCCATCCTGGGGAGTTCTGTCACATTCTCTAGTGAGATAGAAAATGCTCCTGTGTACAATGGCACTTTCTAGTGAAGGAGGATGGCCCTTTGATGTGCCCTTGATAGTGATGACAGTGATGACTGTACTTAAGAACCTTTACTATTGAAGTTGAAACTTAACCTAGTATTATAAGGTGCCTAACAGTTACTTCCTGAGAACTTCCTTGTTGCTCAAATATGGCCTCTAAGCCAAACTGAACATATAAATGCATTACCTTTCCCCTGGTTTGGGACATGACTCCTGGAAATGAGCTTCCCTGGCACTGATGTATTACTACCAAGCACCAGCTAGCAATGCAACCGGATAATGACCTTGACCAAAAGGGGGAAAGGGCAAAGACAAATGAGTTTATTTGGCTAAGAGACTTCAAAGTCAGTTGGGAGTTCATTACAGTGGCTATGCTTATGCATGTCTCAGCAGAATCTCATTGACTGCCAAAGTAAATATTGCCTAAAATAGCAGGGCTTCTTAGGGCTCTGGGGACATCCATACACTATAGTCAGGGAAGACAGCTCAGGAGTTTGGTGCCTTGCCAGTGGGCCCTACTTTGGAATTTATGCTCCCCATTATGACAGATTTGGACTCAGTTGTGGGTTCCCTACACATGGCTCTTTTACCCCTTCAATTTGAAACTATAGTTAGTACTAGAGTTGATAGATGTATGTCCAAGAGACTTAAATCTTTGGGCTTTCCATGTGCCAGTTGGGCCCTAATCTCAACAGCATTGCAATAACTACTCTACAGTTCATTGGACTCACCCAGGACAACAAATAAGTAGATGATGATGGACAATGACAGTCTCAAGGAACAGAGAGTGTTTGCAACTGCAAGCAAGTTATTCTCATCCATATGCCCCATGGGATCTAATCACCTTCTCAATTAGAGGTGAAGTGGGCATCACCATCCCATAATCCTCAGGACTGCAGAATGAACAATGGACTAGAGTAGACAATGTTATTCTACTATAGACTTACTATGATTCTAGAAATGGAAAATGCTATCACTGATGTGGAGGCAGTGGCCACTGGATATTCTTAGGGGAGGGATAGGGAAAAAGAAGTGTAATATGGGGGCATTTTGGGGACTTGGGATTTGTCCTGAATGACTTTGCAAAGACAGATACAGGCCAATTATATATTTTGTCATAACTTACAAAATTGTGCAGGAGAGAATGTAAATTGCAATGAAAACTATAATCCATGCTTAATGGCAATGCACCAAAATGTGTTCATCAATTGTAACAAATACACTACATTAATGAAGGATGTTAAGGTGGGAAACTGTGCAAGGATTAGGGAGCAAGGCATATGGGAATCCCCCATATATTTTATGTAACAAATATCAATATCCAAGTAGGACAACAGAATCCAAAAATATTAAATTCAAGCAGGCCTACTTCCAGACAGCTCTTATTCTAAATATCAAATGCCAAAGACAAAGAGAGAATTCTGAAAGCAGCAAGAGAAAAGCAATTCATCATATATAAGAGGCACTCAATGAGACTAAGTTCTGATTTCTCTTCAGAAACCATGGACATGTGAAATACTTAAGATACTGAAAGTAAAATCTGCCAGTCAAGAATACTTTATCATACAAAAGTGTCTTCCACACCTGGAGAGCTAGAAAAATAACATAGTAAAGTAACCCCCAAGGTAAGTAGAAGAGAGAAATAACAAATATTGGAGCAGAAATAAATGAAAAGTATTACAAAAAATATAAATATCTGCACGAGAAGATGGTAGATCAGTTTCAGCCTCATCCCAAATATAAAACTATATGAAGTACAAGTAAATTAATGTGCTTGAATGAAAAGAGTGGAAGATGACAGCCATTTGTCATAGTTTAAATAATAAAAGTGCACAGAATCTATTCTTTTGAAGCCAATACTGTGTTCTGCATATTGCTAAGCTGCTTCAAAGAAGTGAACTTTCTCTAAAACTATATAACTTGAGATTCTGCCCCTTCTTTTGTCTTTTACTGTTTAACTAAAAATTTATTTCATATCAATGTTACAAGTTACTCAGATAATACAAGATAATAACTACTATAACAATAAATCTGTTTTAGTTAGCAGTTACACACACCCTTATTTTTGTTCATTGCTCAGTCTTGAGGGATTTGGATGATGTCCACTCTGACTGCTACAAGAAAGACCTGCCCACATTGTTTCTATTCTTTCTTTTGTTTTAAATGATTAAATATTGTTTCTATTATTTTAATGGTTAAAAAATATTTGAAGTGGTTTGTTAAATAGCTGTGAGGGACATTGTAGAAGTGATCCTGCTTTCAGATGGAGAAGGACTTGAGTACTTCAAAAGTCCCATCCTATGCTAAGAGTCATAGTTCAATGAATAATGTCAATATTTATTTGTATTGTCATATTTTATGTCTTCTTTCTTTTTTAATAACTTTTTATTTTTTAAAAATACTTTAGGTTACATAAATGTTACATAAATATATAGAGGAACATTGCTATTTTTATCTTAAAATTGTTCCAAAAAGTTTAAGATAAATCATATACTCCTTATTTTAAAAATCTGCATGATATAGCAATTTTGTCCATTTCATTTATTTCTGCTCTAATATTTGCTATTTCTTTCCACTCCTTGCCTTGGGGTTTAGTTTGCTGTCTAATTTTTCTAGTATCTCCAGGTGTGCAGGTAGGTCTGTGATTTTCTCTCTTCTTTTTAATAAAAGCATTAGCATCACATTAATGAAAGATATTATTAATAGGGTAAACTCTGAAAGGGTGATGGAATGGGTTATTTGGGAATCCCCTATATATTTGATGTAAGTTTTCCATAATCTAAAACTTATTCTAAAACATAATCTAAAACATCAGTGTACCGCACTGTATTAATAAAGAAGAGAATTTCTGTGATAACCTCTTTCAACACAGAAAAAAGCATTTGACAAAATACAGCTTCCTTTCTTGAAAAAACAGGGAATATACGAAAAATTCAGGTAACATTGTTCTCAATAGTGAATGTCTGAAGGCTTTCCTGCTGAGACTGGCAACAAAGATGTGCAGTGTCACCACTGTTATTCAGTATTGTGCTAGTCACTTTAGCTAGAGCAATTAGGCAAGAAAAATAAATAAAAGATACTCAAATAGGAAATGAAGTAGTAGAACATTCTCTAGTCACTGATGATATGATTCTATACCTAGAAAATCCCAAAATATCCACATCAAAGCTACTATAGCTACTAGAACTTATAGATGAGTTCAGTAAAGTGGCAGGATACAAGATTAATATGCTAAACTCAGCAGTGTTTCTACACATTAGTAGGGAACAAAGTGAGGAGGAAGTCAAGATAACAATTCCATTTACAAGAGATTAAAATAATCAGATGTTTAGGGATAAACTTAACCAAGGAGATAGTGTACCTTTATTCAAAAACTACAAAATGTTGCTAAAATAAACCAAAGAAGACCTAAATAAATGGAAGGGCATTCCATGTTCATGAATTGGAGGACCACCTAACATTAAGATGTCAATTGTATCCCAGTTGATTTACATCTTCAGTGCAATATCAATAAAACTTCCAACAGCCTTTCTTGCAGAAATGGGAAAGTCAATTATCAAATTTACTTGTAAGTGTAAGGGTAACCAAAGAGTAAAAAATGTCCTAAAAAAAAAAAAATTGGAAGACTCTGACTTCCTGATTTTACAATATATCACTTAGTTACAGTGGTAAAAACATTATGAAACTAGAATTGAATTGATAGTTCAAAGATTGACCCTCATGTCTTTGGTGAAAAGATTTGTGCTAAGGCTGTTAAACTCACCTAGCTCAGGCAGAACAGTCTCTTCAACAAATGGTGTTGGGAAAATTGGATATTCATAGCCAGAAAAATGAAAGAGTATTCCTATCTCATTTTATACAAAAATTAAATAAAAATGGATCAAAGACCTCAATATGAAAACTGGAAACATAAAAACCTAGAAGAAAATGTAGGTAAACAGCTTCTTAAACCTTATACTTAAAGTATGAACAATGAAATAAAAAAAACAGAAAGATGGGAACTCAAATGTCAACACTTTTGTGCTTCAAAGAATTCATCAAGAAGGGGAAAAGTTAGCATACTAAATGGGAGAAAATATTTGGAAACCACATATCTGAGAAGAGTTTGATTTCCATGTTATATGAAGAAATCATGCAAATTAACAATAATGACAATCCAATAAAAAAATGGGTAAAAGACCTGAATATACATTTTTTTTGGAACAGAAAGCACAAATGGCCAAAAAGCATATGAAAATGTTAATCATCACTAGCTATTAAGGAAATGCAGATCAAAACAACAATGAAATATCATTTTAAACCTCATGCAATGGTCATTATTAATAAAACAATGCTGGTGAGGATGTGGAGAAATAGGAATATTCCTTCACTGTTGGTGAAAGGTAGAAGAGTGCCATCTCTATGGAAGTCAGTTTGGCAGTTCCTTAAGAAGGAAATGAAAGATTTGCCCTGTGATCTGGCAATCTGCAACTAGGAATATACTCTAGGAACTGAAAAGAAGAATGTGAACAGTTATTTGCAAACAGATGCTCATAGTAGCATTATTCACAATTGCTAAAAACTGGAAACAACCCAAGTGTCCAACAATGAATGACTGGATGAATGAAATGTGATTTATACATACAATGGAATATTATTCAACTATTTGAAGGAATGAATGACATCATGGATGAGCCTTGAGGACATTCTGTTGTGTGAAATGAGCCAGATAAAAAAGGACAAATATTGTATGGCCTTACTAATATTAAATAAATATGTTGAGTAAATTCATGGAGGTAAACTCTAGAGTATAAGTTACTAAGAGATAGAAAGTTGAAATCAGAAAGCTGATTCATTTCTATTTTTTTTTAACAAATCAATTTTATTGTTACATATTAATAAAACATAAATCCATCCAAAGAGGTACAACAAATGGTATTTGGGGTAATCACATATTTGTGCATTCATAATCCCAATCATTCTCAGAGCATTTCCATCATTTCAATAGTAATAATAAAAACAAACAAAACTAATCACCTCTCAATCTCTCTCTATGCCTTCCCTGTTGTACATAGCTACTATACTCTTCTTCTTTCTAGTATATTTTTAGTCTTATATATGTAATATCCCCCATATTCATATTTTACATGAGGTTTTACTATCTTATAAAGTCCCATGAAACAGATTTTAGCTTTCCTTCTAGTAATATACATGACCTTAGACATTCCATTTCAACCATACAATAGCACTGCTAGTTACAAACACCATGATATTCTTTAACCATTCCTATTTATTTCCAAAGGTTTACAAACAACATTTTAAACAATCTGTACAGATTAACCCTCAGCCTTCCATTTTCTGCCCTCCTACTATTTTCTGGTGACCTATATTCTAATTATTAACTCCATGAGTTTACACAATATATTTAGTTCATAATAGCACAGTCATACATTATTTGTTCTTTTGTGTCTGGTTTGCATCATGCAACACAATGTCCTTAGGGTCCATCCATGTTGTTATATGCTTCAAGGCTTCATTTCTTCTAACTGCTGCATAATATTCCACCGTGTGTATACACCACAATTTGTTTATCCATTCATCAGTTGATGGACACCTGGTTTCTTAACAACTTTTGACAATTGTGAATAATGTTGTTAGGAACATCGGTGTGAAGGTGCCTGATCGTGTCTCTGCTCTCATTTCTTCTGGGTATACACATAGTAACAATATTCCGCGTCACATGGCAAGTGTATATTAAACTGCCTAAGGAATTGCCAAACAGTCCTCCACAGTGGCTGTATCATTCTACATTCCCAAAGTGAATAAGCCTTTCTTTTTTTATATATATTTTTTAAAAGATGCTTATATTACATAAATGTTACACAAAAATTACAGGGATTTCCATGTTCCCCACCTCCCACACCCCCCATAACAACCCACATAAACATCTTTCATTAGTCTCTCCACATCCTTTCCACATTTACATTTTTATGACTTTTTCATAGCAGCCTAACAGGTATGAAATGATGTCTCACTGTAGTTTTGATTTATATTATCCTAATATCTAGTTTGAAGAAGAAAAATCACATGATCCTGTCAATGCCTAAGAGACATTTGACAAAATGCAGCACACTTCTTGAGAAAAACACTCCATAAGATAAGAATAGAAAGAAGATTTCTCAATATGGCAAAGTGCATATATGAAAAACCTACAGCATTGTACTCAATATTGAAAGACTGAAAACATTCCCACTTAGAACAGGAGCAAGACAAGGATGCCCATGCTACCATCGCTACACAGTATTGTGCTAGAGGTTCTAGCTAGAGCAATTAGGCTAGATAAAGAAATAAAAGACACCCAAATATGAAAGGAAGAAGTAAAACTTTCACTATTCACTGATAACGTGATCCTATATCTAGAATCTCTTGAAAAATCCACAACAAAGCTGCTTGAGCTAATAGACAAATTCATCAAACTGGCAGGATACAAGATTAATATGCAAAAATCAATACCATTTCTACACACTACTGATGTGCAATCTGAGGAAAAAATCAGAAAAAAATTCCATTTATGATAGCAACTAAAACAATCAAATATTTAGGAATAAACTTAACCAAGGATCTAAAAGGCCTATATTCACAAAATTACAAAACATAGCTAAATAAACTTAAGAAGACTTACATAAATATGAGGATATTCCATGTTCATGGATTGGAAGAATAAATATCATTAAGAGGTCAATTCCACCCAAATTGATTTGCAGATTCAATGTAATCCCAATAAAAAATATGAAGAGCATTTGTTGCAAAATTGGAAAAATCAATTATCAAATACATTTAGAAGGTAAGGGGTCTTGAATAGCCGAAAGGATCTTTAAAAAAGAAGAATTAAGTTGAAGGACTCTCACTTCTGGGCTTTAAGGCATAATACTTAGCTACAGTGGTAAAAAGAGCCTGGTACTGGAATAAAGCAGGCACATTGACCAATGGAACTGAATTGCGAACTCACAAATAGACCCTCACATCTACAGTCAAATGAATTTTTAAAAGGTGGTCAAGCCCTCCCAGTTGGGCCAGAACAGAATACTCAACAAATATCCATATCCAAAAGAAAGAAATAAGACTCCTATCTCATACCTTACAAAAAATTAACTCAAAATGGATCAAGGACATAAATATAAAAGCAACAATTATAAAACTCCTAGAAGAAAATGTAAGGAAACATCTTTAAAATCTTGTGGTAGGTGGTAGTTTCTTAAATCTTACACCAAAAGCATGAGCAACAAAAGAAAATATAAATTGTACTTCCTCAAAAATTAAACAGCTTTGCACCTCAAAGGTACAAAGTGTGAAAAGGCAGCTGACTTGATGGGAGAAAATATTTGGCAATCACATATCCGATAAGCGTTTAAGATCTATGATATACAAAGGAGATCATACAACTCAACAATAAAAAGATAAAATACATAATTTAAAAATGGGCAAGAAACTTGAAAACACAGTTGTCCCAAAGAAGAAATACAATTGGTCGTGAAACACATGAAAAAATGATCAACATCACTATTAGTTTTTCATTTTAATAGAATAGTCAGATTACATAAATGTTACGTTGAAAATAAAGAGGAATCCCATATGCCCCACACCCTCCCCATCCCGTATTTTTCCCCATTAACATCATTTTTCATTAGTGTGGTGTATTTGTTACAATTGAACACATATTCAAGGATTTTTACTAACCATGGTCTATAGCTTACATTACGATTAGACTTTGCACTGCACAATTTTATAGGTTTAGACTAAATGTAAAATGGCCTTGATCCATCATTGCAATAACATGCAGAACAATTCCAATGTCCCAAAAAAACTGCACCATGCTATACCTATTCTCTCTTTCTTCCATCAGTATCTAGGGTGTTCACTATCTTTATGTCTATGTTATACATTCTTCCATTAATAGAATAACAATTCTACTTTAGTCCATAGTTGCATACCCCCTTTATGTTTGTTCATTCCTCATTCTTGAGGATTTGGAGATAGTAAGGCCAACTCCCCTTCTGGATTGAAAGGGTGCTTAGCTCCCATGGAGCAGGTGGAAGTAACCCACCTTGTTGCAGTTGTAGATGTTCTCTGTGTTTTGGTATGGAAGTTGTCCATCATCATCCTTTTGTTAATTGTGCTGAGTGAGTCCAACGAATTGGAGAGTAGGTGTTGCGTGCAACTCTGCTGAGATTCAGGACTCCACCAAAAAATGATCAGCCAGAAAATTTAAGTCTCTGGGACAAATATTTAATGGTTATAATGCTAATTATATGTTCAAATAAAAGGAGTATAAGAACCATGTGTAAGAAAATTACAAATGAGCCTAACTGATACATCAGTGGGATAGGATAACATGTATTCAAAGGTAAAGTCCACTGATCATGTGCCAAATTCCTGGGGTTTTCTTCTCTGAATATAGTGTCTAGATGTCTTTAGAGCCCTCAAGACATCTTGAAGCACTGAAACAGTGCTTGAAGCACTGTTTACTGTGGCAGTCAGTGAGTTCATCCTGGTATGTGCATTCTGGAAAGACCTCCTAACTCCCTTTGAAATCAAGTGCAAAGTTCATAAGTACAAGCATTAATAACAAGGGCCTGGCATTTTGGTCTGTCCTCCTTTGTTAGGCACTGCCTCTGTACTCTAGAGATTCTTGACACTCTATTAGAGAATGTAGCAGGACTCCCCCAGGAGGGTGGTTCAATAGTCTTCTGATTATTGTGTGGATCTCCAGCCACCAAGACAACACCCCATGTCCACTTAAACACATTCATATTCATAGAGGCATGACCCAGGTGTACCCTTCCCCACACATCCCCCTGACACTGACACCCCTCAACAGTGATTCTCTCTTGCCACAGTTACAATACTCTGCAATCAAAATCTTCCCCCAAAACAAAGCTAGAGCATAAAAAAATAACATAAATAAATTTTTGGATTGTGCTTTCATCACTGTGAGATCTGGTATCTTCTTATATACATTGGCAATTTCTTCTGTATGTTTCCCCAGTGTCTTATTTTTTTCTCATTTCATTTTCAAAGAAACTTTAGGTTACAGAAAATTCACATAGAAAATGTAGGGGATTCCCATATATACCACAGCTTCCTTCTCACCTTTTTACCTATTAATATTATCTTACTTTACATGGAAAAGTTGTTACAATTGATGAACCAATATTAAAGCATTGTTAATAACCATGGTCACTGGTTTACATTATGGTTTACATTTTGCACAGTACAGTTTTATAAGTTTTCACAAAATATATAATAGCCTGTACCCATCATTGCAAGATTATGCAGAACAATTCCAATGCCCTGAAAATGACTTGTGTTCCATTTATTCTTCCCTCCTCCTCCCCATGGAAACTATGATAACCACTAAGTTTCAATTCTTGAAGAATAAGTTTGATAATTACATGTATTACTATTGAGGGCTTGATATACAGATTTGTTTTCTTTTATTAGGCACTGCTTATGTTCTTGAGAGATCCTTGCCCTCTATTTGAGATCATAGCAAGAAGCCCCAGGTTGGGAGTTTAATATTTTCTATAATATTGTGTACATCCCTACCCACCAAGATTACACTGTTTGACAAGATGAACACATTTACATTCTGTAAAAGCATGTTCCAGGTGAACCATTTCACACATATTCCCCCACTACTGACACCCTGCACCAGTGAACCTCCTCAGCCATATTTGCCAAAACAACATTCCCACCATTGTAGTTTCAACCACAGACCTACAATTCATAGAATGACTTAGGTGGTGTTCCCAGTACTTCCATTTCTTGGAACAGCTTAAGCAGGATTGGTGTTAGTTCTTTCTAGAATTATTGGTAGAATTTACCCAAAAAGTTGCCTAGTCCTGGGATTTTCTTGGTTGGGAGGTTTTTTTTTTTTTTTTTTTTTTGCTTTATATATATTTCTTTTTTTAAAATTTAGAAGTATATCAGTCATACATAAACATACATAAACAATAAGTGTATAGTAATAGTTATGAACTTATAAAACATACATACAAAACATCATACAGGGCTTTCATATCTCACCCTACCACCAACCTTACATTGTTGTGAAACATTCTTAACTAATGATGAAAGAGCAGCCTCAAAATATTACTGCTAACCATAGTATCTTACATTTGGTCCATTTCCCCCAACCCACCTTATTACTTTTTAATATCATTTATATATTAACATATACAGTAAGTGTAGAGTAAAAGATGTGAACCTACAAAGCAAACAAGCATAACATCTTACAGGGGTACTCTACATCACCCCACCACCACCACCTTGCATTGTTAGACATTTGTTACAAATTATGAAAGAATACCATCAAAATCTTATTACTAACTATATAGTCCTTTTCTTACACTTGTTGTATTTCCCCCACAACCCACCCTAGTATTATTTTTTTTCCAGTGATGAAAATATAAAGGTGCTTAGATTACATAAATGCTACTCAAAATTACAGGGATTCCCATGTTCCCCATCTCCCACACCTCCCATAACATCCCACATAAACATCTTTCATTAGTGTGGCACATCACCTGCAATGGATATACACACCCTGGGGCTTTGCCACTAAGCATGGGCCATAGTTCACATTGTAGACAACACTCTCTCCCACACAGTTCTGCATGTAATATGCTGATGTAAAATGGCCTATATCTCTCATCGTAGTGTCACTCAGCATAATTTCCAAGTCCTGAAAAAGTCCCTGTGTTACAACTGCTTTTCCCTTCCCTGCCCTGAAAGCATCCAGTGGCCACTGGCTTCACCTCACTGTTGTAATTTCTTCCATTGCTTGAATCACAATATGTCTACAAGAGAATACCTTTAAGTCCACTCTAGTTGGTTGGGAAGTTTTTGATAACTAATTCAATCTTATTATTTATGATTCATCTGAATAGTTCAGCACTTTATTTTTTCATCAATGTAGGTTGTGTGTTTCTATAAATTTCTATAAATTCATCTAAGTTATCTAACTTGGCATATAATTTGTCAATGTATCCTCTTATGATACTCTTTATTTCTGTGGGATCAGTGGTGATATCCCCTACCTCATTTTTTAGCTATTTGCATCTTCTCTCTGTTTTCTTTGTTAGTTTACCTAAGGGTTTGCCAGTTTTACTTACCTTTTCAAAGAACCAGGTTTTCATTTCGCTAAATTTTTCTAGTGTTTTTTTTAATTTTCAATTTCATTTAGCTCTGTGCTAATCTTTGTTATTTCCTGCTTTCTGCTTTGGGATTATTCTTGTTTTTTTCCTAGTTCCTCCATGAGTGCAGTAGGTCTTTGAATTTAGCTCTTTCTTCTTTTTTAATATAGGCATTTATGACAATAAGTTTCCCTATCAGCACTGCTTTAGCTGAAACCCACAAGTTTTAATATGTTTTGTTCTCATTTTCATTCACTTCAAGGTAGTTACATATTTCCTTTGCAATTTCCTCCTTGACCCACTGATTGTCTAAGACTGTGTTGTTTAACTTCCAAATTTTTGTGCTTATTCTGGTTCTCTTTCCTTTATTAGTTTCCATCTTCATTCCATTGTGGTCAGAGAAATTACTTTGCATAATTTCAATCTTTCTAAATTCATTGAGACTTTTTCTGTGACCTCACATGTGGTCTATCCTAGAGAATGATCTGTGTGCACTCAAGAAGAATGTATGTCCTTCTTTATTTGGGTGTAATGTCCTGTATATGTCTGTTAAGACTAGATTTTCTAATGTATTATTCAATGCATTTATTTCCTTATTAACCCTCTGGAGATGTTCTGTTTAATTTTGATAATGGTGCAATAAATTTCTCTAATATAAATGTAGCAGAATCTATTTCTCTATTTAATTTTTCCATTGTTTGCCACATGTAATTTGGGACACTCTAGTTAGGTGAATAAATATTAATTATTGTTCTCTTTTCTTAATCAATTATCCCTTTTATTAATATATTATATTCTTTGTTTCTTACAATAATTTTGCAATTAAATTCTATTTTGTCCAATATTAATACAGATACCTCCACATTTTGGTTATTGTTTGCATGTAAAATCTTTTTCCAGCTTTTCACTGGCATTCACTTTGTATTCATGGTTTGAAATTGTGTTTCTTGTAGATAGCATATAGATGGATCATATTTCCTTATCTTGGTTGCCAATCTCTGTCTTTTGTTTGGAGGGTTTATTCCATTAGCATTCAATGTTATTACTGTCAAGGCTTTTCTTACAGTAGCGATTTTTTCTTCAGGTTTCAATGTGTCATATTTTGTTTTATTTCTTTTGTATCCTTAGTTATTCTTACTATTAATTTTCCTTTCTTACTCTCCCCCATCTATTTCTTTCTTGTTTTTTTCCACTTGCCACTCTTCCTTTGGTATTTCTGGAAGGGCAGGTTTCTTGTTGAAAAACTTTCTTAATTTCAGTTTGTCTGTGAATATTTATAATTATCTGCATTTTTGAATGCCAACTTTTCTTTATACTGAATTCTTGGCTGGTAGGGTTTTTTCTTTTAGTACTTTAACTATGTCATACCACTTCCTTCTCACCTCCATGGTTTCAGATGAGAAAACAGTGCTTATTCTTATTCAGGCTCTCTTATATGTGATGGATCTGTATTTTCTTGCTGCTTTCAGAATTCTCTCTTTGTCTTGAGCATTTACAATTGGATAAATACACATCTCAGGGTAAGCCTGTCAGGATTTATACTGTTTATAGTGTACTGTGCTTCCTGGACATGTGTATTCTTATTCCTCAAAAGAGTTTGGAAATTTTCAGCCATTATTTCTTCCAGTATTCTTTCTGCCTCCTTTCCCTTCCCTTCTCCCTCTGAGATGGGTATAATATGTTTGTGCATTTTGTATTGTGATTCAATTCCCTGAGTCTCTGCTGATTTTTTCTAAATTTTTATTTTTCTGTTCTTCTATCTGTGTGGTTTCAGATGTTCTATCTTCAACATCACTAATTCTTTCCTCTCCCTGTTCAAATCAGATGTAATATGCTCCCAGGAAATTTTAATTTCTTGATGTGTTATCTTTATATGTATGTTTACAATTTCTTCTGTATGTTCCACTGTGTCTACTTAATTCAACTTCATTAAGTTGAATTCATTATATTTTTTGGACATCTCACTTAGTTGTTCCACATTCTGTGTCTCTTCCTCTTTCTTAGCTTCTTCATTAGAATGGGTCATGTCTTCCTTTTACTTAATATGGCATTATGCTGGTGTTGAGGCTTCTCTTTATTTTGATGGACTTATTCAGATGGTTAGTTTCTCTTTCTACATTAGGGTTTGTTTTGTTTTGTGTTGTGTTAAGGTGCCTCTTTGGCACTTGGCTCCACTTATTTTATATTCTTTTAGTTGTTCATGTTCCCCTGAAAAAAATTTTAATATGGTAGAAAATGAAAGAGAGAAGAAGCATAAAAGGATAAGAGTAATTTTTAAAAGATAGAAAATGAACCATACAAGAATCAGGAAAAATAAATGAGTGAAAAATCAGAAAAAATACAAAGGAATAAGAATATGAAAGGTGGAATCAAAATGAAACAAGAAGAAATAGAATAAAAAAAAAGACTGGAAAGATGAGCAGAGAAGAAAAAAAAAACAAGAAGCAAAAAAGGGAAGGTGGAATGAAAGAAAACCAACAGAAGAGGGAAAAATGAAAGAAAGTAAAGAAAAAAACCAAGGAGAGAAAAATAAGAAAAGAAAAAGAACAAAGGAACAAAGAAAGAAAATAAAACAGGAAAAACAGGGTTCTCTCTTAGGCCACTAGTAATCATCTCAGACTGCCAGTCCTCATCAATCCATCACACTATTCTCTAAATCTCTTGGATTTAGAGAATAAAATGAAGAATAAAATAAAATTAATCGATCAATTAATTAATTAAAATGTAAAATATGAAGTAACAGATATTATAAATATAATTATAACACTAAAGGAAACTGATTGAAGAATTAAAGTGTTATTACAATGTCCCATCAAGTAGACTATTATGATAAAGAGATAGAAATTATTTTAAAAGAACTAAATGGAAATTCTATCATAGAAAAGTACAATAACAGAAATGAAAATCTCACTTGAGGGACAAAAAGTAACGTTGAGCTGGTGGAAAAAAGAGTCATTGAACCGGAGATTAAAAACAAAATAAAGTATGACAAAAATCAGACAAAGCCTCAGAGATATATGGGACACCAATAAATGTACTAATATATATATAATAGGAATAACAAAAGAAGAGAGAGAAAGAAGGGCTTGAAAAATATGGAAGGAAATAATGACAGAAAAATATGATTTTAAAAAAATCATTAATCTAGACTTAATCCCAGGATGCACAGAAAAATCTCTAAGTTGGGTAAATTTAAATATTTATACACCCAGCCACAGCCTAGTCAAAGTGTTGAATTACAAAAACAGAGGAAATCTTGAAAAGAGGAAGACAGAAATAACTCAACATGTAAAAGAGAAGCCCAACAAGATTAGCAGCTTAATTTTCTTCAGAAACTATGGAGCCCAGAAAGAGTGGGATGACATATTTAAAGTACTGAAAGGAAAAAATAACCTGTCAACCAAGAATCCTATATACAGTAAAATCTTAAAAAAAAAAAAAAAAAAAAAAAAAAGAAACAAGAGGTACATTTATAGTTAAAGAAAAACAAAGAATTTTTTTTCTCACACACCTTCTAAATATGAAATACTAAAAGAATTTTGTCAGAATGAAAGTCAGTGACCATTACACAGTAATCCAAATCCATATATTTAAAAAACAGAATGCTGGTAAAGGTATTTATGAATAGGTAGTTGTATAAGACACTATAATTGCATAATGCATATTTCCTATTCATTTTTCTAAATTGCTGTGAATTTTTTAAATAAAACTCAGTTCATTCTGGCCTCTGACTGCTGGTTATGAACTGAGTGAGTTGCAAGGGTCCACTTCCCCAGGAAAGGGGAAAAGGTGGGACTCAACCTATGTCTCAACTGGCTTTGGGCCAGTGAGGTTGCTGGGTGGCATCCCATAGGTGAAGCCATGTGGGGTCATGACATTTTTCTCTCCTTGGAGCCAGCAGGGATCTAAAGAGAAACTGCCTTCTCAAACACTCTCTCTGCTAACCTGGACTAGTTGCTGAGTGTAAATCTAATTCCACTATTGGAAAAGGGAAGGTGCAACCAGCTAAAGGAGAACACCTTCTGAGAAAATTTGATTTGCAAGATTTAGCTCTGAAGAGCCAACACTGAGGGGAAATTATCCAGAACATTGATTCTACATTGTGCACTCAGGTGGGTTTCCAGTGAAAACATTTCCCCCAGGGTTGGAGTGGTGAGGTCTGTTAAAGAGCACATCTGCTTCAGATGAAGAAAGTGCATGCAAAAAAGAAGAGAAAGTAAATCAATATGAGACTTTTGGTACCTTTATTGCTGCCCTCCACCAAAGCTCCTGGAAACCATTCTGCACCTCATTACTAGAAATATTGCATTGTCTTAAGCAGTTAAACAGGGGCAAAGGTAAATCAAGTAGCAATTTGAACCAAGAATCAAAATGCAATGGTAATGCACATCCAAACAACACTAAATCCCTAGACAAGAGAGAAAAACTGACCATCAAAGTAAATTTACCATCATAACCAGATGCTTAGACATCAGCAAAAATTTGCAATCCATATTAAGAAAAAGGAAAATAAGGCTCAGACAGAGGAAAAAGTCAAAGTTCCAGTCAAGACACAGGTTTAATACAACTAATCAAGGATCACAAAAATCTCCCACTCAAATCATGGAGTTGAAGGACAATTAAGCTAATGGGATAAGAGACATTAAGAAGACACGGCTGGTTTAAAAATGTAATTGTGCCTGTAAATTGTAGTCTAGGAACATAAATATTAACTGAAAAAAGCTAGAGAATAATCTAAGGTCTGAATAACATAGTAAACCTAGTGGTTTATGAGGAGCATGATTAATAGTCTAAATTAAAGTATGTTCTATAAGCTGGAACAAATGTACATCACTATTACAAGGTGGTAAGGATATGGTAATGCATAAGAAAAGACAATTAGTGTAACTTATGGCCTATAGTCAATATCAGTATTGTAATATCTTTGCATCAATGTCAAAAAAGTTACAATATCAAGGCTAAGGAACAATAATAGAGGTTATGGGATTTTTTTTCTTTTGGACTAAGGAAAAACATTTCTCAAATATACTAAGGCAATGACTGCACAACTCTGAGATGAAAGTGAGAGCCACTCCGTGTGCACTTTGTATAAATATACAAGGCATGGGATTGTATAACACAGTGAACCATGTGGTGGAAGATGGACTGTAGTTAATACAATATGAGAGTGTTCTCTAATGAACTGTAATAAACAATATTAATATATGGTGTTAAGAATGGGGTTACTGAAAAAAATTGCACCAAATGTAAGTAATGGCACAAATGTAAGTAATATTTTGATGATGTTCTTTCATAATCTGTAACAAAGTTCCACAACAATGCAAGGTATTGGTGGAAGGGTGATAGATTGGAATTCTAAAAGTTATATATTATTGTTTTGTAAGCTGACAAGTTCTTAAATAAAAAACACATAAAAATTTTATTATGCTGTATAGAAAATTCAACTGAAACTATCAGCTTCAAATTTATTAACCATAAAATTCAACTCTGAAGAAGAATGCAGCTAGTTTTATAGAAGAATTAGATTATTTTGAAAAAATACATTGTTCTTAAATATAAGCAATACTGTGGATGAGACAGGCTAAAAATTGGTTAAAGTGCATGAAAATGTACCAAGAATGATTAATATGCTATGTTAATTTTAGATGATATATTTAATGTATAGATAATGTAAGAAAAAAGTAATATTGCTTTACAATCACAATTGTTTGTAAATAGATTTTAAATTGTCAATAAATTATTCTAAAAATGAAAAAATGAGACATTGGTCAAATACAAAGAAGAATTTGAAAGGTTAATAGAAAAATAACAAAGCTAATGGGAATGAAATACACAATAGGTGAGATTGAAACTACAGTTGAGGCCCACAACAACAGAGTTTGAATCATAGAAGAAAGAATCAGTGATGTAGAAAACAGAACAGCTGAACTTATAAAGAGAAAAACAGAGAGAGAAAAGAAAGGAAAAATTGAACAGGGGTTCATGGAATTGAATGATAACAAGAAAAGCAACACCTGAAGTACTATGGAAGTTCCAGAAGAAGAGAATGGAAAAGAAGAAACAGTGCTTGAGGAAATAATCACTGAAACACCCCAACTCTCATGAAAGACACAAATATACATGTTAAAGAAGCACAACTGACATCAATCAGAATAAATCCAAAAAGACCTATGCTAAGACAGATACTGGTCAGAATATCCAAATTCCTAAGATAAAGAGAAAATTTTGAAAGCACCAAGACAGAAGGAAACCATCACATACAATGGACACACAGTAGGATGAGGGCAAATTTCTCATCAGAAATAATGGAAGAAAGAAAATAGTGGTATGATATAATTAATATGCTGAAAGAGAAACTCCCAACCAAGAATGTTTTATTCAGTCAAATTGTCCTTCAACTATGAAAGTAAGTTTAAAATATTCACAGATAAACAGAAAATAAGAGTTCATAAACAAGAATCCAGGTCTGCAGGAAATACTATAGGAAGTTCTGACCCTGAAAAGAAGAGAGAGAGAAGAAAAGGAAGGAGAGAGAGAAAAGAAAGGGAGAGGGTATGGAATATGTAATTCCACTATATTTTCCATGTAACTTTTCTGTAATCTAACACTTCTTTAAAAATAAAGTTAAAAAGTTTTTCAAGAGGCAAAGTTAAAACAAAATTATAAAAAGATTTTAAGGGGAAGCGGCTGTGGCTCAATCAGTAGGGCTCCCGTTTACCATATGGGAGGCCCCGGGTTCGGTTCCCGGGGTCTCCTGGTGAAGGCAAGCCTGCCCACACGGCGTGGTTGGCTGACCCAGCGAGCACAGGCAGCAAGGGGGGGATAAATGAATAAATAAATAAAATCTTTAAAAATAAATAAATAAATAAAAATAAAAAAATAAAAAGATTTTAGGGACACGGATGTGGCTCAAGAGGTTCGGCGTCCGTCTACCATATGGATAGACCGGGGTTCGATCCCCGGTACCTCCCGGTAAAAATAAATAAATAAATAAAGTGAGTCTCTTGTAAACAAAAAAAAAAAGATTTTAAAAATCCTTCAAAAAAGAAAAGCCCAAAGCAGATTGCTTCACAGGTACATTCTTCCAAACATTTTGAGAAGAATTAATACCAACCCTGATTAAATTATTTCAAAAAAGTAAATATGAGGGAAAATTAACCAACACATTCTATGATGGCAATATCACCATAATAGCAAAGACAGATAAAGAATTTACAAGAAAAGAAAGCTACAGACCAACCCCTCTAATGAACATAGATGCAAAAATTCTCAACAAAATACTTGTTAATAGAATCAAATGGCATATTAAAATAATTATACACTACGATCAAGTGAGTCTTTACCAGATATGCAAGAGTGGTTCACTTACTCTCCTTTGTTAACCTATCTTTCAGACAATGGTTCTCAGAGACTGCTCACTTTCCTCAGTTCAGATCAGTGAGGTCATATACTGTTCATTCTTCAGTGCCTGGCTTGCTTCACTCAACATAAGGTCTTCAAGATTCATCCACGTTATTCCATGTGTTAGCACTTTGTTCCTTCTTACAGCTGAGTAATATTCCATTGTATGTATGTACCACATTTTACTTATCCATTCGTCTGTTGATGGGCACAGGGGCTGATTCCAACTTTTGGCAATGGTGAACAATGCCGCTATGAACACTGGTGTGCATATATCTGTATGGATTTTTGTTTTCAGTTCTTCTGGGTATATACTCAGCAGTGGAATTGCTGGATCATACGAAAGATCTATTGCTAGTTTTCTGAGGAACCGCCAAACTGTCCTCCACAGTGGCTGGACCATACCGCAGTCCCACCTGCAGTGGATGAGAGTTCCTATTCCTCCACATCCTCTCCAACCCATATGGACATAATCTATGGTAAAGGGATAGAGTGTGGTTGCATGTTGGGGGATGGGGCAGATGAGAGGTGATGTTCCTGGGTTTGGTGGTGCAGCACTGGGGGGTGGGTGGATTAGGAAGGGCTGGTTCAAATCCCCAGGGCATGTAACTGTGAATCTTGACATTCCATGGGTTGGGAGAGGGGGGTATCACTGGCCCTGGGGGGCTGGGGAGAAGGGAACACTCAAGATCTAATGGGTTGTTTGGTGGTCATGGGGAAGGTTTTTCATTACCTTACAGTAATGGACACAGGACATGGTAAATATCATCAAAATTATTAAAACTATCATCTAAATTGTAAACTATACTGTAAATCACTGACAATGTTTAGTTGCTGTATTTTGCTATCTGCAAAACAGTTATAACAGTGCTAACAACTAAAAAAAAAGGGGGCGGAGTTAATATGGGGTGGGGAAGGGGAGGTGGTTTGGTATCTGGGAGTCTCCGGCACTCCGTGTGTGACTTTGCTGTGACCTAAA
>JAKSZT010054003.1:169257-305399 GCA_026826555.1 Tolypeutes matacus
GTCTCAGGGCATTAACCGATAATACAAAACGCACAAACATACGCATTATGGGCATCCCAGAAGGAGAAGAGAAGAGAAAGGGAACAGAAGTAGTGTTGAAGGAAGTTATGGCTGAAAACTTCCCAACTCTATTGAGAGAGATGGATGTGCAGATCCAGGAAGCACAGCGCACCCAAAATAGTATAAATCGCAACAGGCCAACTCCAAGACATATACTTGTCAAATTATCCAATGCTCAAGACAAAGAGAAAATACTCAAGACAGCAAGAGAAAAGAGAACCATCACATACAAGGGAAGTACAATAAGATTAAGTGCTGATTTCAGAGCAGAAACCATGGAGGCAAGAAGACAGTGGTATGACATAGTCAAAACACTAAAAGAAAAAAACTTCCAGCCACGAATTCTCTATCCAGCAAAATTGGCATTCAAAAATGATGGAGAGTTCAAAATATTCACAGATAAACAGCAATTAAGAGAATATGTCAAGAAGAAACCAGCACTTCAAGAAATACTAAAGGAATCTCTACAAATTGAAAGGAAAAAACAAAGGAGAGAGAGTTGGAGGAGAGTTTAAAAACAACTGAAAACTCAAAAAGAGAAACAAAACAATATATGACATACATTAACCCAAAGAAAAAATGGTTGAAGTAAGAAATTCGTTATGAGTAATAACACTGAATGTTAATGGATTAAATTCACCAATCAAAAGACACAGATTGGCAGAATGGATAAGAAAATATGATCCATCTATATGCTGTCTACAAGAAACCCACCTTCGACCCAGGGATTCAAGTAGGCTGAAAGTGAATGGCTGGAAAACCATTTTACAAACTAACAGTAGCCAAAAAAGTGCAGGAGTAGCTATTCTAATATCAGACAAAATAGACTTTAAATGCAAAACTATTGTAAGAGACAAAGATGGACACTACATATTAGTAAAAGGAGTAATCCGTCAAAAAGAGAGAACAATCATCAACATTTACGCACCTAATCGAGGTGCCTCAAAATACGTGCGGCAAACTCTGGAAAAACTAAGAGGAGAAATAAATTCCTCTACAATTATAGCAGGGGACTTCAACACACCACTATCATCATTAGACAGAACATCTGGGCAGAGAATAAATAAAGAAACTAAGGCACTCAACTATACATTAGAAGATTTGGACTTAATGCACATATACAAAACACTACACCCAAATACAGCGGGATTTACATTCTTCTCCAGTGCACATGGAACATACTCCAAAATAGACCACATGCTAGGCCACAAAGCAACACTCAATGAATTCAGAAAGATTGAGATTATACAAAGTAATTTCTCTGACCACAACGGAATGAAGATGGAAATCAATAAGGGCCAGAGAAACAGGTTAGGCACAAGGATATGGAAGTTAAACAAAACACTCTTAGACAAACAGTGGGTCAAAGAGAAAATTTCAAAAGAAATCAGTAACAATCTTGAAACTAATGAAAATGACAACACAACATATCAAAACCTATGGGATGCAGCAAAAGCATTCCTGAGAGGGAAGTTCACAGCCATAAATTCATATATAAAAAAAGAAGAGAGAGCTAAAATTGAAGACCTAACTGCACACTTGGAGGAATTGGAAAAACAACAACAAACTAAACCTAAAGGAAGTAGAAAGCAGGAAATAACAAAGATTAGAGAAGAACTAAATGAAAGAGAATAAGAAAGCACTGGAAACAATAAACAAAACCAAAAGCTGGTTCTTCGAGAATTCAACAAAATTGACAAACCCTTAGCCAGACTAACAAAGAAAAAGAGAGAACAGATGCAAATACATAAAATAAGGAATGAGCAAGGTGATATCACTACTGACCCCACAGAAATAAAGAGTATCAAAAGAGAATACTTTGAAAAATTATATGCCAACAAGAATGGCAATTTAGAGGAAATGGACAAGTTTCTAAAACCCACAAACAGCTGACATTTATGAAAGAAGAAATAGATAAACTCAACAGTCCAATTACAAGTAAAGAGATAGACTCAGTCATTAAAAACCTCCCAACTAAGAAGAGTCCAGGACCAGATGGCTTCAGAGCTGAATTCTACCAAACATTCCGGAAAGAGCTAACACCAATTCTACTTAAGCTCTTCCAAAAAATAGAAGTAGAAGGAATATTACCTAACTCATTCTATGATGCCAACATTACCCTAATACCAAAACCAAATAAAGATACCACAAGAAAGGAAAATTGCAGACCAATTTCTCTAATGAACCTAGATGCTAAAATCCTTAACAAAATACTTGCTAATCGCATTCAACAACATATCAAAAGGATTATACACCATGACCAAGTGGGTTTCATCCCAGGTATGCAAGGATGGTTCAATATAAGAAAATCAATCAATGCAATACACCACATAAACAGACTGAAAGAAAAAAATCACATGATCATCTCTATAGATGCAGAAAAAGCATTCGACAAAATACAGCACTCTTTCCTCATAAAAACACAACAAAAGATAGGAATAGATGGAAACTTTTTGAAAATGATAAAGGGTATATATGAAAAACCCAAAGCTAACATCATTTTCAACGGTGAAATCCTAAAAGCCTTCCCTCTGAGATCGGGAACAAGACAAGGATGCCCACTATCACCACTCCTATTTAACATTGTCTTAGAAGTACTTGCACGAGCACTGAGACAAGGTAAGGACATAAAAGGCATCCAGATTGGAAAGGAAGAAGTAAAAATTTCTTTATTTGCAGATGACATGATCCTATACATAGAAAGCCCTGAGAAATCGACAACAAGGCTTCTAGAACTTATAAAGGACTTCAGTAATGTTGCAGGCTATAAGGTCAACGCTCAAAAATCAGTAGCATTTCTGTACACCAATAACGAGCAAACTGAGGAGGAAATCAGGAAAATAATACCATTTACCATGGTAAATAAAAGAATCAAACACCTAGGAATAAATTTAACTAAAGATGTAAAGGACTTATATACAGAAAACTACACAACACTGTTAAAGGAAATCAAAGAAGACTTAAATAAATGGAAAAATATTCCCTGTTCATGGATGGGAAGACTAAACATCATCAAGATGTCTTTCCTACCCAAACTAATATACAGATTTAATGCAATCCCAATAAAAGTCAACACTGTATTTTTCAGGGAACTGGAAAAACTAACCACAAAATATATTTGGAGAGGCAAGAGGCCCCGAATTGCCAAAGATACATTGAAAAAGAAAAATGAAGTTGGAGGTATCACATTACCTGACTTTAAAACACACTACAAAGCTACAGTGATCAAAACTGCGTGGTATTGGCACAAGGATAGACCTACTGACCAATGGAACCGGATTGAGAGTTCTGATATAGATCCTTGCATATACAGTCATCTGATATTTGACAAGGCCACAAAACCCACTCAGTTGCGAGAGAGTGGCCTCTTTAACAAGTGGTGCTTGGAGAACTGGAATCTGTGCTCCTGAGAGTGACAGAATTGGACTCAAATAAGTCCTCCCTGCACATGGTTCACCAGGCCCTTCTATTCAAACCTATATGTGATGCTGGAGTTTTTAGGTATACTTCCAGAGACTGGAGCCTCCCGCCTACCTATGTGCCAGATGTGCATGTAATCTCGGTGGAGCTGCAACTCCTACCCTACAGCTCAATGGACTCATCCAAGTCACCTGGCGAGGAGACAACGATGGGCAATGGCCATCCCAGGGAATGGAGAAGGCCTGCTTCTGCAGGCACGATCATCCCATCCACCATATCCATGGGATATAAGCCCTCTCTCACTTGGAGTTGGAGTGGACATCACCATCCAAGTCCCCTCAGGATTGGGGGAAGAACTATGGACTAGAGTGGACTTGATGGTATTCTCTTGTTCACATATGGTGATTCTAGCAATGGAAGAAATTATAACAATGAGGTGGAGCCAGTGGCCACTTGACACTTTTGGGGTAGGGAGGTGAAGAGCAGTTGAAATACAGGGGCTTCTTTGGGAGTTAAAGGTTGTCCTGAGTACCGTTGTGGCAACGGATGTAGGCCATTTTAAATCAGCACACACCACTCAGAACTGAGTGGGAGAGAGTGTGGTCTACAGTGTGAACTGTGGTCTATGGTTGGTGGCAAGGCTCCAGGATGTGTAAGTTCATTGAGGGTGGTGGGCCACGCTTGTGGGAGATGTTTGTGTGGGATGTGGTGGGAGGTGTGGGAGGTGGGCAACATGGGAATCCCAGTGGGTTCCGTGTAATATTTTGGGTAATCTAAGCACCTCTTAAAATATATGTGTATATATATATATATATAAATAACATTTTTGTAAGCAAATACACATATATGCATATATATTTATATATCATTTTCTAAATGTTTGTATGTATTGTGAGAATTTTGATTTTTACCCACAATAAAAATAAATAAAAAATTAAAAAAAAGAAAAAAAAAAAACATTTGAAGCATACAACAACAGCAGACTCGAAATGATAGAAGAAAGAATAAGTGATACTGAAGACAGAGCAGCTAAAATCGAAGACAGAAAAGAACAGAGAGAGAAAAGAATGGAAAAAATTGAGCAGGGGCTCAGAGTGTTGAATGACAACACAAAACGCAACAACATACGTGTCATGGGAGTTACAGAAGGAGAAGACAAAGGAAAAGGGGCAGAAAGAGTATTTGAGGAAATAATAGCTGAAAATTTCCCAACTCTCATGAAAGAAATGAACTTACATGTCCAAGAAGCACACCGTACCCCAATAAGAATAAATCGAAATAGACCTACGCCAAGACACATATTATTCAGAATGTCAAATGTAAAAGATAAAGAGAAAATTCTCAGAGCAGCAAGGGAGAAGCAAACGATCACATACAAATGACGTCCAGTAAGACTTAATGCAGATTTCTCTTCAGAAACCATGGAGGCGGGAAGACAGTGGTATGATACAATTAGGAAACTGAAAGAGAAAAACTGCCAGCCGAAAATTATTTATCCAGCAAAACTGTCCTTCAAATATGAAGGTGAATATAAAGTATTCACAAACAAACAGAAACTAAGAGAGTTTGCAAAAAAGAATCCACCTTTGCAGGAAATATTAAAGGAAGCCTTAGAACCTGAAAGAGAAAGACAGGAGAGAGAGGCTTGGAGGAGAGTATAGAAGAAAGATAGCAGAAAGGATAACCAAAGGAGTAAAAAGAGAGACAAAAATAAGATGACATATGAAAACCAAAGAATAAAATGGAGGAAATAAATAGTGCATTTTCAGTAATATCATTGAATGTGAATGGATTAAATTCCCCAATCAAAAGATACAGGCTGACAGAATGGTTAAAAAAACATGAGCCATCCATATCCTGCTTACAAGAAACTCACCTCAGATACAAGGATACAAGCCGGCTGAAAGTAAAAGGTTGGAAAAAGATACTCCACGCGAATAGTAAACAGAAAAGAGCAGGGGTAGCTATACTAATATCAGACAAAACAGACTTCAAATGCAAAAAAGTGATAAGAGATGAGGAAGGCCAGTATATATTAATAAAAGGGACGATCATCCAGGAAGATATAAGAGTCATAAATATCTATGCACCTAACCAGGGTGCCCCAAAATATATGAGACAAATTCTGGCAAAACTGAAGGGAGAAATAGACATTTCTACAATAATCGACGGAGACTTCAACACCCCTCTCACATCATTAGATAGAACTAGACAGAAGATCAACAAGGAAACAGAACTTGAACAATATGATAAACAAGTTAGACCTAACAGATATATACAGAACACTGCATCCAAACTCAGCGGGTTATACATTCTTCTCAAGTGCCCATGGATCTTTCTCCAGGATAGACCACATGTTAGGTCACACAGCTCTCAATAAATATAAAAAGATTGAAATTACACAAAGCACCTTCTCAGATCATAATGGAATGAAACTAGAAATCAATAACAGACAGGAAAAAAGGAAATTTGCAAATGTGTGGACACTGAACAACACACTCCTAAATATTCAGTGGGTCAAAGAAGAAACTGCAAGTGAAATCAGTAAATATATTGAGAGAAATGAAAATGAGAACACAACATATCAAAACTTATGGGATACAGCAAAGGCAGTCTTGAGAGGGAAATTTATAGCCCTAAATGCCTATATTAAGAAATAAGAAAGAGCTAAACTCAAAGATTTAACTGAACAACTTGAGAAACTAGAAAAAGAACAGCAAACCAATCCCAAAGCAAAAAGAAGGAAAGAAATAATAAAGATTAGAGTGGAAATAAATGAAAATGAGAACAGAAAAGCAATAGAGAAAATCAACAAAACCAAAAGCTGGTTTTTGAGAAGATCAATAAAATTGACAAACCCCTCGCTAGACTAACAAAGAAAAAAAGAGAGAAGATGCAAATAAATACAATCAGAAATGAAAGGGGGGAAATTACAAATGACCTCACAGAAATAAAAAGAATCATAAGAGGATATTATAAGAAACTATATGCCAACAAACTAGACAACCTGGATGAAATGGACAAATTTCTACAAACTCATAACCAACCTACACTGACACAACAAGAAATACAAGAACTTAACAAACCAGTCACAATTAAGGAGATTGAATCCGTCATCAAAAATCTCCCAGCAAAGAAAAGTCCAGGACCAGATGGCTTCACAGGGGAATTCTACCAAGCATTTCTAAAAGAATTAACACCAATCCTGTTTAAACCCTTCCAAAAAATTGAAGAGGAGAGAAAATTACCCAACACATTTTATGAAGCCAACATCACCCTAATACCAAAGCCAGATAAAGATTCCACAAGAAAAGAAAATTACAGACCAATCTCTCTCATGAACATAGATGCAAAAATTCTCAACAAAATACTTGCAAATAGAATCCAACAGCATATCAAAAGACTTATACATCACGACCAAGTGGGATTTATTCCTGGCATGCAAGGCTGGTTCAACATAAGAAAATCAATCAATGTAATACACCACATTAACAAAGTGAAGGAAAAAAACACATGATCATCTCAATCAATGCAGAAAAGGCATTCGACAAACTCCAACATCCTTTTTTGATAAAAATACTTCAAAAGATAGGAATAAAAGGAAAATTCCTCAATATGATAAAAGGCATATATGAAAAACCCACAGCCAACATCATACTCAATGGGGAAAGGTTGAAAGCTTTCCCCCTAAGATCAGGAACAAGACAAGGATGCCCACTGTCACCATTGTTATTCAACATTGTACTAGAAGTTCTAGCTAGGGCAATTAGACAAGACAAAAAAATTAAAGGCGTCCAAATAGGAAAAGTGGAAGTAAAATTCTCACTGTTTGAGGATGACATGATCCTGTATTTAGAAAATCCTGAAGTATCCACAACAAAGCTACTTGAACTAATAAATGAGTTCAGCAAAGTGGCAGGATATAAGATCAACACGCAAAAATCAGTAATGTTTTTGTACACTAGTACTGAACAATCTGAGGAGGAAATCAGGAGGAAAATTCCATTTTCAATAGCAACAAAAAGACTCAAATACCTAGGAGTTAATTTAACCAAGGAAGTACAGGACCTATATGCAGAAAGCTAAAAGAAATTTAAAAAGACCTAAACAAATGGAAAGACATTCCGTGTTCATGGATTGGAAGAATAAATATCGTGAAGATGTCAATCTTGCCCAAACTGATTTATAGATTCAATGCAATACCAATCAAAATCCCAACAGCTTACTTTACAGAATTAGAGAAGGCAATTACCAAATTCATCTGGAAGGGTAAGTGCATCCGAATAGCCAAAAGTATTCTAAAAAAGAAGCGCAATGTGGGATTAATTTTGTTGCCTGACCTTGAAACATATTACAAAGCTACAGTGGTCAAAACATCAGCATCGGGAGGCGGCTGTGGCTCAATCAGTAGGGCTCCCGTTTACCATGTGGGAGGCCCCGGGTTCGGTTCCTGGGGCCTCCTGGTGAGGGCGGGCCCGCCCGCACGGCATGGTTGGCTGACCCAGCGAGCACAAGCAGCAGGGGGGGGATAAATGAATAAATAAAGAAAATCTTTAAAAAAAAAAAAAAAAAAACATCAGCATAAAGACAGACATATCAATCAGTGGAATAGAATTGAGAATCCAGAAATATACCCTCACAATATACAGTCAACTGGTTTTTGACAAACCTACCAAGCCCATGCTAATGGGAAAAAACAGTCTCTTCAACAAATGGTGTTGGGAGAACTGGATATCTATAACCAAAAGAATGAAAGAGGACCCCTATCTCACCCCCTATACAAGAATCAACTCAAAATGGATCAAAGATCTAAATATAAAAGCCAGGACCATAAAACTACTAGAAGAAAATGTAGGGAAACATCTTCAAGACCTTGTAGTAGGGGGTGGTTTCTTGGACCTTACACCCAAAGCACGTGCAATAAAAGAAAAAGTTGATAAATGGGACCTCCTCAAAATTCAACACTTGCACCTCACAGGACTTTGTCAGAAGGGTGAAAAGGCAGCCAGCTCAACGGGAAAAAATATTTGGAAATCACATATCTAATAAGGGTTTAATATCCAGGATATATAAAGAGATGTTACAACTCAACAATAAAAAGACAAATGACCCAATTAAAAAATGGGCCAAAGACTTGAATAGACATTTCTCCGAAGAAGAAATACAAATGACCAAAAAACACATGAAGAAATGCTAAACATCACTCATGATTAGGGAAATGCAAATCAAAACTACAATGAGATCTCATTTCACACCTATCAGAATGGCCACTATTAAAAAGACAGAGAACTACAAGTGTTGGAGAGGATGTGGAGAGATAGGAACACTTCTTCACTGATGGTGGGAATGCAGGATGGTACAACCACTATGGAGGACTGTTTGGCAGTTCCTAAAGAATTTGAATATAGACTTGCCATGTGACCCTGCAATACCACTACTGGGTATATACCCAGAAGAACTGAGAGCAGTGACACGAACAGACATCTGCACACCGATGTTCATAGACACATTATTCACCATTGCCAAAAGTTGGAAACAACCCAGGTGTCCATCAACAGATGAGTGGATAAACAAATGTGGTCTATTCACACGATGGAATATTATGCAGCTGTAAGAAGAAATGAAGTCATAAAGCATATGGCAACATGGATGAACCTGGAGGACATTATGTTGAGTGAAGCAAGCCAGACACAAAAGGACAAATACTGTATGAATGCATTACTATGAACCAAATATATTGTGTAATATATTGTTTGATTCACAAAAATAAAAAAAATAAAAAAAATAAAAAAATAAAAAACAAAATCTACATGTATCCATTACATTTAATTGAGAAATGTATATATTTATTCATCTGTGTTTACTTTTTAGTTTTTAATTGTTTATGTTTTCAATTATTAAATGTACAAAATAAAGTTTTTAAAAAAAAAAGAGAGAGAGAGAGAGAGGGAGACACAAGGAGGAAAACATAATGAGAGACACAACAAAGCAGAGAGCAGATGTGGCTCAAGTGATTAGGTGCCTCCCTCCCACATGGGGGTCCTGGGTCTGGTTCCTGGTGCCTCCTAAAAGGAAGACGGGCACACAACAAGCAGACACAGCAAGTGCAAACAACAAGGGAAGTGGTGAGAAATAAACAAAAACAAATCTTAAAAAAAAAGAGACAGGAGCAGGTCAGTGAGGTGGAGTCACTTCCTGACCCTGGGATCCAAGCCTACCTCCCTGGGCTCAACCCAAGTGTTTTTTCCTAGGCTTCACATCCAGCAAGATAGTTGGTTGCTTCAGGCAGGAGGATTCCAACTGTGACCTCATCCAGATGCCCCCTCCCCACTCTAGCCTTGGGTTAAGCTGAGGGCCTACTGAGTGGGAGTGACTGTGGCCTTGGAAAGAAAGCTCTTGGAGCAGAGGGCCTGGAATAAAATTGAATATTCCCAGGGACAGGAAAGATTTTCAGGAAAAGAGAAAGAAGCTCTGAGCTAGGAAAGAATGAGAGAGGGAAAAGAAAAGGAGGGGGGCAAGGTGCCAGCATTTGGAGAGAACCAATAATTACCAATAACAGTGACAACCATAATAAAAAGAATAATAGCAGCAAAGTAGACCTTTGGGTTGTTGTTTTTGTTTTGTTTTGTTTTGCTGTGTGGGACCCTCATTTCTCCTTGGAGAAGAAACAGAAATGTAGCATTTCTGTTTGGGGTGATGGGAAAGTTCTGGTAATGGATGGTGGTGAGGGGAGCACATCATGGTGAATGTGATGAATCACTCTGAAAGGTATGCTTGGGAGGAGTTGAGATGGGAAAGTTTATGTTGTATGTGTTTCCACAATTCAAAAAGGAACAAGATCCATTTGTTATGGCAATTACATGCAATACATGATCCTGGACTGGATCTAATAATGTGGGGAGAAAAGGCCCAAAAGGAAGTTATGGGGGGGGGTGAAAAAATTAGAATATAGACTGTAAGTTTTATATAATGTTAAAGTTCTTAAATTTGATAACTGCACTTAAGTTGATTATAAAGTTCATCTCAGGAAATGAACATGGAGGTTTTAAGTGTTCAAGGAGTATGATGCATACAACCTACTCTCAAATGTTTAGAAAATAGACAGACAGATAGATGGACAGATAGACGGATACAGCAAATGTGGCAAAATGTTAAGAGCTGGCAGATCTGGGTATTGGGAGTAGGGAGTATTTTGGAGTTCTCTGAATGGGTTTTGCACTCTTTTAGCAACTGTCCTGTATGTGTGAAATAATTTCAAAATAAAAATTTACAAATGAAAATAAAAGACAGTGTGAGGTGTTCAGCTAAGCCTCTCCTCCTGGATACACATATGGGCTTAATTTCCCAGCCTCCCTTACACTTAGGAGGGGCTGCAGGTGTGACTGTTTTCTGCTACTGAGAATCCCATCTCTGCATTGCCCAGGGAGACTGACCTGTGTGGACTGTGTTATTGGGCTCCCTTCCCTCTGGCTTCCAGTTGAATTTGAACAAAGGGGAGCTCTGCAGGAGACTGGGGTGGGGGACAGTGAATGCATCTATTCTGCTGGTTCCCTAGGTGGCAGCTCCTATCAAGAAGCCCTCTTATCATGTTTCTCTCTTTGTTTCTCATGGGTGCGCTCATTCTTTCTGTTTTGGTAACTGCCCACACCTTTGTACACTGACTCTGTTTCATGAAGTGTGTCTTCTTTCTCCTACTTGGACCCTCACTGGCATACCATGGGATGAAATTCTGGGCAACAGAATGTTGTTGTACCTCCAGATATGCTCTATCCAAACCTCCCATGTGAGCCTCATACACTCTATTTCTCTACAGGCTGGATGCAAACAGCTTTCACTTCTTAGGGGAGGCTGGAGCCACAAGCCAGAAAGAGCCTAGGTCCTGAAATCACCAGATGGAAGGCCACTTGTTGCCTATCTGACTGGTAGTTAAGTGGGTGAGAAGTAAATTCCTATTGTGCAAAGCCTCTGAGACATGGAGATGTTTGTTACAAGCAGCTAACATACCCTAATACACCCTTAAGAAGCTCACTCTTGCACTGTTTGGCTCCACCCCCAATCCCAGAGGATGACCATGTGACTCTGGCCTCATCCGATCAGGGAACCCTTCCCTCAACTTCCATTTCCCCACAGTGATTGGTTCAGGCATGAGCACATGACCCCAGCAGAGCCAATCCAAAGTAAGAAGTCACTTGCAGGGAATTCCGGGAAGATGGCAGCAAAAGGGAGAATCTCTTTGGGGAGCCTGCAGCCAGTTCATCTCCCTGGGGAGAATGGAACCTACCAGAAAAAGCAGAACCAAGAAGCAGAGAAACTGAGGCCTAAAGATGTCATCTGATCCCTGGATCCAGACAAACCTGAATAAGACCATTCCCTGGACTATCAGTCACATGAGCCATTAACTTCCCCCTTTCTGGTTTAATCTTGGTTGAATTTTCTTCTGCTTGCAGCCAAAGGGCATTAATTGATACTGGTAGTTAACATGTAATGAGCTCCCTCTATGTCAGGCACACTGCCCTCACAACAATTCAGGAGGGAGCTATTCTTATTTTAATTCCCATTTCACAGCCAGGGGAACTTAGCCCCAGTAAATTTAGCAAGATTACATATGGGTTGCAAGAGACTCTGCTTGGGCAGTGCAATGGTTATTTTCAAGTGTCAACTTAGGTAAGCCATAGTACCCAGTTATTTAATCCAACGCTAATGTAGATGTTGCTGTGAAGGTATTTCATAGATGTGGCTAACATCTACAATCAACTGATATTAAATAAAGGAGATGGCCATTGAGAAAGTGGGTGGGCCCCAGCCAAATAGTCAAAAAAGGCCTCAAGACCATCCCAGGGAATGGATAGAGCCTGCAGCTGCAGGCAGGATAATCCCATCCACTGTATCCATGGGATATAAGGCCCCTCTCACTTGGAGGGGGAGTGGACATCACCATACCAAACTCCTCAGGATTGGGGAAAGAGCTATGGACTAAAGTGGACTTACTGGTATTCTGTTGTAGACATATTGTAATTCAAGCAATGGAAGAAATTACAACAGTGAGGTGGAGCCAGTGGCCACTGGATACTTTTGGTGCAGGGAGAGGGAAAAGCAGTTGTAATATAGGTGCTTTTGGACTTGGGAATTATCCTGAGTGACATTACAATAACAGATATAGGCCATTTTACATCAGCATATAACATGCAGATCTGTGTGGGAGAGTATGTGGTCTACAATGTGAACTATGGTCCATGCTTAGTGGCAAAGCCCCAGGATGTGTATATCCATTGCAGGCGATGAGCCACGCTAATGAAAGATGTTTATGTGGGATGTTATGGGAGGTGTGGGAGGTGGGGAACATGGGAATCCCTATAAATTTTGTGTAACATTTATGTAATCTAAGCATCTTATTTTAAAATATATTTTTAAAAATTTACATTAGAAAAAAAAAGCCACTGATTATATACTTTGGATAGATCATATAGTATGTGAATATATCATAATAAAACTGCTTAATAAACAAATAATTGTGTAAGAATAGCCAGAAATAACAGCTATGTACAGCAGGGAAAATAGAGAGATTGAAAGGTGAGGAATCTTGTTTGTCTGTATTTTGTTCATTATTATTGAAATAATGAAAACCCTGTAATGCTGATAGAAGTGATGAATGCACAACTATGTGATTATACCAAATACCATTGATTGTACACTTTGGATAAATTGTATGCTTTATTAATATGCATCAATAAAATAGGTTTGTTTATTTAAAAAAAATAAAAAAGGCCTTAAGAGCAGAAACTGAGGTTTTCCAGAGGAGAAGAAATTCTGCCTCAAGATTGCCCATCAATGCCCGTCTGAGTTTCCAGCCTGCTGGGCTGCCCTACAGATTTCAAACTTGCCAGACCCCATGATTGCATAAGTTTCTTCCTTAATATAAATCTCTTTATATATCCTATTGGTTCTGTTTCCCTGGAGAACCTACTGATATAGGCAGGAAGTCACAGAACTGGGATTCCAGTTCTGTTGTCATCATCTTTTGTGTGATCTCAAGTATGCCAGTTAACTCCCCGCAATGGCTGTCATAAAACTGCTATAAAAACCCTTGCCCCTCTTCCCCACCCATCTCACAGGGCTGGTGAGGGTGTCAAAATGAAGTAATAGCTAAAAGGTGCTTTGAAGGAAAGGTTACCAATGCATCATTTTTCATTATCACTAATATATGGTCATTGGTGAGTTGGTTCCAGAAAACCAAGGGGGCCAGGGGCTGTCCAGTGAGTCTTTTGACCAGGATTCCAAAGACCATCTGTGGCAGGCACACTCTCAAGAGCACACACCCTTGGCAGGATCACAAACAGCTTTCCTTGAACAGAAAAGGACAAGGAATAGAAGGGGAAAATCAGGCCAGCTCAAAATATCTTTCAATTCAATCAATTTTTTTCATTTCCACAGCCACCGACCTAGTCCACAGCATGCCACATCTCCCCAGAATGACAGAAGTGTTTTCTGAACTCGTCTCCAAGCTTTCATTCTTACCACCATCCAACACATTCTCCACACCGCAGCTTGTGGGGCCTTTTGGAGACACAATCTCATTGTATTGCTTCAACAGCCTGGCAGTACCTTTAGAATAAATACTAAACTCCTAAGCATCTGCTGCAGGGCCTTGGTACATGCTGTTCCTTCCAGCCAGAACATCTTTCTCACCACTCCCTGCCTTCGTGTAGCAGAACCCCTGATCATCACTTCCTCAGGGGAGGTTGGGTTACATGCACAGAGCAAATTGGTCTCATCCCTCCTTGCAGGGCTTATATCATTTGCAATTGAAAATTAAGTAGCCAGGGCTATTTATTTCACGTCTGCCATCTCTGTTGGGCTGTAAGCTCCATGAAAGCACTGCCTGCATCTTTTGTGTTCTTTGCCATGACCCAGTGCCAAGTACATCATCAGCATTTATGAATATTTGTGTTTTGACTCGCTGAGTGTGAAAACAGACCGGAACAAAGAAGGTCAAAGTTAATCAGTAAGAGAGGTTATCTTGTGCAATACTGCAGCAAGGATGGACTCTTTAATAAGTGGTGCTGGTTCAATTCATATGGAATAAAAAGGAAGTTAGGCCCCTAACTCACACAAACATAAAAATCAATTCCAAATTCATCGAAGACATACAGTGGACAAAGCTGTAAAATTTAGAAATAATACAGAATTCATCTTCATGACTTATGAGTAATGATGGTTTTCTTAAATAAGACACAAAACACTGCAGACTGTAAAGGAAAAGATTTCTAAATTCAGCCATGTCAAAATTAAGAACTGCTGTTGATTAAAAGATACCATAAAAAGACTCAAAAGGCAAGCCAAGAGAAGATATTACATAGCATATACTTATGAAAGACCAATTTCCGGAATACATAAAGATCAACATGAAATAAAAAAAATTGAGCAACCAAATAAAATGTGGACAAGGAACAAGCAGGCACTTCACAAAGGAAGGAAACTTGAGTCACCAATAAACATTAAAAGATGTTCACCCTCATTTGTAACCAGAAAACGCAAATTATCACATAAAGAAATTGCAATACATCCACCAGAAAGTCTATGATGAAAAAATCTGGCAATACCAAGTGTTGGTGAGGATATGGACCAACTTAAACACTCATCCTCTATTGTAAATCAGCAGACACTTTGGAAAAACTGTTTGGCAGTATCTCAAGTTGAAGATGCACAAATCTTAAATTCCAGCAGTTGTACATTGAGGCAAATACCCCCGGAGAAGCCCCTGTCCATGTGCAGCAGGATTCTTAAGCAACCAGCAACACTGCCCATAATGGCACCCAGAAGAGAAGGAACTCACATGGTCATTATCAGAACACACAACCATGAAGCAACCACAGCGACTACAGTAATAGTGAAGCTAACAAATGTCACTGTGAGTCAAAGAAGTAGAATCCAAAAGAATGCATATCACAGCATTTCAATTCTTTAAAGGTCAAAACCAAGTAACATTTAACTATATTGTTCAGGGTTTTGCACTTGGGTGGCAAAACCACAAAGAAAAGCTAGGAAATGATTCCCATCAAATTCTCAATGGTGGTTCCTCCAAGAGTGAAGGAGTGGTTGTGATTGGGGAGGGATGCAGGACATGGCGATGTTAATCTCTTGATATGGAATGGATATTCACTTCCCTGTTCATCTTTAAAATGTACATCTATGAATTTATAGTCTTCTCTGAGCTCTCTCTCTCCCTACCACACCCCCTCCCCACCCCACATGCAATCGACTAAAGACTGACTAGAAAACATGACACATACGCCAAGAGATGGTTTATGAAAAGGAAAGAGAAAAGGGGCAAACACCCAGACAGAAAATTAAAGATAACAGAGACACAGGAAATAAAAAGGGACAAAGAGTTGGCTAGAGGACGAGTGCAAGAAGGAAATGAGACATAGAGAGACGGGGGGGGGGGGGGGGGGGGGAGGTGGTCAAGCCTAATGGGGGAAGGGAGAAAAGGCAAGAAGCAATGTCTCCCACTTCTTTTGTCTTCCTCTCCCTCCATCTCTCTCTCTCCCCTTCCATCTTCCTTTCTCTCCTCCATCTTTGTCTGTCTCCCCCTGCCATCTGTCTCCCTCATCTCTCTCCCTTCCTCGTCCAAGTCTGTCTCCCCATAGCTCCATCTCCTTCCCCTATCTCTCTCTCTCCCCACCTCTTATTTCACTTCCTCCTCTATCTCACCTTCCTCCTTTCTCTCTTCTCCATCCCCCCTACCTCCTGGCCCCCAATCTCTCTCTCTAAACACATATTTATCAAGCGGTTACTCTGTGCAGACCTGGTGCTAAAGAAAGATGGGGGGCACAGGCCACAGGATCTGACCCCCCAGCCAGACCCAGAAACAGGCCACAAGCTGCCTCCGCCATTGTAAGGATTTCTATCTCCTATACTTTAATGTTTGGTAAATGTTTTGTTTTAACCTCTCTCCCCATCATTAATTTCACTATCAAACAGTCCCCCAGCATCATAAATAAGTCTTATTTATTAAATATTTAACTAGGAGAAACCCAGCTGAAATGAAACCTCTCATCTGTGGCAGCCCCAGGAGAAGAGAATATGGGCCTGCTGCTGGAATCAACACACCATGACTGCGGTGGCTGATGGGTGAGACCCAGGGCACCAGTGAGGCCAAGACAGTTGGAGGCAGACACCCCCATATGGCCCATGAGCCCTGGAAATGAAGGGAGCTGAGCTTGGGGTTATCTGCTGGTGGAGAGGACTTCAAAAACTCCAAAACACAATAGGCAAATCCTTAGAGGCAGAAAACAGTTTAGTGGTTGCTGGGGGCTGGGGGAAAAGGGAGGAGGGGGAGCTACTGCTAATGGGTATGGGGTCTTCCATGGGGATGATACAAATGTTTTGGAACCAGATCAAAGTGGTGGCCACACAACACTTGGAGCATATGAAATGCTGCTGAATTAACACTTGAAAAGGGTTCATGACCATTTTATGTTACATAAATTTTGCCTGTTTTTTCTAAATGAAAAATAAATTTTTTAAAGAGACTTTTGTTTCTACCACACCAAATACCACACCAGCTCTCAAGCTGGTGACTAACTTTAAAAAATTTTTTTAACTTAACATTTATTTATAGTCAGAACTCTTGAATTAGCACTGCATTTACTCCTTGTGGCCCTGAGGGGGAGGTGCCAGCAGCAACCTGATTTTATAGAGAGGGGACTTGGGCTCAGAGAGGGCGAGTGGCTTGCCCATGGTCACACAGCTCCAGTTCCTGGCTACTTACCTTCCAGGTGTTCTCACCCACCTGGTAAACCTCTGCCAACCCTAGCTGAGTATAAGCATCACCTGGGGAATTTTCAAAAAAATCCCCCTGCCCAGGCACCAGCCCTGGTCCAATCTCACTGGCATCTGTGGCCGTGGGGCTCACGGCATATACCTTTCTAAGGCTCCTCAAGTGGGGCCAAGCAAGTCTAGGGTGGGGGCTGAGCACCTGCATTTCCAAAAAGCTCCCAGATGGTGCTGAGGCAGCTGGTTCAAGGGTCCCCACCCAGAGGGTCTAGACCAGTACATCCCATGATGATAGAATGTTCTAGAACTGCACTTTCCAGCCAGGGTGCCACCTGCCACATGTGACTTTGGTGCACTTGAAATGTGGCTGGTGAGACTGAGGAACTGAATTTTTCACTCTATTTCATTTTTGTGAACTTTCAAGTTGAAATAGCTGCACATGGCTCACAGTGACAGCATTGGGCAATGCAGTCCTGGACAACATTTGAGGAATGCAAGAAGTGTGGCATCTGGGGCTGAAGTCTCTCTTCAGACCCCTTCCATTGGGAGAGCTTCCCAATAAACTTTCTGCCTGCAAAAAAAAAAAAAAAAAAAAAAAAGAAGTGTGGCATCTAAATGATTTCATAATTAGTTTAGAGCCTTAAAACTAACCTAGATCTGGGTTCCTTTGTGTGTCTCTTCAGTGACCCCAGATCTTGGGAGGGAGGGACCTTGGGGAGTGAAGAAGAAAGCAGAGACCACCTTGGACCCTTCTTCATGTTTTTCCATCAGCATTTCCCATCTGCTCAGGGCCCCTCACCTGTCTCCTTCACCAGCCTTACCTCAGGTGTCCCCATCCAATCCACCCCCCACCCCAAGACAGAGCCGTCCCCCAAAACAGACCTGTGGCTGCACCATGCCTCTCCTTACCTTTACTGTTGCCCAAAGCAACCAGAATCAAGCCTACATCTCCCCTCGGTCTCCTCCTAAGCTCACCTTCTCCATGTGACCTTCCCCACCACCCCACCTAAACTTAAACACCCCGACAGGTCCTATCTGCTGTCCTTGCTTTATCTTTGCACAACCTAACAAAAAATAATTAAATTAATTTTAAAAAATACAGAAATATTTAGAACACTCCCCAAAAGAGTAGGTAATATTATAACAATCCCCCAAAAGGCAGACAGATTCTGGGTTTATAATCATTCTCCAAACTGCCTGTCAGTTTTCATGGCGTTTCCTCTTCATGGGGGCTTGAGTGAAATCTTAGATATTAATGAAAGCAGGGACCCTAGGAAAAGAAACTTCTGTAACTCCCTTGTGAATGTGGAAAGTGGTTCAGTTGCTTTCCATCTAGTGTTTCTTTGGGGGGGGGTGGTTAGAAGATTCTATTTGAGAGCCACAGCTAGCACTAAGGCTTGAGAGCTTTCAGAAAAGCACATGGCTGCAATTATGCCCTTTATTGTGTTCTGAAATCAACGGAGTTTCTTGTACCAACAGAGTTACATGCTAGCTACTGCCCAGCCTGTAATAATCAAGGCTGCAATTCTTACCCACACACATGGTATACTGGATTGAACAGTCTTCCCAATGTGCTGTCCACCTGGAATCTCAGACTGTGACCTTATTTAGAAATAGGGTCATTGCAGATGATCAAGTTCAGATAAGGTCTTATGGTGGACCCTGATCTCCTATGACTGGTGTCCTTATAAGAGGAGGGAAAATTGGACACAGAAGGAAGAAGAGATCCATGTGAGGATGGAGACAGATTGGAGAGATGTATCCACAAGTCAAGGAACACTGGAAGAGGCTAAGAAGGAGCCCCCACAGAGCTTATGGAGGGAGCAAGTCCCCGCCAACACCTTGATTTCAGACTTCTGGCTCCAAAACTGGGAGACACTAAATTCCTGTTGTTTGAAGCCACCCAGTTCATGGTCCTTCATAACAGCAGCCTGGGGAAACACATGCACACTCTGTGCCAGACACAGCTCTATGTGCTGCTTGAGCCTCACAACAACCCTAGAAGGTGGGTGCAATTATTAACCCCATTTTATGGATGGGGAAACTGAGGCCCAGAGAAGTGAAGTGACTTGCCCAAGATATCATGGCTGGAAAGTTGCAGAGCTGGGATTTGAACCCAGGCCCCTGGCTCTAGAGTCCTCCCTCTTAACCACCACTATGCTGGATTCCTCAAGCCCAACACAGAACCACAGGACCCTCAGTTTCTGCAAACCAGTCTTCATCTGACCCAACCCGCCCCAAGACATATGTGAAAACAGTTCCTAGAGAAAATAGAGCAAAAGGCATGGTTTGTGGGGCATGAAGGAAATACAAATGGCCCGTATGTATCTAGAAAATGTCCACATCTTCTATAACTGAAGAAATGTTAGTTGTACTAAAAGATTCTACCTTTCACTTATCTGACTGGCAAAGGTAAAATCAAGGACAATCCCAGCGCTGGCCACGAGTTCAGAGAAAGGGGTTTTTGGAGCATGAAAGAGCTCATACTAGTGGACACTGGACACTTTCGGGGCAGGGAGGGGATGTGCAGTTGAAATACAGGGGTTTTTTAGGGATTTGGAGGTTTTCCTGAGTGCCGCTGTGGCAACGGATGTAGGCCATTTTAAATCAGCACACACCATTCAGAACTGTGTGGGAGAGAGTGTGGTCTACGATATGAACTGTGGTCTATGGTTGATGGCAAGGCCCCCGATGTGTAAGTCCATTGAGGGTGATGGGCCACACTTGTGGGAGATGTTTGTGTGGGATGTGGTGGGAGGTGGGGAGGTGGGGAACATGGGAATCCCGGTAGGTTCCGTGTAATATTTTAAGTAATCTAAGTACCTCTTAAAAAAAAATATATATATATATATACACATGTATATATATATATAACATTTTTGTAAGCAAATGCACATATATGCATATATATTTACATATCATTTTACAAATATTGGTATGTATTGTGAAAATTTTGATTTTTACCCACAATAAAAAATAAATTAATTAAAAAAGAAAGAGAGAGAGAAAGAGAGAAAGAGAGAGAGGAAGGAAGGGAGGGAGGGAGGGAGGAAAGAAATTTCCTTTTGACCATTAAAAAAAAAAAAAAAAAGAAAGAGCTCATACTTTCTGTCCCTTACAACCCGGACCAGAAGCTTGACATATACATACAGCCTTTGTCCCAGCAATACCATTTCCAGGGATCTAGCCTACGGAAATAGTCACAAATGTGTGCAAAGGCTTCACTACTGGAAGATTTGACACAGCATGGCTAGCACTGGTGGAAAATACTTACTGGTATTTCACTATATACTTATTGTGGTTCTAGCAATGGAAGAAATTACAACATTGATGTGGAGCCAGTAGTCACTGGAGGCTCTGGGGGCAGGGAGAGGGAAAACAGGTATAATATGGGGCCCTTTTGGGGACTTGGGAATCATCCTGAAAGACATTGCAATGACAGATATAGGCCATTCCATATCTTCCCATAACCTGCAGAACTGTGTGGGAGACAGTGTAAACTACAATGTGAACTATGGTCCATGCTCTGTGGCAATGCCCCAGGATTCATTTATCAATTGCAATGAATGTGCCACACTAATGAACGCTGCTCATGTGGGAGGGTGTAGGAAGTGTGGAGAGTGGGGCATATGGGATTCCCTATATTCTGTGTGTAACATTTATGTAATTTAAGTACTTTTTTAAAAAAATAAAAAGTAATTTCAAAAAAAAAGAAAAGGTAATTACCAAATTCATTTGGAAGGGAAAGTGTACACAAACTGCTAAAAAAAACCTTCTAAAAAAGGAGAATGACATGAGAGGAATTTCACTGCCTACCCTTGAAACATATTACAAAGCTACAGTGGTCAAAGCAGCATGGTACTGGCATGAAGACAGACACATCAATCAGTGGAATAGAATTGCAAACCCAGAAATAAACCTTCACCTCTACAGTCAGCTGGTTTTTGACAAACCTACCAAGTCCATGTTAATGGGAAAAAACAGTCTCTTCAACAAATGGTGATGGGAGAACTGGATATCTATAACCAAAAGAATGAAAGAGGACCCCTATCTCACTCCCTATACAATAATCAACTCAAAATGGATCAAAGACCTAAATATAAAAGCTGGGACCATAAAACTACTAGAAGAAAATGTATGGAAACATCTTCAAGACCTTGTGGTACGTGGTGGTTTCTTGGACCTTATACCCAAAGCACATGCAACAAAAGAAATATATAGATAAATGGACCTCCTCAAAATTGATCACTTTTGCACCTCACAGGACTTTGTCAAAGTGGTGAAAAGGCAGCCAACTCAATGGGACAAAATACTTGGAAATCACATATCGAATAAGGGTTTAATATCTATGATATATAAAGAGATGCTACAACTAAATAATAAAAAAACAAATGACTTGAGTAAAAAATTGGCAAAACACTTGAATAGACATTTTTCCAAAGAAGAAATACAAATAGTAAAAAAAAAACACACACAGGATAAAATGCTCAACATCACTCATGATTAGGGAAATGCAAATCAAAACTACAATGAGATCTCATTTCACACCTATCAGAATGGCCACTATTAAAAAGACAGAGAACTACAAGCGTTGCAGAGGATATGGAGAGATAGGAACACTTTTTCACTGTTGGTGGGAATGCAGAATGATACAGCCACTGTGGAGAACTGTTTGGCAGTTCCTAAAGAGGTTGAATATAGACTTGCCACATGACCCTGCAATACCACTACTGCGTATATACTCAGAAGAACTGAAAGCAGTGACACGAATAAACATCTGCCCACCTATGGTCATAGTGGTGTTATTCTCAATTGCCAAAAGTTGGAAACCACCCAGATGCCCATCAACTGATGAATGGATTAACAAACTGTGGTATATTCACATGATGGAGTATTATGCAGCTGTAAGAAGTCATAAGCTTATGACAACATGGATGAACCTGGAGGACAGTATGCTGAGTGAAGCAAGCCAGACACAAAAGCACAAATACAGGAAGATTGCATTACTATGAACTAAATGTATTCTGTAACACAGCATATGATTCCATTTATATAAAATGTAAATACAAATCAATTATATAGAAAAGAAAAAGGTATTTGTTCAAAAATAGCCAGAAATGGGAGCTGTGGACTGGAAAGCAAGCATAGAGAGATCGAGAGATGATGGATATTCTTTTTGTTTGTTTGTTTGTTTGTTTGTTTATGAATGCACAACTGTGTGATTGTGCCAAATACCACTGATTGTGCACTTTTGATGAATTGTATGCTTTGTTGATATGTATCAATAAAATTGATTTGTTTTTAAATAGGCAAACAGCACTTAAAAATAGGAAAATATGTGAATACACATTTACCAAAGAAGAAAAGTTCAATTCTTCTCATCACTAGGAAAATTAAAATTAAAATTAAAATCTGCTATGAGTTTTCATATACACATACTAGAATGGCTAAAATCAAGAGAGATAATACCATCTGTTAAAGATGTGGAAAAACTGGAGTCCTCATACATTTCTGGTAAGAATACAAAATGGTGCTGACACTTTGGGAAACAATTGTCAGTTTCTTAAAAATATAAACTTACCATAATTCTTGCTAATTCCACTCTGAGAAATCTATCCAAGACAAATGAAATCATCTCCATGCAATGATTCCTGGAGCAAGTTCATGGCAGCAAAATTTGGGGAAAAAATACAAATGTCTATTAACTGGTGCATAGGTAACAAAATGTGGTACATCCATAAATAGGTTTACAGCCTTAACTATCTAATTTCAAGCTCCCCACATGCTGCCCTTGGAAGCAGCCCCACCCAGCCTGTTCCCAACCTGCCTGGAGGGCACACAGGACTCCGCATTACTAACTTTAGCATTAATTATAGGTTCAAATAGGACAGAAGAACCATGTGTAGGGAAACCACAACTGAGTCCAACTCTTGTCACTCTGGGGAGCATAAATTCCAAAGTAGGGCCCACTGGCAAGGCACCAAACTCTTGAGCTGTCTGCCCTGACTCTATTGTCTGGATGTCTCCAGAGCCCTCAGGAGTCATGCTACTTGGGTTAGTATCTACTTTGGCAGTCAAAGAGATCCTACTGAGATGTGCATAAGCATAACCTCTGGAATGACCTCCAACTCACTTTGAAATCTCTTAGCCATATAAACTCATTCTTCTTTACCTTTCCCCCTTTTGGTCAAGGTCTTTTTCCAGTTACATTGCAAGTTGGTGCTTGGTAGTAATCCCTCAGTGCCAGGGAGGCTCATCCCCAGGAGTCATGTCCCACACTGGGGGGAAGGTAATGTATTTATATGCTGAGTTCATATAAATATAAATGTAGAGAGAGGCCACATTTGAGCAATAAGGAGGCTCCCAGGAGGCAACTCTTAGGCACCCTATAATACTAAGTTTCTATTTGAAGAGTGAAGGTTCATATGCACAGTCATCAGTATCATGGGCCTGTCAGGAGACCATCCTCCTTCACTAGTCATTGCCCCTGTACTCAGGGGATTCTTGCCGACCTATTAGAGAATGGGGTAGACCTCCCTAGGATGGGAATTTGACATTCTCTTGGTTATTGTATGAATCTCCACCCACCATGGCAATGGCCCATGACCGGTTAAACAAACTTACATGACTTATATGTATGCCCAGGTGAGCTTCCTCCCATATATCCCATCACTGATACCCCACACCAATTATCCTCCCCTGCCACAGAGAACCACAAGTGCTGGAGAGGATGTGGAGAGATAGGAACACTTATTCACTGTTGGTGGGAATGCAGAATGGTACAGCAACTGTGGAGGACTGTTTGGCAGTTCCTAAAGAAGTTGAATATAGACTTGCCACGTGACCCTGCAATATTGCTACTGAGTATATATCCAGGAAAACTGAGAGGAGTGACACAGACATCTGCACACCGATATTCATAGCAGCATTATTCATGAATGCTAAAAGTTGGAAACAACCCAGGTGTCCATCAACTGATGAATGGATAAACAAACTGTGGTGTATTCACACAATGGAATATTATGCAGCTGTAAGAAGAAATGAAGTCATAAAGCACATGACAATATGGATGAATCTAGAAGACATTATGTTGAGCAAGGCAAGCCAGACACAATAGGTCAAATACAGTATGATTGCATTACTATGAACCAAATCTTTTGTATAACATATTGCATGATTCAAAAAAATACATTATTATGTATCCAGTACATTTAAAGGAGAAATGTATATTTTTATCCAACAGTTTTCTTTTTAATTTTAAATTATCGTTTATATATTCAATTATTAAATGTACAAAATAAAATTTATAAAAAAGAAGTGAAGTTACACTCCCGGGGGGGGGGGGGGTCACAGTGGGAATGAGCCCCTAGACCCCAGACCTCACCTGCCCTGTGTACTCCAAGAAAGCAGAAAGAAGTAAAACAGAGGAGGAAGAGAGAAAATTAAAGACTCAAGTACTCACCAGGGCTTAGATCTAAAGAAAGCAAAGGGTCTAAGATGAAGATCTCTGGGGTCGGACACACTTTCACTTACAAAGTGTTGGGGTCCCTGCAAAACTCCCAGGCTGGGCAGAAACCTGTGCACCTAGGACCCTCCCAGGAGGGGTCCCCATTCATTGTGTTCCCCCAGGGCACACACCAGGTGTCAGTCACGCTCCCCCCAATGAGCCCTTCCCTTGATCATGATAAATTCGCCTCTCCCAATAACCTCTTTAAGAGCCAGCTGCTGCAGGTCAGCCACCCAGCAGGCCCTTTCCAGGTGGGAGGCAAAAAAAAGGAACGCGGCCTCTGCCTGGCTGAGGCAAATCTGAAGCACAGGGCCTGGGAAAGAGGCGCCCAGCAAGGGGAAGGACCCCCGGCACCGCCGAGGATCAGGAGGGTGGGCAGAGGGCGGGGCCGTGGGATGAACCATGGGGGGGACCGGGGGAGGAGCCGGGGGGGGTGGAGGGCCCAGGGGGGGAGGAGCCGTGGGAGGTAAGGACCGTGGGGAGTAAAGACCTGGGGAGTAAGGACCTGGGCAGTAAGGACCGTGGGGGAGAGGGTCGCCCTGTGGCATGGGCCCAGGACCCTTATTCTGACACAGGGCCCAACGCCATGGCACAGCCGTCTGGGCCGGGACCCCCGGCAGGACCCCGCGCCCCCCGCCAGTCCACGAGCCACCCGCAGAAGCAGCGCCCCCAGCCCAGCGGGTCCCCAAGCAGCCCGGAGGGCACGCAGGACCGGCGGCAGAGCCGCGCACAACTTTTCGGGACCTCCGTGCCCCACCCCACCCCCACGTACCGCGAGCGAGCGGGAATTTTACGGGGGGCGCAGGACTACGCTGCCTAAACGCAGTAAGGGTAAGGGCCGCTCACCGCACTTTTCCACGCTTATGGGGGTTCCCGCAGGCCCCGCGCCCGTCCCGCGCCCACAGAGCCCGCCGGCGCCCCGCCCCCCCCGCCAAGTTGGGTCGCAAACTTACCGCTACCGCTGGGCCGGGATGCGGGCAGCGGTCCAGAAGGGCGGGCCTCGCTCGCACCACCGCCTGCCCGCAGGGCAGGGCAGTTAATCTGTCCCTTGCTGCACTCCTGGGTCTTGGCGCATTCTCGCAGCCGGAACACTTGCACCAGGTCAGCGTGGCTGCAGATCCCATACAACCGGAAGACTGGGCGGGAGCATCGCGAGCTCCATGGGCCAATGAGGTCTGACCCGGGTTCTGGGACTCCGCCCCCAAAGGGGGCATGGCCTGCTCCGTGACGGACAGCGCCCAGCAGCCAGTCAACACGTGATCCGGCTGGCGCACGGGATCGATCCCGCGGTGGGGCGGGCCCAAGGGGTGGGGTGGGGTGACTGACAGGATGCCAGCCAATGGAAATGCAGAGAGGCAACAGGGCGGGAACACCGCGAAAGGCGGGGCCTGGAGGTGCCGTCTTTCGGCTGCCAGCTCATTTTCACCTAGTCGGGCGGTTTGTCTGGGCTGCTGGGCTGCTGCTGACTGGCCCGGCAGGGGGTTCACACCGCTGTGGGGGTGTCCCCACCCATAATGCATCAAAGGCTGCCTGGGCCGGGCAGGCGTGGGTCGCTGACTCTGGGCTGCGTGCGGGGCTGCTGGAAGCGAGGTCTGAGGGGAATCTGGGCGAGTCGCGCCCTGACGCTTTCCCCGAGCGGGCCCATCGCCCCTGCGCTCCTTCCTTCCCAGAGCTGGGGGCTTGGCAGAGTCTTCGGGAATTCTTGCCCCTAGCCCGCATTCTGAGAATTTTTTTCCCCATATTTATTTTATTGATACCCAACTTTTGCTAAAATGCCCTCCTTACTGTCATCAAATAGGTCAGGTTCATCCCCACCTCAACATGTGTACAGATATCATTTCTTCTGTCCAACATGATCTTCCCCCAGAACTTTACATGGCTCATCCCATTATTTCCTATCTGTGTGTCAACTCCTTAGGGAGGTCTTGAGAGAGGCCTATCCTCTCTCAACACGTTTTCTTCTGCTTTATTATCATTTTTTCCCTAGCATTAATGATTATTTAAAATTATATTCTATCAATATTCTTTTACTTGTCAATTTTCTGTTCCTATTCTGATATAAATTCCACAGGGGACATCTTTTTACTCCAGTGTCCAGAGCAAGGCTTAGAGCCTGATAGATAGTGTAGTTGAAATGATGTGTATTATGTGTAAAATGTGTAGATGAAATAAATGCTGGACTATTCTATATGTTTACATAATTTGATCTGCACACGCATGTGATGGTAAAAACTTGCTGCTACGCAAATGGGTTTTCTCCATGAACCTTCCCAAATGTAGTTTTAAGCCTGTTTAATTTAACAGATCTAAATACTTCCACAAAATCAGTCCAGTAACCTGTGAAATATTTGGCTCCAGTCTGAAATGTGAGTTTCCAGCCCACTGCTACTCTTAGCAGTTGTCTTTACCGCCAAATCACACAATCTCCTAATTCCCAAACTGCTAAGTATACATATTGCCACAGGGGATACAAAGTAACCAAGAGACTACCTTGTTAGTAATTCAGTATTAATTACTTATTTTATTTTTTTTTACCTTCAGTGGTATTGTAAGAATAGGAATCTCTACTTCTTTGTACAGGATCTTTGTACAAATGACTTGCAACACCAGGCTATTTGTGGACACTAGACTTATTCAGTCCTTAGTCAGAGTTCTCTTTTTAGCTAAAGGTAAAGTGAAATTCAGTGAAATTTGACTCTTCCAAACAGTTCATGTGTTTCCTTTACATCATTCTGAACTTCTTGTGCCCCGATCTTCCTTGTTATAAAAGTGGAAACTTATTTCTAACTTTATTCCTAATAGGTTGCTTTTACCCTCATTCATAAGGTCAGCATCATATTCTTTTAGATGAAAAGGAAATTCTTAGTACAACAGGCACTTGAAAGAGTACATTCATTTGAAGGGAACTTCAAGAAGAGCTGTGTTTGTAATGTGTGCCTTCAAATACCTTTACTGGGATTCCTAGTTGTGTCCCCTGGTTTGAACGTAATTCATCCAGGAAATAATTACAACAAGGAAGTATAGACTTTTATTCCTATAATACAACAAGGAAAAAAAAAAAAACAGCTCAAATGCTAACTTACTATTGAAGTGTCAGAATCTAATGAATTTATCTGCACATCATTTTTTCTTTAGATCCCACCTACCTGAATTGCACCTGTGCTTATTTGATACACCAGTGAAGCAGTTTATGGAACCCAACCATCTGTGCTTTTTCCTCCCTCAAATGCATAAATCCATGATCCATGTACATAAATTCATAATCCACATGCACTGCTTATAACTCTATTAAGATTGTGAATTTCCCAGTGCAAGTAAACTATGAGCTAAAGAGATGATTGCAATTTCAGACTGTATCATAAGTACTCAGGCCCTTATAGCTATACACCTGCTGAGGAACTGGAGCTGATTTGTATTATAAAGCATCTTAATGTAAATCTAAAAGAATAGCTTAAAGCCACGGTCCCTTTCCTCTCATGTACTTATCCTAGTTATCCAAATTTTCATTGTTCAAAATCAGGTTTACAGAAGAGTGCAATGTATATATAAAATATTTCTTGCACTCTGAGTGTGCTCTCTAAAACTAGGAAACAGAATAGATTTAGACAAAGTTGTGTCCCTTGTTTCCTGAGCTTGCTCTTTGAATTTTTCTTATCCAAAATCAGGAAATGAACCTATTTGGTTAATGAAAGATACTTGCACTTTAAAACTGTGGCTTTGTCACAGTTTTAGAATGAGCTTATATTATGGGTCTAAGGTTAAAAAAAAAAAACTATCCTTGTATTAAGTACTAAATGAGAAGTTCTACAAAAAAAAACAACAAAGTTATCTATGTGTATTGCCGACACTAATGATGAAGTTGCTCTGTGCATTCATAACCAGTGTTGCAAGACCTCTTGGTAAGTTTGTTAGAATTTTTGTACACAGAAAGCGCCAACCACTCAGTCATCAGAGATCAGGGTGAAGGACAGAGTGGAGCATATTGTTTCCATCCCAGGACTGTACTTGAGCCCTTCTGAAAGTGTACTGCTATTGATTGAGCAGTTTAATAAAACTTAAATTTCACAACAGAAAAGAGCACTAAATACTATAGTTCAATAGCAATTAAAATATCTCAAATTCTCATAGGATTCCTTTATTTATTCCTAAGTTTTCTCTGCCACAAACTTGCTACTTATACAAGAGTTCAAGGTAGATAGAAAATAGCCTGGCACCAGAAAAAAATGACATTTTCTTAGGTTTTATTACAGTATTTTTTACAGATTAGGTATTCAAGTACTTATTGAATTATGAGTTGAATTGTAAAGTTACATTTAAGTTTCTTCTGTGCCATGATATAAGAACTCCACATTCAAGGAAGAAGCAAGCCTGGCATGAAGATCAGCTTAGAATAAAGCTTGTATCTGGGAAGCAGAAAGATACTAGAAACTACAAACCAAGGGCCTCAAAGAATGGCATTAGGATTCTGAACTGTCAAAGGTCCAACTGTCATGTGCATGTGAACATTTGGACATTTCCCAGGTTAGAAATGCAATGTGCACATATTACTCTGCTTTCAAGGCCAATTGTAGCCAGTGATTTTATGTTGGAGGTTTTCAAGGTATTAAAGTATCATTTTCTCAAAAGTTCAAAAATCAGAAGTCTGCCATAAGTTCTTGGGGCTGGAATTCTCTAAGACCTTAGATTCACAGAAGGTTTGAAAGTCTTGTTAGTCATCTGGGCCAATTTAATGTGGCTGAGCATCCAGATAGAGACTAGAACCTCTATGTCAGGAGTGCAAATGACATTTAAGCATCTATGAGAGGGTGCAATGTCTATCATTTACTATTTATTTATTGTTTTATGGGGTTGCAATTTATATAAGGTTAAATATGCAGATCTTAGTGGACAGTTTGATGGGTTTTTACAAATGCAGAAGCTTGTGTAACCCATACCTCTTTGAAATGTAAAGCATTTCCATTATGACAAAGTTCCCTGGTGCCCATTCACAGTCCATATCAGAGGCAGTCACTGTTCTGCTTTCCAGCACCAGATTTTGGTTTCCCTGATCTAGAATATCATTTAACTGGGACTTAAGAGTACACACTCATTCATGTCTGGCTTATTTTTCTTAACAATATTTTTTGTTTTTTTAATTTCTCCATGTTGTGGTTTGTTCATTATTATAGCTGAGTAGTTTTCCATTGTATGAATATGCCACAATTTGTTTATTTATTCTTCTGCTTAAAATCAACTGGGTTTTCTCATTTTGAGGTTACTATGAAAAAAGCTGCCATGAATATTCTCGATAAAAGGTTTTTTTATAAATATATATTTCATTTATTGGGAATGGGATATCTGGGCCACCAGGTAGGTAAACTATGGAACTGCCAAAAGGTTTTCCAAACTAACTGTGCCATTTTATACTCCTAACAGCAGCAACTGAGAGTTCTGGTTGCTGTACATTCTCAAAGTTTAATCTTTCAACCAGTCTAGTAGGTGTGAAATGGTATCTAATTGTGGATTTAATTTGCGTTTTCCAAATGACTAATGATGACAATTGCTTTCTTATGAATGTATTGACCATTCATATAACTTTTTTGTGATGTGCTGTTCAAGTCCTTTACTCATTATTTATATTTGGTTGTTTATCTCTTTATTATTCTATAGCAAGAATTCTTTAAATTTTTTGGAAAATAATCTTTTGTTAGATATATGTATACATATATTTTCTCCTGGTCTGTGGCCTGACTGCTTATTTTCTAAATGGAGTTATTTGATAAGCAGAAGTTTTAAATTTTGATGAAGTTCATATTACCCTTTTTTTTATGATTAGTGTTTCTCCCTCCTATGTAAGAAATCTTTGCCTATCCAAGGTCACAACACTATTTTTTTTTTTTTCACAGAAGCTTTGTGGTTTGGCTTTTATGTTTAGTTCTTTGATCCTTCTTGTATTAATTTTTGTATATATGGTAAGGTAGGTGTTGAGGCTTTTGTTTTTTGTTTTTCCCTTTCACATATAGCTATGTAATTGTTCCAGGATCAATTTTTTTAAAAGTAATTTTCTTTTTCCACTGATGGCTACAGGTTTTAATTGTAAAGTTAACTGACCTCCACTACTTTTAACAACATATGAAATGCCACTCTAAATGAAATTAGTCTAGGCACACAGTACTCTGTCCCTGATAGACACCAAGCACTGGGGGAGCAATTACTATCCTTCAAGGTATTTGCTAAAATAGATTAGAATGTTCTTTGAGTATTCCTATTTTCTCTAAAGACATACATAAATAGTAGAATAACATCCATAAATAGCAGACTGCTGCCAGGTCCTGCCTATGGATGTGTATGTGGTGTCCTACACAAGAATAGCCAGCTGAAGAGGACTACAGAGAGTTGAAATCCAGCACTTGCTACTGCTGGGCAAGCAGTTCATCCTTGGGGGCACAGGTGGGAAAGGGATGGCATTTGAAAGGTGAAAGGGGTTCCTTTGTCAACAAATACATATATAGGAGACACTTTTTGTAATTCACTTAGTGGAAAGACTTTAAGGTTCACATAGAGGAGACACCTTTTCTAATTTGTATGAAGGTTTTCCATATGCCAACATAAGCTCTGCATTGCTTATATAGCCATTCCTGAGCCAGCAATATTCAGTTACTGAGGCCTCTAATGGTAACAATTTCTTCGTTTAAAACTTTGGAGAGGCAGTAGGCCCCTTGCCTCTGCTTCCTCATTCAGGTTTTGATATTTTTCCCTTCATTTGGCTAAATTTTGTCATCACTTTCTTTATAAAATAGTCATAGCACTCAGAACAATCTCTTCCCCAACAAAGGACACTGGAAAATCCATCTAATTACAATATCTATCACAAATGTTACAAGGACTCTGTAATGTCCAATAATATCAGTAGATTTTAATCTAAACAATAAATGTGTAGAGGGGCACCTAAGGACATTCTACTAAACTTTTAGAGGACCCGCTTCATCTTTCCCTCCCCTTTCCAATCTTCCCAATTTCTTGGCTCTGGAGACCCTCTTTTGCCATCCTCTCCTTGCTCTCAGTCTTCATAATAAACAATGGACATGGACTTCGACAGCCTAGATTGGCATGGTGCTTACAGAACTTTCAAGCATCTGCTTAAGTCTCTGTTTATTTCTATAAGGGATCTAGTGAAATTTCTATTCACTTTTCTCACTTTAGAGTTGAAGAAAGAAGTTTAAAGACTTGTCCAAGTTTACACAGATAGTTAGGAACAGAACTGTGTCTTGAACCTCTGTGTCCCCAAGTTAGACTTGGAAACAACCTGCTTGCTTATCACCCCCACCCCTTAGTTTCAAAATCCTTTCATGTTAAACAGAAACTCTTGTCACATATGAAGGTTGGAAGAAAATGGGAATGATTAGGAAAGGGTGGATATTTGACAAAGAGGAAATGTTCTTTCGGTCATAAAATTAAGGTATGATTAACTAGTATAGTGGTGTGAATTTTTTCCCCAACCAAATTTAGCTATTTGGATGAATGTGCAAAAAGGTCAGTGTTTTGTATTTAATTAGGTTTTAAGTTTTGTTCTCAAGTAATAAAGAGGGAGAGAGGAGCAGGGAAGGTGAGAATGTTATGCAAGGGAGGGATTATGCTGAAAAACCATGACATCTTAATTGTAAGGAAGTGAGTGAAGACATGAGTGTAAAAGGATTAGTGCTGATGGGGCCAAAAAATTGTTGGAGGGTACATATCTGAGTAAGTGAATTTAAAATATAAGAGAGAGGGATTATTAAAGTAGGAGTTTTGGTGGTTAAGTTACTTGTAGGTTTAAATTTTACAATAGTAGATGTAGAACAAAAAGGAGTGAACCCGTTCATAGAATGATCCATGAATGATAGAGAATGGAAGTTTGGTATATGATTAGAAATATAGTGTGGTAGTAGATAATATAGTCTAATGAGGAGATTCAGAGGAGCTAAGGATTTTAAAAGAGGCAATAAGGTGCAAATATATCAACCCAATCTCAAGGCCCTATCTTAGTTTGGGTATGAGAAAAATGCAGTCACCATTTAAGACAGATACTGCATTATCTGCATCCTCAAGTGATGGGCAGATTTCTATTAGCATGAAGAGATAAAGGGGTAGTTCAGAGATATGGGAAATTTTAATGATGGCAGATTGAGAGTTCCAGGGGCAAACTGGACAATGTGGGAGTGAGTGAATAGCTGAGCCAGATTAGGGACAGGTAGATCCATATGAGAAAATGGATAGGTAGATAGTATGAACTTCCAGTAGAGACAGGGTAAGAGGCATGATGGTACCAGGTCTATTGGTCTCTTGGGGGAAGGTGGGCATTAAATGTGTGTGTGTCTGTGTGTGTACTTATGTCTACATAAACACACACATACACATATACACAATAAGTGTAAGTTTTATCCAAACTAAAACAACTTAAAATTCCCTAGTGTCTCATGAGCTAGGGGAAATACATAAGTTTCCAAAAAATAGATTTATTTACTTTTGTGTCTCATCATCTATTTTTATCTTAGAACAGGATAAGATTCTGAAAAAGGAAATGGTTGGAATGAAGTCATTGTGCAAGTAATTCAGAAACATGGAGATATAGTGGCAGGAAGGACTGCCTGAATTGTTTCAGCTTTCCTTTTAATGCAGTGCTCTGTCTTTCTTGGATACAGTCACATTCATGAGAATGAAAAAAAAGAATCACAGAGCAACAAAAATGTAACAGCAATATTGCATTTTCAAGAAAAGAAATAATCAAGAAAAGTAAAACAAAGTGCTTCTCATTTCCTCTAGGGATTCCTGTTATATAATTTCCATTTTAAATAAAGCAAAAATACTTCCAATAACAAGAGAAACACTTAAAAATTAAGAAACACTTGTTCTAGTTAATGTGTCTGAATAGTATCAAGAAAAAAATCTCCCCCAGGAGGTCATTATTATTCAAAAATTACTCTAATTAGGTCATGAATACATTAAACCTTGTTCGGTGCCAACAAGATAAAAAATAGAATTTGAAATGTGACACGCATAACAATCCCAATGTGTTAGGGTGATTTTATTCTAAAATGCCATTAAAAGATGAATAGGTCACCCTGTAAGGAAGGAATTGGTACAACACTCTTGTAACTGATTAAAGGGTCTTTTATTTAGGCATATTTTTTTCTTTCTTTGAAAAGAGTTCTTTCCAGATAGAGAGAGAGAAAGAAACATACACACATACACGATTCTGACTGGATGCCTGTTTGGCTGTTTTAAGACAATAAAACAGGAAAAGAGGAAAACAAGAGCTTTTGATATTTCAAAATAGACACACTTGCAGACAAGGACAATTTGCACAGAATATCTTAAGGAAATATTAAAAAGGTGTAGATATTTCCTGGTGTGATCTGTTTTCCATTCAGTTACACCATCTCTGTAGTTTCTTAGAATATCTGCTATATAGGCAATTCTACATTTAACTAGAAAATAGAGTGAAATTTTAATGAGTTAGCAATGTCCAAAAGTAAGAGGCTAGAAGATTAGTCTTTCTTTCTTTAAAATTTTTTGAAGAATCTAATATAATTTGATGGCTGAATTTGTTAAACTCCAATAAGCCATATTAAACTAAATACATACAGCCAAGCTAGGGAAAGCATTCACAGGGTTGATACATACCTCTATTCCCTGTTAAAAGCATAGAAAGCATAGAAAGTTGGGACATTGCAAAGGCTTCATCAGTTGTAGCATGACTTCTTATTGTCCTATTTGATCACCTATAGTGAATGCAGTTTTAGATAATTGTGTTTGCAACATCGCATAATCAAAATTGCTTTATTTAAAACCTGTTAAAATCTTCATAATATACACAAGATTTCCATCTCAATGACATGATACCTAAATATGAGGCACCTGAAAATTCACCTTTTTATCTCATTATTATTCTTATAAATATTCCATGTCTTAGTGTCCTTTAGCCATTCATTCATTTAGTGATATATATATACATATATATAAAACTTTTTCTTGTGATACAATATCAGATTCACAAAAAGTTGCAAGATTTGTCATTTTACCTTCATTCAGATTCCCAAATGTATATGTATGTATATGTATGTATGTATATCTGTTTTTCTTTTGAACCACTTGAGAGTAAGTTGCCAACATCTTGACTGTTTGCCCATAAGCACTTCAGTACAAATTTCCCCAAAGCAAGAAACTTCTACATAACTGCAGTATAATTATCAAAATCAGGGAAGTCACATTGATACAATAATATTTTTTAATCTATAGACCTTATTTAGATTTTACCAATTGTCCCAACAAAAACTTTTTGAACACTTAGGTCTCTGCTATACCTAGCAAAAACGATAAAGAACTTTTGAGAAAGTGAAAATTTCCAATTTAGGATAATATATTCTAAACATTTTAATTCAATAAATAAGCAATTGTCACTTTGCTTATGGAATGAATAGTAGTAGTTCCTGTGGCAGTTTAAAATTATTTTATGAACCCCAAAAAGAGAAAGATTATATTTGTGAAATAATCTATTTCTGAGGGTGTGAGACCCTTTCAACTGGACTATGTCAGTGAGATGTGACTCAGGTTGAGTCTCTGCCCTCTTGCTGAGTCTGATAAAAAACAGACACAGATAAAGGAAGCCACTGTATTATATGTGACCCTGCCATGTGAGAGAAAGCTTCTACACACAGCTAAGATGTAAGGAAAGAAGGCCGGGAGTGGCTCGAAGAGCTGAGGCTTGATAGCTTACAGCTGAACCTGGAAAGAAAGTGGAGCCATCAAGACAGAGAAAGGAGGCCTGGTAAGAGACAAGCCCTCTGCCAGGTTTGCCTACAGCTGCAGAAAGGCAGAGACCTCAGCAGAGATCTGTGGTCATCTTGCTTTCCCACATGACAGCTGACTGGTGAGAAAGCATCTCTTATGGTGCCTAGAGTTGGACTTTTCATGACCTTGAACTGTAAACTTTTACCCCAAATAAACCTCCTTTATAAAAGCCAACACATTTCTGATATTTTGCATAGGAAGCTCTTTGGCAAACTAAAACAGAGATTGATACCAGGATGGTGGGGTCATGCCGCCACGATTACCAAAAATGCCGGAACAGTTTAATAAATGGGTAAAGAGTATTTCTTGGAGGAATTGTGAGACAGTTGATAGAAAAGGCCAATATTGCTCTGAAAACTGTTGATAGGATTATGGACCCTAAAGTTATTTCCAATTCAGGCCTTAGAAGGAAATGATGCAACTATTATTGGAAAGTTGAGGAAAGGTGATCCTTGTTTTAAAGTGGCAGAGAACTTGGAAAAATTGTCTCCTGATGTTAGATGGAAGGCATGATTTGAAAATGATGAGCTTGGACATTTAGCTGGGGAAATTTCCAAAGTAAATGTGGAAAATGCAGCTGGGCTTCTCCTTGCAGCTTATAGCAAATTGGGAGAGGAAAGAGATAAGATGAGAACTAAACTGCTGGCCAATAACTAGAGACTGATTTGGAAATTCCAAGCTTTCAGAAAACAAGTCCCAAGAGGACAGTACCCCTAGTGAAGACTTATCTAAACTTGGAAATTGTGAGTCAAGATTGGAAATGCAGTTATCTAGGAAGGACTTGTGGAAAGTCTGACTGTCTGATGGCCTGGGCCCCTGTTTCCTGCATGCCAAACCAACAAGCTTTTGTAAGATCTGTATGAATGAAACCACAGTTAGCCTAGACTAACAAGTACAGAGAGAGGAGAAATTCAAGAAAAAATGGCTTCAAGAGGAAAACCAAAGAAGCTGAGGTCTAGAATTAAGACATCTCCTTGGTCAAGAGAGGGACCCCATCCATGTATGCAGAAAGGGTGAGTTTGCCTAACATTTGAAGAGGGTGGATATTCCAGCCAATTGTTCAGGGAGAGTCTGGCCACCTCAGGCTCCAGAGAGGGTGGAGTGCATTCCCCAGTGGTTTGTGAGTTAGGTTGCCACTCCACTGTTCTGAGGGGTTTGGGCCTGTGTGCCAGAGATTAGGGAGAATATTGCCACCACCTCAATGTACTAAGGGGGTTGAGACTGACCCCAGAGATTGGAGAAAGTGTGATCATCACCCCAACATTTTTGGAAGGTGAGGTCTGGAGCTCAGTCACCACCCAAATGCTTGAAGAGGGTGGAACTGAAAGTATGGTTGCTGGGCAAGTTTGTGGAAGGGGTGGGCCCTCATGAGACTCCAAGGAGAAGAAGACATAATTCTAAGGATGACTCTCAGACTTTGAAACCTAATGGAATATGCCGTGCAAGGTTTTGGAACTGTTGGAGACCCATGATACCTGTCCCTCCCCCATCTCTCCTTATGGTAATGCAAATGTTAATCTTATGTTTTTCCCTCCTTTGTATATTGGAAGCAGATAACTTGTTTTGTAAGTTTCATAGGTCTACAGCCAGAGGAAATTTCTGCCCCAAGGCAAACTGCATGCCTATAAATGATTTTTATGTTATTTTGTACTTAGCATTACTACATAAATGACTTAAGGCTTTTGAAATATTGTGATGTAATGAATGTATTTTGCATATGAAAGGAACATGTCTTTTTGGGATTCAGAGGGTAGAGTATGGCAGTTTGAAATTATTTTATGAATTCCCAAAAGAGGAGGATTAAGTTTTAAAGTAATCTATTCCTGTGGGTGTGAGACACTTTAAATTGGACATCAGTGAGGTGTGACTCAGGCTGAGTCTTCTGAGGTGTGACTAATAAAAACAGACACAGATAAAGGAAGCCACCAAATTGTATTTGACCCTGCCATATGAGAGAAAGCTTCTGCTCGCAGTTAAAATGCAAGGAGAGAAGCCCTGGAGAGGCTCAAAGAGCTGAGGCCCAGGAAGAAATAAGGCCTGAGAGCTTATAGCTGAACTTGGGAAGAAAGCAGAGCCACCAAGACTGAGAAAGGAGGCCCAGTAAGAGACAAGCCCTATGCCAGGTTTGCCTACAGCTGCAGAAAGGCAGAGATCTCAACAGAGATCTGTGGCCATCTTGCTTCAACATGTTGCCGCTGACTGGTGAGAAAGCACCTCTTATAATGCCTTTTTTTTTTTTTTTTTTTTTTTAAAGATTTTATTTTATTTATTCATTTATCCCCCCCTTGCTGCTTGTGCTCGCAGGGTCAGCCAACCACGCAGCATGGGCGGGCCGGCCCCCACCAGGAGACTTCGGGAACCGAACCCGGGGCCTCCCACATGGCAAACGGGAGCCCCACTGATTGAGCCACAGCCGCCTCCCTCTTATAATGCCTTGAATTGGACTTTTCATGGCCTTGGAAATGTAAGCTTTCACCCCAAATAAACCCCCTTTATAAAAGCCAAAACATTTCTGGCACTGTGCATCCATAATTCTTTGGCAAACTAAAACAGTTCCCACCATTGAGTGTTCACAGTGGGTCAGGCACTATACTAATGTCTATGTGAATGCTCAAATTTCACCCTCATGAAACCTTGTAAGGTATGTATTATTTTGTAAAAGAAGAAACAAGGGCTTGGGGAGATTCAACAATTTCCTTGGTCACACAGCACATGAGTTGAAAATCTAGAAATATAATCCAAATCTGTCTGGCTCCAAAGCCAAATTCTTATTCATTACATCACATTCCTCATAATATAAAACAACAGACACTGATAATGCATGCCCTACTGTCCTGGTGCTTATAATCTTCCTAAGGCAAAATACACAAATACATTCAAACTCAGACTGTTAGTGTTAAGGAACCTTAAAATTCATCTTCATGTGAAGTGTAACACAACTGCTACCCTGTCCAATTGTGCTTCAGTCCCTCACTTGTTTTCTCAATAGCACTTATTGCATCTTACTAGGTAATATTACAAATTTATTATGCTAATATCTTTTCTCTCCCCACAGGGATGTAACTACCAGAGAGCAGTCAGTTTTGTGTATTTTTTCCCCATTGCTGGGTTTGCAGAACATGGGAAAATGCCTTGCACGAAGTGGGCATTGGTAAAATATTTGTTGAATGAATCGTTAAATTACTTCAGCTACTTAATTTTATGGGTAAGCAAAGTGGAGCACAAACAGATTGAGTTGTTCAAAGTCAGAGTAATTTAATGACATTAAATGCCATTTATTTGAGTGTCACAGTATATAAAAAGGAGTCAGAGTACAGAGGAGGAAGAAATCAGGATGATCAAAATGTAGTGAGACAGGTAAGATTTCAGTAAAGGGAAGAGCCAGAGTGGACCATAAAGAATAAGTAGAAAGATTTTTTTATAAATGAAGACACTGGGAGAGAAATTAACAGAGCGTGTTAGATGACCAAATATAGAGAAGGGTTCATTTTGGGAAAGGATGAAAGATCAGGCTTGGAAGGAATAATGCTGCCTGATTATGGAAGACCTTTACTTCATGTGGAAAAGTTTACATTTCTTTAGGCAAGTTAAGTTGGATATTTTCTGGCAGCAAAAACAATTAAACCATCAATGACAAAAAGATTTAGCCCATTTCCACTCTAAGAAATATATTTACAGTTAGCAGTGTATTCAGAATTAAACAGTGATTTTTTTCAAATGAACCTTTCAGGGTCATTTTATATATACACTTCTCATTTTCTGAGTTAGTCTCTGTTTTTAATGAATATGATATCTCATGGCTCTGGAAATGATTGAATAGATCATACCTTCAACTGAGGTTCAGTGGTTCCAATAAACAGAGATACATAAAATATTTTAGCAGAGTAAAATACTAAATAATAGAAAACAGATGGCAGAAAGAATAGACAAGGAAGAGAAAATGTATATGGTTAACATATGGCACAAGTTGCTAAAGCAACTAGAGTTTAACCATTGAGGTATTTCCCTTTAGATTTTAGTATTACCTTTGTTTTCCAGGCTGCCACATAAAGGGTTGGCTTAAACCATGGGAATTTTTTGACTCATGATTTTGAGGCGAGGAAAAGTCCAAAATGAAGGCATCAGCAAGCAATGCTTTCTCTCCAGAGTCTACAACATTTGGATTGTATCCCTGCCTCGTTGCGTTGCCCTTGGTGATAATCTCTCTTCTGGGTTCAGTTGACTTCTGGCTTCCAGCCCCTCCCTATGGCTTCCAGTTTCTTTCTTTTATAAAGCCTCCAGTAATTTCATTTATGGTCCAACCTCATTCAGTTGGGCCACACCTTACCTTAAAACATCATCTTCAGGAGAGATTTTATTTATAATGCATTCACACCCACAAAGATGTGGATAAAGATTTTTAAAATGTCTAAATTGGGGTACACATATTTACCACAAGTGTATACGAATCTATCCCAGAATCAGGGTAGTGCAAATTCTGGAGTAGTCATCTCTCTACCATTCTGACTTAGAAGCTTGGTCACTGAAACTATCTGCATTGACATAGGTGAAGAGGGATATGAAGATGCAGTATGACATATCTTCTCTAAAAAACAAAAATTTGTTTGCTTTGCATCATATTGTTTATAAAGTCTCTTTTTATAATTGTCTTTAATTTGTTGAATATTATTGTCCTCATGTTACAGATGAGAAAACTGAGGATCAGATGGGTTAAGTGAATGTCCAAGAACGTCCAGTGAATATAAGAACCAGGATTTTATGTGTAAATCCTCTGTCTTCAGGATTTCTTCGTTTTGCATTATATTATGGTCTATGGACCCAAATCATTTTTCTCTCCCAGATTGCCTCTGTGAAAAAAGTAGGGACTACAGTTCCTCATTTGATTCATAGTTACACAATGGTGCCTTTTCTTCTAATATCTTCTAATATTTGTGAGACAATTCTTGATATCATTACCAAGTTAGAGAGGGTAAAGACATGCCATTTTTGCTACTGGCACGTCTCCCTCCTTCTTACACTGCTTAAAAATATTTATTTTTAATGTTGTTGTTGTTACTACTAATGTAATATACATTGCTCAAATAACAGGTCAGAAATTTAAGGTAAAAGCAGATAAAAATCTTCCTGCTTCATACTCCATTCTCCATTCCCTGTTTCTACTTCCAAAAGGAAACCTCTGCTTTCAGTTTTTTTCTGATACTTTCTCCTAACATTTTCTATACAAATGGGATCATGATTACTTCTTATATTTTTCAGTAGATCTTGACCACTTTTTATTTTATATATATTGAATTGCTTCATTCCAGTGCATGAATGTAGCAAATTTAATTAGTCCCTCATTCATACCTATTTGGACTTTTTTTCCAGTTTTCTTGCTATTAAAAACAATATTGCAATGAATATCATTAGGCACAAATCTTTGTGCACAGTTACAAGTAAATCTTATTGGAGAAAATCTTAAAAGTGGAACTGATGGCTAAATAAGTATTTTGATTTAATAATTTGATAAATTTAGCCAATATTTTCAAATATGTCTGCCCATTTACATTACCATAACAGGAATATATTAGTGCCTTCTTTCCTATGTTCCTATGAATTCTGGTTGTTACAAAATGTTCTAATCTTTGCCAATCTTATTGATATATAATTGTTGTTTTAATTTGCATTTATTTGATTATTTAAATAAAAGTCACCAAATATTCACATATATATTAATCATGCATAACTCCTTTTCTGTATGGTAGCTGTTCATGCCTTTTGCCTATTTATTGTTCTTTTATTTTATTTTTACTAAATTGCAATTGCTTCTTGTATATTAGAGAAATTAACTATTTGTCTTTCTTATTTACTCTAGCTACTATTCCCTAATTTATCATTTATCTTTTGTCTTTTGACTTTTTCCCATTATACAGATATTTAATATATTTATCCCCAATATATGATTTTTTTATTTATATCTACTTTTATTTTTTCTCCATCTTTAGAGAGACCTTCACCAGTTCAAAATTAAAGGACAAATACATTCATAAATTCTTGTAGTCTTTTAGGGTTTCATTTAATATTTAAACAATTGATTCATCTGGAATTCATTATGATGCAAGGAATGGGGTATGAATCAGATTTTTTTTTCCAAATTGCCTGTCAGTTACCCCATCACTATTAACTGAATCTAATCTATCTCTCACCATTAGGATATAAATTCTCATATAAAGCTAGTCTATTTGTGACTTCCTTATTCTCTTCCATTACTGTGCTTGCCTATTTTTATGTCAATATCAAATTAATTTTTAATACTTAAACTATGGAAAATCTTTCAATTTTTTTTTAGTTTCCCACCTTTCACCAATCATTTAAAAAATATTCTGAATATTTGTAATGTTTCTTTTTCTTGAAAAACTTTGCTTACTATTATTTTGTCACATTCCCCAAAAGTCTTGTTGATATTTTGAGATTGAATTTATATTATTTTAAGAATAGTTGTATTTTTATAAAATTGAGTCCTCCTATTTTAAAACAGGATATATGTTTCCACCCTACTGAGACTACTCCTCAGCAGAATTCTAACATTTTCTTTGTATTGGACCTGAACATTTTTATTACATTTGTGATGGAGTTTCAATTAAAGGCCATGACTACAAACAGAAAAGTAGGTCACCTTGGAATGTAATAAACAAGCTCTCCAGTCTCATGCTAATAGGAGCTTGGTGGGGAAACATCCTGAGCTTCTAAGATTTACAATGTCTGTGAATTGCAGAAATGTAAAAGAGCTGAGTCATTGACCTTTAAGACTTGTTGATTTCAGTAAAATGTAACTGTCAAGTATCTATTGCCCTTGCACATGCTCACTCTATGAGGTGGTTGGGCTCTTCTCTCCATATCGGACAGAGGGTCCCCTGATCCCAGTTTTTTCTTCTCTTTGTTTCTTTCTTTCTCATCCACGGCACCGTTTTCACAGACCCAGTTCCTAAACACCAACACATTTGCTCTAAGAAATTGTACTTTTCTCATTGGTCTAATGAATTGAATATTTCTTCCACTTACTTTCTATTTAAATTGTTCTGTATATTAATACTGCAATCATTTTTTTAGATTTACTTATTATTTCTAATAGTTTTTAATTGATTTATATGGGTAACAGGACATGCATTCATACAATGTACAAATACTTATGTCACTTATTTTACTCTTCTGTCAAACGTCATAGTCTAAAGCAACCAGAATAATGTTTAATAAAAGTAGCAATAGTGATTCAAGCAATGGAAGAAATTGTAACAGTGAGGTGGAGCCAGTGGCCACTGGACACTTTCGTGGCAGGGAGGGGAAGGGCAGTTGAAATACAGGGGCTTTTTCGGGACTTGGGGGCTGTCCTGAGTGGCATTGTGGCGACAGATCTAGACCATTTTACATCAGCATATACCATGCAGAACTGTGTGGGAGAGAGTGTGGTGTGATGTGAACTGTGGTCTATGCTTGGTGGCAAGGCCCCAGGATGTGTATATCCATTGCGAGTGATGTGCCACATTGATGAAGGATGTTTGTGTGGGATGTTGTGGGAGGTGTGGGAGGTGGGAACATGGGAATCCCTGTAATTTCTGTGTAATATCTAGATCATCTAAGCACCTTTAAAAAAAAATATATATATATATATATATATAAAACATTTATGTAAGCAAATGCACATATATGCATATATATTTATATATCATCTTACAAATATTGGTATGTATTGTGAAAAATTTGATTTTTACCCACACAAAAAAAAGAAAACAAAAAGGAATATTTCTTTTCCCTAAAAGTAATGGGAATGCCTTTACTATTTACCATTCATCACAGCCCTGGATTTGAGTTTAAAAAGTGATTTATAACATGTCAGGGAAGTCTCTAGCTTTTGAGTTTATACAAAGGTGTATTGAATTTCTTTTACATTTGAAATGGAAATTGAATTTATTTTCCAAATGTGTATTTCACCGCTATCAAGATGATCATATTTTCCTTTGTTAACTTTCCATAAGCTGACATATTTTAATTGATGTCCTCCTACTCAACCATCTTTGCATTTCTGAAATAAACCTTACTTGGTTATAACATTATATTCATTAAATGATGAATTTATTTTGCTAATATTTTATTTAGGATGGCTACATCAATATTCATATAAAAATATTTTCTTTCTTGAATGAATAAACATTGTTAAGTTTTGGGTGTGTATGTGTGTGCACATGTATGTGTTTAAGGGGGGGAAAGGTGCTTTCTCTCTTATTATATCACCAGAAGTATCTTCTTTGAAGATTAGAAAAAAAGCACATAAGAAAAGCTCTGGGACTGCCTCTTCATTGGTGTTTAGCTTGTTGATAACTTTTTCAATATTCTCCATGGTAATTTATCTGATTAGAGAGTATGTAACTTTGTAAAATTTACTTATTTATAATTTCCTAGGAAAAACATTCATTTAAATCATGTTTTCAAAGTCTCTTGAATAAAATTTAGAAAGGTATTCATTTTTTTATTCTTATAAATTCTTTATTTCTCAGTGAATGATCTGTTCTTTCTAATTTTGTGCTTTCTCCTTTTTTATTATGGCAATCTCTCTTTTTAAAAAAATATTCATTAGACTTATTTATCTTTGTGCAATTTTAATAATTTAAAATTTAAAATTCCAGTTTCCTTATATTTTTTGATGCTCTTTTTGAATTCTTCACAAATATTATCATAATCATGTAATAGTTGAAGGACATATATTTTCCTCTCAAGTTATTTTTAATCTACGACACAAAGATTTAACACAATCACTATTTTCTAGGTATTCTTCACTTTTTCTTTTATTTCCCTTTTAGACATAATTGTTATTTAAAATATACCTTTCACTCATATTATTTTTTTAATTTCCAGATCATTGGGTGCATTGGTTTCTAGTGTTATCAATGATTTCTAGCATAAGTATAGTTTGATATAAAAATAGTCTGCATTATTTCTTTTTGTTTCAAATTTATTGAGGATTTTCTTTGATGTTAACATATGGTCAATTTTTGTAAATATTTATTGTTGATTAAAAATAAGTTCTACTCTCCAATTTCAAGGACTAAAGTTTGACATATATCTAATAGAACAAACATATATTGTTCAAATTCTCTGGGGCCTTATCTTTATCATCCTGATTTATTGAAAGTAGGCTTTAAAAATTTGATTGATTTCATAACTGGGGAAGGGATGTGACTTTAAAAGATAAACAAATTGGCATACAGTATTATTTTTTTAAATGGAGATAACCAAAATGTATCTTTGAATTATATATCTTCAGAAATATAACTTGTCTAAAGGTTTCTCACATGTATTCAAAGATCTTAATGGTAGATTTTAAATTAGTATTTTTCCCAGGCTCCCAGATGTTTTGTCAAAGACAAACCCAGATATAATCATCCCAGGAAGCATCTCCAGGTCAGTAACCAACATCTCTCAGTGCAAAGAAGAAAGTCAGGCTGGCCACTTCTAGAATCTCAGATGCTCTGCCAGACACAGGGCTGGCTAAGCAAGAACCTTTCTGGCCTGGTTTTCCTGGGGACAATGTGGACGTTATTATTAAATAGCCTACTACCACAAAGTTGTAAAACCTAACTTTTCTCTGAAATCCCCATGAGGAACAGATGGCTCAAATATAGGCTGAAAACTTCCCCCTAATATTTATTTATTAATTTCTGGAGAACACAGTTAACTTTGGTAAAGATAAATTATAGAAGAGAGATTTAAACATGGAGCCTCAGTAAAGTACCATGACTTTATGTAGTGGAAAACTGCTCTCTAGATGTATGGATGAAAATACAGTGTTCACATGGACAGCTCATTTCCACCAAAGAAAGCTCAGCTCTCTCTCTGGGTTCTTTTGTGTACATGTGTCTCAAATCTTTTCAGAGACTACCAGCAAGCTTTTTCTTTGATACAGGATTACAAAGTGGAGCTGAGAAATGTGACATAAGTCCTGAACTCACAGATGTCTGGGAGTGAACCAAACATCAAGGGAGAAGTGGAGCTGCATTTCTTTTTGCTATAAGGCAAAGAAACTTTCCTCTTTGATGAAGGCTCAATTCTAGGTATTTTCTTTTTAATAAAAAGCATTCTATTATTATGACCAGAAGAGATGCTTACAACTTTGGTGACTCATTTCTTCAAAACCTCATGGACACCAATTAAAAATGCACTATTTCCTGTATGGCTACTTTTCCCCATCTTATCAATGCCACCTATTTGAGTAGGATTCTCACTTTGGCTCTGCTACAACAGGGCATATCATAAACTAGAAGATCAGAAATGGATTGAGGGCAGTGTTTCCCAAAATTCAGTCCTCTACCAGCAGTATCTGAATCATGAAGTTAAAACATCATTATTGCGTAAGAATTTTTGTAGCAATGGATCCAGGAAATAGTAATTTTTGTAAAAAACAATTTATTGAAGTATATCACTTATATATGAATGTACATAAACTATAAGTATTCAGTGAATATTGTGAATTTACAAAACAAACATGCATAACATCATCCAGGGCTCCCACACATCACCCCACAACAAATACTTTTTGTTGCAAAACACTTGTTTACAAATTATGAAAGAGCATTGTCAAAATATTACTACTAACTATAGTCCATATCTTATGCCCTTATACATTTTTTAAGGATTTATTTATTTATTTACTTTTATCCATTTTTGCCCCCCACCCCCCATTTTTGCTGTTTTTGTGTCCATTCGCTGGGCAACTCCCTGTGTCCGTTTCCTGCCCTCTCTTCTAGATGATAATGTCAAATGTAATATATTCTATCTATCACCCCTCCTAAAATTGCATGTGAGATATTACACAGATCTATTTTTTTATGAGGATTAAGAGACCATCCAAAATCTTCTGCAGATTTGAAAGGGATCAGTTGCTCTCCAGAATTCAAGTGGCCATTCTTCCCCTTCTGTTGGAGAAGATGCTGAGAGTCAGAGCATAAAGGGTTAAGCATCTAAAAAGCATGCTTGCTGGAAAAGAAACATTAGCAAATGTCTCCAAAGACTCTGCACACTGCAGACGTCAATGGGAGGAAGCAGAGCGGAATGAACCCACCACTAAGAAGTTATTGTATAAATTCCTAAGAATAATTATCTAGAAATACAGGAACCAGCAGCTCTCTCATGTGCCATGCAGAGGAGCTAGCAAAGGATGCCCTACTTTTGTTATCAGCTTTGTAGTGTAAAAAGCAGCTTCAGCCTAAATAAATTTGCCTGCATTCCACATGGAGTGAGGTCTCCTGATCCCAATCTCTCTTTGGATCATTCCTGGCATCGTCTACCTCCACGTTGAATTACAACAGATGGCGCCCAACGTGGGGCTTGACTAGTCTTTTCTCATCATCTTTTTCTCTGGATCAGTGCCGTGGAAGTAAGGACTGTTGTTGCTGGGTCGGATGGTACTTGAATCTTATAAGGTGCGTCAAATAATCTTGATCATCAGGGTAATGGGTAATCAGTTGACTCTATTAGAGGAATATTCCGAAGTTTTGAAGACCCTGTTAAAGAATACAGGGGTATCTGTGATGACCCATGAGTCACTAGAACTCTTTTCTCTTGTACATAAACATTGTTATTGGTTTCAGCTGCAAGGGCGGAATGTGTTAAATTTGAAACAATGGAAACTAGTGATGAAATCATTGCAACGAGCTTATCAAGTATGATCTTTGTATATTCTTATTTCTGTTGCTCTTGAACCATTACAGTCAGATGAAAATAAAGATATTAAAATGGATACTGCTATCATTAAAACTGTAGCAGAACAAGCTTATGATGATTTTAATGTAAATATATATGAAAAAAATTTTGAACAGGCAAAAACAGATAAACTTATGTCTAATAAAAAGAAAAAAAGAAAAAGAAAAAGGGAGTATCTGTTTTTGTCCCAGCACCATCCTCTTCAATTAAGAAAAGTATAGCACAGGGAAATAGAGAAGGAAATTCAGAGGCTATGAAATTTTATTTTACTTTTCCAGTAACAGTAACTCAAATTCCAGTAGATGCTAACAATCCCCAAGGGGGTGTACAATATGAGCATGCTCCTATTCCTTTTAAAACTATCAAAGAATTAAAACAAGCATGCACTCAATATGGTGTACATTCTCCTTATACTTAAGAATTAGTGCAAGAAATGGCACAAGCAAAAAGATTAATACCCTGGGACTGGGATTTGTTAGCTCAAGCTGTTCTTAATTCAGCAGAATTTTTACAATTTAAAACTTGGTGGGCTGATGAAGCTAATATTGTAGCACAACAAAATCAAAAGCAAAATCCACCAGTGCCTATTACTGCTGAACAAATATTAGGAACAGGTCAATGGGCTGGGATTCCTCGCCAAGCTCAATAAGATGATATTGCCATTGTACAAGTTCGATTGTGCTTCCTAGCTGCCTGGACAGGCTGTACAATCATTTTCAAAAATTGTTCAAGGAAATACTGAACCCTATGTTGAATTTGTAGCGAGGCTGGCAGATGTAGTAAAAAAGACAGTAATTCAACCTAATCTTAAAGAAATGCCTATTCCAAAAGATTTAGTGAGATTAATATTAGGAAAATCTAACCTCAGTTACAAGAGCATCACTATTCTGCCAAAAAAGTTAACTAAGATAAAGAAAACATTCCAGCAACTTTGTAAACCTCCTACTGCCTACATAATAAAGCTGTGGGACGATAGGGGTTAATAGAATTAAACCACTGGAAGAGTAGGAAAACTTGGCAACACTGGTGTTTTCTGTTTTGTTTCCATACTGATTCTGGTTAGGCCAGTGTGGCCAAATTGATAAAATTAGTGCATAATTTTTATTAAGGTGTTAAAAGGAACTTTCAGTTTTAAATCACTAGCTTACTCCTGAAATTTGAGCCTAAGTGTACTCCTAAAGAGTAGTAATCCAAAAAATACATGTTAAATATCTGCATAAACTGCTAAATTAGAGCTTGACTGTATTTATGCTGTTTAAGTTGTCCTAGCTGGTTGCTGATTATGAACAAAAGTGTTTCAAAGAACAAGCTTATATGTTACAGGTAACACAGATTCCAGAAAAAATCCTAAAAACAGTAAAATCAGAGATGTGAAATGATGGAGGGCTTGAAGACAGCCATACCAAAGGAGTGAAAATTATGGGTCAAATTATTAAGCTTTATGTTTCTGTTAGTGTGTCATAATTCTTTTTGTATTTGTCTGTTTGTTCAGTGTCAGTGTATATTTTGATATCTCCAGATGGTAATATTAAATTGATAAATAAAGATTATTATAAGAGCTCTATTCAAATGGCCAAAAATTAAATAAGCACATATATTAATGAATAAATATGGATATTAGTTTAAAATAATAAAAATAGTTATACTCAAATTAAACCATTATTCTAACAAGTTTGTTTAATGTTGATGGTAATTATATGTTGTCAGAAGTTTGCTTGGAAATAGTTTCCAAAATCATTGTGGTAACTTGAGTATGGAAGGTATATAGAATGTGCTTTTATTATTAAAGAAAAGAAAGTAATTTTATCCTAAGATAAAATAACTAGTTATTAAAACAAAGTAAAATATGGGACAAAACCTGAATAAATATAAAATGCAAAATGCTTGTGAAAAAGGAATTTTTGTGGTCAAAGCTAAGTAAAATTTAAGCAGTCTATCTATAAAAATTTAAAAGCTTTAATGTCAAACCATATAATAATATAAAATTAAAGTTTTATTCTTTCTCAAAGTTTCTCAAGTCAGTAGTCTGTTTTAGTAAAAGTTTACAAAGTTTTTCGCCTAAATAATCAGTATGCAATAAAGAAAGTCTGTTTTATCAAAATAGCTTCTTGTACTTTAACTGTATCGTTTCCGTGGAGAAACAGGTCTTAATCACTTTTAAAAAGAACACAATGTTCAAACCTGCTTTCTCAAAGTCAAATTCTGAAGAGTAGCTTTTATTTCAAACTGTTACAAATAATTTGGTCTTTTACCTAAAAAGGGTAAAATACTAAAAGTAGTTAAGTTCATGTGATATAAGTTAAATGAAGTATTTAAAACTGTTGTATAATTAAAAGACATTTTCTAATTTTATAACAGTTAAAGTCATATGAATATAAAGTTCATATAGGATTCCTGAAACTATAATAATGTTACAATATAATATTAAATAAAATATAATGTTTTAATCATAATTTTTAGTTATAACTACAAAAAGAAAGCAGCCATTAAAGGCTGCTGGGGTAGTGCTAACAGTAAAATATAGTAAAATAAAATAACACCCCTGCAGCATGCAGTGGCCCCAAATATTGTTAGTTTATTGAAAAAAATTAATATCCAGTTATGTCACTATCACTTTGTTTTAAAACTTGCTAAAGCTTTCTTTAATATTTTCTCAAACAAGTCAAGCCAGCCCACATTTCCCTTCCTGTAAAATAGCCAACAATAAATCAAGTTTATATTCAACATGGTAAGCAACAGCCCCAATTCCAATTACAATGTTAACAACAAAACCAATGCAAGTATTAAAATTACAAGTTAACATATTACCCCACAGCCCAAATAGGAAATGCTAATTTGTTTTTACCTATGCCTCAAACTATACAAAATAAAAAACATTGAGGTCATTCTAATCGTGCTACTAAGAATCTTAAATGCTTAAAAAATAAAAGTTTATTCATTGGATGTCTGCTGGTTAAAACTCTTATTACTGCCTGTTATATAATCTACTGTAGTTATGAATTATGTATGATATACTTACATACTAATCAAAACTTCAGTTCAATACATTGCATACTTAAGTGATTTAATAATTTGTATATTACACATAGAGGTATTTTATTAAGTATATATATATAAATCTCTTGTTTTAAATTTAAACAGTCCTGAAACTGAATGTATTAAGAAAAAGTTTGGTAAGTATTGTTCAAGTCTAAAAGTAAAGCATCATGCAGAAAACTTTGTTGATCAACAAACCAATGCCTTACTAGTTAACACTTTTCACATTTCAGGAAACGTATTGAAAATTAAAATAATAAGCACATCAAGGATGTTTTGTAACAATAAATAAATAAATAAAGTGCATTTCAATGGGTGTTGTATTCCTCCCTGGGGGAGCTGGCCACTTTCCCAGGAATTGATGCATAAACCTTAAAATGTACTGCCCAGGGAGTGTTGTGTTCCTTCCTGAGGAGGCTGGCTCCTTCCTCAGGAACTAGCAAAATACTCACAAGTTGGCATCTATAGTATCAAATTCATTAATCCTAAACACAGTCAACTAAAACTCTAATATCAGTTACTGATTCAACACTTCCCAGCTAAAAACTAAATATTGGTAAGTATATATATATATACAGAAAACTGCTCTATTTATCTGTCATTCTGTAACTTTGTTCAATATTAACTTAATCTTTTCATTGATATTATTTATGTTTCTCACTCTAATTGTCAATATAAGCTTATTAAACTAAATATACATATAAACATTTATCTTGTATCTATCCAGAACTCTAGCCAAAAATAAGCCAAGTATATCAATGTATCCCCTGATTTAGTAAGCCTGTGAATGTACGTATACTTATCATAAAAAATTAACTGTTAAACCTCTATTTATAAATGCTACAAAAACAAAAAAAGGGGGGGAATGGTGAGGTGCAAGAACAATTATATCAAGCATTATTCACAATAAAATTTTTAGAGCATTTTTGGCAAAAATCAAGCAAAAATACAGAAACAAATATTGGGCAACTAGTTTACTGAAAGCATAAAAATAATAATAAATGAGAGAAGGCAGAACTTAAGTTAGGATATAGGGTAGAGGTTTTGCTCTTATCATTACAGATAAAGGAGACCAGCTTTGGGTCCTGTCCAGACGTCTGAAACCTAGACATGAACAAGCTGAAGAAACTGACACAAGCAGCAGAAAAGATGGTAACTTCTAAAAGGCAGAATGTCACTCTAACACAGTTATTCTTTGCTATGCTTACCTTGACAACCACAACAGTAAGTAGTGCACCTTCACATAATTATACATATTGGGCTTATATTACTAATTCACCTCTTTAGAATTGTTGACTTGGGGGGACAAATCCTACCCTGTTTATATTAATTAGTCTTTTCATTTTCCTGGGGCCGTTGATTCTTGCCTTCCTCTAAAACCTGAGGAGGAAGGGAAATTTATTGAAAATTTAACCTTGCCTTTTCTTGAATGACCTCTCTGCATAGAATCCATCAATCCATGTATACAGTCCCCAAATCATAGTACAAAGTGATAAATGGCATACATGCCATGTTTCATATGAGGTTGTGCTCTTTAATAATTCTTACAGAATTGTAAAGAATTGGGCCCTTATAGGGAAGCTGAAACTAATGTAAACACAACCATAAGTTGAAAAATTAGTAATTCAACAAAAACAATTAGTGAAAGCTCTCATTATTTTTGGAATTTTGCGAACATCATAAGTATAAATACGTTACTAAATTGGACTCATCAGGGAAGATTTATCCCACAACTATGGGACACTAAACTTAACAAAACTAAAAATTATTTGTGGTAATTATTTTTGGGAACTAGCCCAATTTTTGGATGGCAAGGAAGTAAAACTAAAATTACCAGTTTTTTTAAAAAAGAAAATCCACTTAATTTCTTAAAGTATGTGTACGAGATCCCATTGTTTTTATAGTAGAAACAGTGAACATTAATGAAACATGGTTTTTCTGCAGCAATTGTTCCCCTTACATTTGTATATCAAAATCTGTTTTACAGGAAAATTCTACTGTGGTTCTAATAGGATGACAGTGTCATGGAATATGGCTTCCAGTTCACCTGAATCGTTGCTGGCAGTCTTCCTGTGAGAGCCAAATCCTTTGGCACTTTCTAGATCATTATTTGAAAAGAACTAAACATTTGATTTGATTAATTATTGCTGCTGTATTAGGGCTTATAGGTATTATTACAGCTGCTGCTGTAGCAGGAACTGCTCTACATGAGAATGTCCAAACACAACAATATATTAAAAATTGGCATCATAATGCTAGTGAACTATGGCATAGTCAAGCATATATAGATGAACAAATTAATAATAGGCTTAATGACTTAGAGATGGCTGTTACACAAATGGGAGATCAGGTATATAATCTAAATTTAAAACAAGGTTTGAAGTGTGATTGGAATGAAAGTGCTTTTTGTATCACTCCTCTCCCATACAATGACTCCCATTATGAATGGGAAAAAAATTAAAAATCATTTAATAGGTCATCACACAAATTTATCTATAGAAATTACAGACTTGCAGAAAAGGATTTTGAGCATGTCTCAGAATCAACTCACTACGCTTCCAGGTTGTGAATTTTGGCAATCAGTGACAGATCAATTGAATAACATAAACCCCTTACATTGGTGGAAATCAACCTCTATACTTGCTAACTTCAGTATGGTGATCATTGGTGCTCTGCTACTCTTAATTGTATTAGGAGGCATTTGCAAAGCCCTGCTGTCCCTCATCAATAGGGCTGAAAAGGCCAGCCATGCCAATAATTTGATTCTGCTTAAAACCCCTAACTCTCAAGACCCCTGTCCATGGAGCTTGGCTGGTTCCCAGAGATGGGTAAGACCTTCAGAGGAGGGCAACCTAAGACAGGCACAGTCATCCTGGACAAAAAACAAAAAAGGGGGAATTGTTGGAGAAGATGCTGAGAGTCAGAGCATAAAGGGTTAAGCATCTAAAAAACATGCTTGCTGGAAAAGAAACATTAGCAAATGTCTCCAAGGACTCTGCACACTGCAGGCGTCAATGGGAGGAAGCAGAGCGGAATGAACCCACCACTAAGAAGTTATTGTATAAATTCCTAAGAATAATTATCTAGAAATACAGGAACCAGCAGCTCTCTCATGTGCCATGCAGAGGAGCTAGCAAAGGATGCCCTACTTTTGTCAGCTTTGTAGTGTAAAAAGCAGCTTCAGCCTAAATAAATTTGCCTGCATTCCACATGGAGTGAGGTCTCCTGATCCCAATCTCTCTTTGGATCATTCCTGGCATCGTCTACCTCCACGTTGAATTATAACAGCCTTCTAGACTATCTCTGGGATGCAGGAGTTTAGAATTAGATTTCTCTAGTCTGGCTAGGTTCTGAGATGGTGTCAGTGGACTTTCTGTGTCCTCCTCTATACCTCAGATAAAGGCATGGCTCCTCTCTCTGCTGAGCTTCCTCTCTTAAGATGGGATTCAAGCAAATTAATGCAGAAGCCTTAACTCCAGGGATCTTATTCACAGGAAAAAAACAAACAAACTAGGATCACATCTTCCTGTCACATACTTACTTTATCTGAGAAGAGCCTCTGAATCATAAATAATAGTGAAATGTACATGCTTACACAGAGTATGCTTGAGTGGAAGGCTCTAATACCCGAGCTGGTGATATGGAGATCATAAGGCAGGCTGGCACAGCTGAATATCCTCATATTCTTTGTTTTCTTAAATCTTATTTGTCCTTTACAACAGGTCAGCTCTGGAGGCCGAGGAAAACCTGATGTTGGTATTGGTTGCTAAAGAAGGTTGAATAATGGCCACCAAAAGATATCAAGTTCCAGTCCCTGGAATTTATAAATGTCACCTTATTTGGTAAAAGTGTCTTGCAGATTTATTCTTAAAGATTTTCAGATGAGGAGGTTATCATGGATTATTTGGATAGGCCTCAAATGCCATCACAAGTGTCCTTATAAGAAGAGGCAAAGGAAAATAACACAGAGACACAGAAAAGAAGGCTATGTGAAGATGGAAGCAGAGCTTGGAGACATGCAGCCACAAACCCAGGAAAACTGGAGCAGCCACCAGAAGCTGGAAGAGGCAAGGGACAGTTTCTCCCCCAGGCCACACCACATTTTGTACTACTAGTTTCCAGAACTGTGAGTGAATAAATTTCTGTTGTTTTAAGCCACCAAGTTTGTGGCGGTTTGTTATAGCAACTTCAGAAATTAATAGAGATGCTATGCCCTGCACTACATGACTAGTATGATGTTCCAGTTCTCTAGGTAGTCTGGCCTGGTTGGATATCAGGGGAGAGCTTTAAATTTTGCCTTACTTATTCATGTATGTTTACAATATGAATGAACATGTATGTTTACAATTATCATCTAGGAACTCCACTGTTTCTTGGAACATGAAAAAAAATCTAACATACTCCATGAGTTTTTGTTTACTATTTCAGAATCTTCTCAGGTTGTCTCCTTCATTATGGCCAGTTTGTGCTTGAGGAATGCAAACTACTTTTATTAAAGATTTATGCCAAACATATTAAAAGTAAATTAAATTAAAATATAAAATAGGAATAGATTTTTTTAAGACAAAGTACTGGAAATTTTTAAAAAATCCTGTTTGAGATTATATGTGCCACTATTTCTTCCCAAGAAGTTGTAGAATTAAAAATTGTGACAAAATGAAACACTGGTATTTTAAAAGCATCAGAATTTATACATCCATGTGAGATTAAATGTGGCCACAAATTATTTGTAGCTCCACCCAGTAAGAGGTGGAGTCTATTCCCAATCCGATATACCAGAGGCCTAAAACTCATGGGCCTAAAGACACTGTGGGGATTCTGCTTAGCTCTCTTGAAACAGTGCCCTGAGACCACCATACAAGGAAGCTGATCTAGCCTACTGGAGGATGAGAGACCCTCTAGAAGAGAGCTGAGTATACCTCCTTCAGAACTAACTGCATTACATGTGAATCAGTTCATCTTGCATCTTCTAGTGTCATGAGCTCTTTTCAATGCATCCACAGAAATGAGCCAGGTAGAATTAAGAGAAGAATCACCTGGCAATCTGAAAAAATTGTGAGATCTAATAAATCATTGTTATTGTAAGCTGCTAATTCCTGATATGGTTAGCTATGCAGAAAAGATAACTCATACTATATCCAAGGAGTGTTTTCCTTCTCAGAAACTTCCCTTTGGAAAGGGCCTTCAGATTCCATTTAAAATTCACACTCACACATCCTCCCACTTTCACACACACACACACACACACACATACAATCTTCACTGATACTTTTAAAAAATGGAAAGCACTAAAGAAAAAATGGTTCTGCTGAACTTGAATATATACCTTTTTTAATAGGCTTTGCTTACCCCGAAAGAATACAAATTTGCATCACTTGGGACAATCAAAACAATGCACAAGAGATTCTAGAAGTAATTTCCAGAAGAAAAGCTTCCAAAATATTTTGAACAACAGCAGCATAATTAGAAAATATATTGCTTCCTTTGATTAATACATTGGAAGAGAAAAAACCCTCAATTTTCTTTCTTATCAAAGTCATCATTCTTTTATAGTCATATTTTAAAATGCATTTTAACTTGTTCCTCATCTGTATGGTTCATGTATTGGAGAGAACTAGTCTATGTAAATGTTTATATTAACCAGGGAAATAACATAGACTTGAAGTTAAGCACTCTGACAACAATCCTTGGATCTGTTTTATGAATTGCTTTTAATGTAAAACATAATTGCCTTCCTGACCATATGCCTCCACCCATCCCCTCCCTGCATATTGATAGGTAAATTTATTAGGAAAAAATCTTTAATAGCAAGAAAGATAATTTTAAAAAAGTTTTATTATCTGAATTGTTGGGAAAAAGAAGGATGCCATTTAGATTAAAAAAAAACCCTAATAAAGGAAGGATTAATTTCTGCATTCTCAGGTAGTTTCCATCTCATTGCATCCCTTACTGTTTCTCACAAGATATAAACATAAATGAAAAAGTTAGGGTTACAGATTTAATAACTGTTGTTTGTGAAAGCATAGATATACAATGCCCTGCCATCCCTTTCCCCAATTAAATCTTAGGTAAATGACTTTTTCATATTAGTATGGATCTACAGTGATGACAGTTACTATATTAAAGATTTATATTAGAGAAACTAAAAATGTGATTTTCTCTAGTGTTCGAGCTGGAAGTGTGGTAGCTAACACAACTCAATTTTTATTCACTTTCCCTTGTCTGTGTCTGGCTTGTCTATAAGAATCAGAGCTACTTCTTTTTAAGAAAATAGCCTAGAAGGCTTCAAAAGTATTAGCTCTGGGCAGAATTATAATAGTAATTTTTTGGCCTACTGAGCCAAATGCAAATCAACAAGTCTTTCTTTAAGTTAGAAGTGTCTTTCTTTATATATATGTTCAGGTTAATATCTAATTGTCTCTATATAGTAGAAAATGGCAAGGTTGTCATGACAACTGGATGGAAAGTTTAGCTAGAATAATGTTTTCTTTTAAAAGAATGAAGCAATTTCAAGTTTTTAGTGCTATCTGGAATTATAAAAATTGCTTTATACCCCCAATTTTAGATTCTAGTATGTGATTGATCTGCTGAGTCCTAATAGCTGAGGTAGCTGGGTAAAGGGATGGTAAAGGGGACAATTTTAGGCAGAGGAAATAGCTGGCCCACAAACAGGAGAGAACACAGCCTTTTAGAAGAATTTAAAGAGTTCTAGAACACCTGGACATAATAGAACAGGGGGCAGATAAAGCCAGAAAGGCAGGCAATAGAAATCATTCAAGGTCATGGAGGCCATAGGACTTTATCACAGGGGCAATGAAAAATAAATGACAGACTTTAAGTAGATAAAAACATATGACAGTCTTCGTACTTATTATTAGCTATTTGTGGTTATTATCTCATTAAGTCCCCACAACAGCCCTGTATGTATGTAATGGATATGATCCCCTCTCTGCAGATGAGGACACTGAAATTCAGAAATTAAACCAAATGGCCAAGATCACAAGACCACATGGTGACAGAGGCACTCTACAACCTAGTCTTGGATTTTAAGTGCAGTGCTCTACCACAGTGAAGTCACTCCCATTAGCTGGCAGATGAAAGCCCAGAGGCCTCCTGAGAGCCCTGCAGTCTTCCTATAATTATTGTCAACACTTGAGGGAATCAGGGGAAAGAGGTCTTTGCAGCAGATGCTCCAGTCTCACCCTTTTTTACTGATAGAATGGGTGAAAGTAAGTTAACTGAATAATCTCAAGGTCTTTTCTAGTTCTAAAGTACAACAATAATTGTCAGGCATCATGGACTTCAAGTGGCTCCTAGAAACTAACAACCAAGGAAGGGTCAGTGCCTGTGTCAGGGCACAACTGTTTTCACACCTAGATAAGAAACCAAGAGCAGAGGAAGCACAGCAGAAGGGAACTGCATATTTATTTATTTATTTATTTATTTACATACAAATTTTTATTTATTTATTTAAAACAGTTTATTGAAGTATATCATTCATACATGGATATACATAAACTATAAGTGTTCAGTAAACATTGTGATCTTACAAAACAAACATGCATAACATTATACAAGGCTCCCACACAACACCCCTCCACAAACACCCTGCTTTGTTGTGAAATATTTGTTAACAAATTATAAAAGAGTATTGTCAAAGTATTACTACTAACTCTAGTCCATATCTTCCTCCTCTATACATTTTTTAAGGATTTATTTATTTATTTATTTATATCCATTTTTACCCCCATCCCGTTTTTGCTGTTTCTGTGTCCATTCACTGGGCAACTCTCTGTGTCCATTTCCTGCCCTCTCTTCTCATCCTTCTCCTCCTGTCTTCACTGGGATTCAATCCTTGGAATCTCCAATGTGGGAGAGAGGCATCCTATTGCCTGCACCACCTTAATTCCTGGTTTTTCAGTGCATCTCATCTTGGCTCTCCTTTGTGTGACTCTCCTGTTATGTCATCTTGCTGCATGGCTTGCAGGGTCTGGTGGCTTGCCCACGCATGGGGCCTGGTGGCTCACCCACTTGTCAGGCTCTCCCGCTTACAGGGCCTGGTGGTGTACCCATGCACAGGGCCTAGCAGCTCACCTGCAGATGGGGCCTAGCAATGCACTTGTGCATGGGACCTGGAGGCTCACCCACAGATGGGGCCTGATGGCTCACCTGTGCATGGGTCCTAGTGGCCCACACACCTTCTATATTTTTCTTTTTTTAAATTTTACCAGGAGGTCCTGGGGGTCAAACCCTGTTCCCTCCATATGGGAGATAGATGCCCAACCACCCGAACCACAACCATCCCTCTGCTATATCTCTTAAGGTTGACCAAAGGTACCCAAAGTTACAGTCTTTTCCTATACAGTATGGTCATATAATAAATTAGGATTAGTTTATCACCAGCATTCTAAAAACTAGACCTAGGGAAAAAAGCTAGGTGTGGGGACACATGCATGGTTTCCAATATAGCAAATGTTTAGCTTACCCTGATTATCACAAAATCAGGACAGCAAGCGTATTCACATGAGAACTGCATATTGTTACTAGAAAAAGCTGGTAACACAGTGATGGTACATCCAAAAGTATTTCAGATGGATGTGTATATACAAGTTTATTTACCTCCTTTACTACCAGTGAAAGGAAAAGGCTTTCTTTTGACTCAGAGCAATAAGATATTGGTGAGGACACATCTATTTCATTCCCTTCCTACTGCAAAGTGACAACAACCTCCATGTGATGGGTCAGTCACCTAACTGTCTGGTACTTCAGTTTTCTTCAACAATAAAGTTGAGATAATGCAGCTATTTAATTAACATTTGTGATTATGGAGAAAATGAATATGAACAGAATGAAGCACAACTAGCATTATAGTTATTTCTTTTAAGGTGACCTTATTCTAAATTAACTGTATTGTTTTAGCAGAATACGAAAGTCAAAAGCTATTCTCCCTCTTACACTTGGCTTGGGGGTTGTCCCGGCCCGCGGGACAAATCAACTGAGACTCTGAGTTACCCAGCGAAGGAATGAGGGGGATGTAGAGACAATTGACACAGACACACATAGGAGAGACTTTCTACATGCTACTTCTTTATTGCTTCTGCTTCCTTGAGGGAGGTGGTGGCATATATATCATGAAAAAGGGGAAGTACGTGTAAGGCATATGTGGCAGGCTGGGATTGGGCACAGTTGGTTGCTAGGGAGGGTTTGCTATCTGTGGAAGGCAGGAAGGTTTCGCAGGCGCGGGAACAGGGTGAGCTACTTCCTCAAAGAAGGCTAAATATAGGATCAGGCTTGTTCTTTGTTGTTAGTCGGCCATTTTAGCTTCACCTCTTTCTGGCTGCCTCCAACAGGGGGTGGTGGGTAGGAAGATTTCTACCAAAGAAAGCATACAAACCTGGAAGCATAGATATTAAGTAGATATTACTATTCTTAAAAATGCCAGTCCTTTCTTGATTTATGCCACCTACAAGAAAAGGTAATGAGCGAAAACTGCAGAAGAAGTAGCAAGACATTACATAATGTTTTTCTTTCATTTCCCTCTCCATAGATATTTAACATGAATATCACTTCAGGATTTTCTAAGAAAAAGAAATGAGAGGAGTAACATTTTTCAGCAAAGCCTAGTGCAGTCGTTAAAATTGCGGAGTCTGCAGCCTGGCAGTTGGGTTCAACTCCTGACTGCATTTTCTGGTTGTGTTAACTTGGGCAAGTTAATTAACCTCTGCTTCCCGATCTCTAAAATGGAAATAGCAAAAGTAAATATCTCATGTGGTTAATGTTAGGATTTAATGAATTAAGACATGTATTGGATTTAGGACAGTTTCTGGCACAGAGTAAAAACACTCAAAAATATTAGCCATTATCGTTACTGTCATCCATCCTGCTTTTCATTCCTTCCACATAACTATTCCTTGCTCTGTTTTTTCCATTAACTTCTTTTAATTTTTCCAAAAGAGGACTAGGGTTGGTCGAAAAAAGAAACATTTTGCTGTTTTAAGATATTAACTACAGTGTCTATATTAATTGTAAACATTTTTGACATCTTTACAGGAAGTAGAGGCATAACCACAGAACGAAGGCCACATATGCCTGCATGCACATACCCACCCCAGAAAAGCAAAAATGAAAACTAATGGGGCTGGAAGAGAAAAGAGCAGGACATTATCTTCAAATATCATTTAGGGAACCAAAGAATAATAGCTTAATAATAATATTTTACATGAACAAATTTCCCCTCTTTTTAGAAGAGCTTAATGTGCTTAATTTGGTTTTCATTTATATTAATCACTTCTTATCTCTATTAAAGCACTTATCACATTGTATTGCAATTGACCTATTTTTAAGTCTATCTTCCCCACTAGACCATGAATTCTTGAAGGCAGAGGCTCAATATTATTCAATCTTTCTGGCCTCAAGGTTAATATAGTGCCCCAGAAAGTAACAGGTTCTCAATTAATATTTGGTGAATAAACAAATGAATGAAATCCTCAATCATACTGTTGGCTCAATTAATCTCCATAATAGATGGTCCAAGTTTTATATGCTTTTAGCACATGTATAAAGAAAAAAAAAATCTACATTTGTAATTTAAACAATACATTTTCCAGTATCCTACAAAAGAGTGCTTTTCAAAAAGTCAGTCACTGTTGTTTAAAGAGCACACTTCTAGGTAGTCCAAATTTTGGTGTTAGAAATTCTTTGTGAATAATTCACTATGCCCTGCATAGATAATGCTCCTCCTTCTTTGGGCCAGCTCAGATGGGAACAACATGAATCTTACTCCTCCTCTTCACCCACCCTAGAGGCATGTCCCATCTACAGTGTTCTTTCTGTTGGTTAAATCTCACCCTTGCCCTCAGTAGACTTGTTTTATTAACTGGGTCTGTTTGGGCCCAGTTTTCTTGCCCTTGCCTCTTGCTCTTGCTGTATTTTGACCATCTTCTACTTTGACCTTGAGGGCCCATTTCTTGTCTCTGTTGCCTAATATTTCCAATCTTCACCCCTGGCCTGTGTTTCTGAAGACTGATCTTCCAGAAAATGACCCAGCTCCTCTTTGCACTATGCCTGGACTCATATCTCAGATTTTAAAGTGACAAAATAGGATAAGAATTTATAATCAAACAGTGAGAGCATGAGGCTAGAGAAGAGCAGAGGCTTACCTAGAGTTACTCAGAAATTCAGAGTCCAGGAGAGAGCTAAAGCTAAACTCTCTGGTGACTGTCTCCAACACGTTATATCATGAGGACCTGCCCATACCAATCCTGACTAGAGAGCCTACTTCCTTACCTGTCTTATAAGGCAGGTGTGTTTTCCCTGTCCTAGCCATGATTCCTTGCCATGATTCCAGGCTAATCAGGACTTCCATATTGGCCCCATTCTTCTGATATTCCTTAACAACTAAACCTGCCCACTTTTGTCTTTTCTAGCCACACTTTCCAAGACTTGATTCTTGAACAGCATGGTTTTCACATGCTGCCTTGAGACCTTATGGAATTACCTCCAAGGTTCAGATAAATGGCTAAACTGTGTATGACCAGGGATGCAGTCTTTTAACAAGTATTTATTGAGTGCCTACCATGGACAAGGTTCTAACCTAGTTTAGCTAAAGAGAATGTCCATGGGACCTTATATCCTCATCTCTTTCACTAGCTATATGGATCTGAATGACACACCTGGTTTGGGTCTTTAATATTCCAGATCTCAGCTTCTGACAGTTATTTATGTAATTACTTCATGTTTTGTCTTAACCTACTAGTTACCTACAGCTGTGTTTTTCAACCAAGAACCTATTAGTAAGTTACAAAATCATTTTAGTGAGCTGCAAGAAGAATTTTTTTAAAAAATGGAATAAAAAAGAAGGGAAAGTACAGAATATATCATACATACAAGAGTAAATATTACTTTATGAACCTTATGTTTTATATATATATACACACATAGATATGTGTATATATATAGCACATATGTGTGTCTATGTATGTATCTGGCTGCTGAGAAGTATGCATTCATATTGTAGATCATGATTAAAAACACTTAAAAGTCACTGACCTAGAATATATTTACTTCACTTTAAATGACAGACTGTGATATTGCCATGATATTTTTCTTAAATTTAAGTGATATTTATTCTCAACTTTTCAAATCAAGTGCATGTTTGGAAATATTAATGAATAAATCAGGGGATCACAATCTCTACTTCAGCACAAGTCTGTAAAGAAAATGTATGTTCAAATTTCTAGTGACATTCCAGTGGACTGAAAGTTTAAATCAGCCTTTAAGGATATAATTTACATGCAACTTTTCAGAAGACCAGGTCCTGCATAAGAGAAGGCACATGTTTTCTCTCTCTTGCCTGGGTTAACATCTGCAGATCACTCAATTCCTAGCTATCTTTGGAATTTTCTTCTTTGCATAATGTCTTACTATTCTTTGACTACATTGAAATCTAAAAGTATTTGACTAATACCCCTGGAGCATATAAAATGTCTGTGGATATGTACTTGTAATACTTTTATGTATTTTGTGGAAAGTGGGAGCCAAAGAGAAGAATTGTTGCATAAATCCTTCATGCAACTAAAAGATAAATTAATAAAGAAGGAGAAGAAAAAGAGTAAAATGTGTGCTTAGATAGTGCATTTTCAATTAAAAAAACAAGGAATCTTCTAATCATCTGGAATGTTTGTAAAGGTTTTAATGATTCTCTTTACATATTTAAAGGATAAATAGACATCAAAATATACAGAAAAAAGCAATGAGCAGGAATGATCTTTTAGTAAGAATGAGAGATAAAAAGGAATACAGATATCATTTTGTGAATCCAGTCTTTTCCATCACACTCAGTGTGGACTATTGTGGCTGCCTTTGGCATAGGTGTGTGACCAAGAAAGGCTTGGGAAACTTCCTCCCCACTTTGTTTTATGATGTTTGTTTGGAGTTTGATAAATTTCTTTTTCATTAGTTGTTAAAATAATTTTTTTGTGCAAGAAAAAAAGGATAACTCCCAATGAGTACTGGCATGCACCTGCCTCCAGAGAAGCTCCTCACAATGCCCCTTCACACTCTCTCCAACTCTCAAAGGCTGAGCTAATTCAAAGACTGAGCTAATTCATCTTATTTGGCTAAGAAATGGGGCAACTGTTATTCTGTAGCCAAGAACAATAGAGGAAGAGTCATAGAATTTGGAGAGGTAAAATACCTTAGACATCATCTAACTCCCTTTTTGGTAGCTAAGGATATTGTGACTCAGAGAAATGAAAGGACTTTCCCATGTCTACACATTTCAGTGGCAAAGCTAACTCTCCTTTCTGCTGGTCCAGTTCTATAAGACAACCTCCAGCACAGACTTAAGATAAAACCATTATGTTTCTCACTTTGGTCTGAGATGTTAATTCATTTGCCAAGATAATACAAAGAGTCAGTTGGGGTGATAGGAATTTCAGTATATTTGATTTCCAAAGGCCATTCTTTAGGTTCTATGCTGTTCTGCTGAGATGGTATTAGCAGCAGCACAAGTGAAAAATAAAGTCCAGATAAAAAAAAAAAGATCTATCTCTTAACACTCGAATCTCATAACTTAATGTTTAGAGTTAGATGTGGTTGCATCATGAGGGATAGTACCTTTGTGAACTGAAGTTCATCAAAAGTGTTTCTTATTATGACTTCACATACCAGAGTTGCACACAACTGGCAACCATCCAGTTGTATAGCAACTAGAAAATTGTAGGCCTTTCTGAGTGAAGATACCGCACTATTTACAGCAGCCACAAACTCAGAATGCATTTGGATGGGTTGCCCATAGGTACAAACCTAGGTATAACCTAGGGAGTGTCCTCTTTGATTATAAATGGTAACCTTCTCTTTTTTCACTCATCTTGTGAGAGAAAAGGAACATTCCCTCAAAGGAGGGCTTCTGCTTTTCTTTATCTCCAAAGGTCCCCTTTAATTGCACTAGCATATTTTTCTGCAAATGACTACAGCCTTAAACATTTACTTCTGGCACTATCTCTTACTCTTTTCTAAAACAAAATATAACAGAATAAAACACAATTGAAAGAGAAAATAAGACAAAACTTAGAGTGAGAGAGAATGTGCCCTTTCATTACTCTTATTAGGACAATTATTCTTAACACAGGTGCTGTCCTTTAGCTATGGAATAGGGGCCCATTGTACCAGCTAGCAGGTAATGCTTTCAATTATTATTTCTGGGCCCTCTAGTACCTGTCTTCAAGTCAGTGAGATCAAAGTGTTCCACTTAAATATCAGAGTGGCACCATCACCATGGCATCCAGAAACAAGAGCTTTTAAGGATGTGAAAAAAGGGGAAAGGGAAAAGGAGAGGTGGTATTATTTATTTTGCATTAAAGATAATGCATGCAGGATTAATAGTAAAAAAAAAAAGACTAGAATATTAAAAAAAGAGATAATAGAATAATGAGTCCAATTTCATTATTGTGAACAGAAATCAGAATCATCCAGTGAAAGAATTCAGCTTTCTTTCTTCAGGACTGCCAAATGATACAAATTATTTCAAACCATTTACTATTTAAAATCTTGCAGAGTTGATTTGGGAAAGAAATGGATATATATATATATGTACCCACACCATCAGAAAGGAGAATTTGATAAAAGCATGAGAATCTCAACCATGCTCTTAAAAATATAGTTTTCAATTTTACAGATCAAATCTCAGTCAACATGTGGATCTCAGTAAACTTGTTTGAGGCCAGAGAAAGGGATTTAAATCAGCCAGCAGAGTTGTCTTTTTGGGCACATTTCAGATGTTCCCAGACATTAAGCTTGAACATCTTAGCAGCGGGGTTTCAATCCTTGTAAACTTGTTTTCAAACCAGTTCAAGCTCCTGATTTGTATATTCAATATGCTTTTCATCTTAACTTTTTTCCTCCTCAATATTAGTGAAAAATAATACACTATAAAGAACAGTTTTACTTCTAACACAGATGTACATTTCAATATATTTAATGGTCTTGCCAGTATATTTTTTGACACTGAAAGAGTTTCATTGTTCAGTCCTGTCATAAGGATATTTAGAAAAAGCCCAATATTTATATTGTTCAGAATGTCATTATTTTTATTGTCCCCAGAGAAATTAAAGGTAAAACTAGAAGCACTAGTGAGAAAATTAGTGTGACTTTTGCTTTTCCTCTAAAATAGAGCAGTGCAAATACCTCTGTGTGAGACAAGGATCCTGCTGTCTTAGTGACAGAACAGGGGTTGAGAAATAAGGGGATCATTTCCTCTCATTTGTTCTTTGGGAGTCTCTAGATACTGTTTTCTGGTGTCATGAAAATTTCTAGATGAGGGTGTTTTGAGACAGACTTCACAGAAACTGTCTCCACCTGCTGATTTGGAGAACAGAATAGTCTTGGCTTAAAGCAAAGTCTGAAAAATGAAATTGGCTGGTGATTCAATATTCCCCATGTTTTATTTTGTTTGGATGAAATAAGTCTCACTATTTCCAATAAAGTTTTCAGTTTAAACACACTTTACCAGGAAGTGTAAATGGCATTCTTTTAATAGATAATTTGGCACATTTTACAGAAACTTCAGTCATGTAAGTATTGCCTATGTAAAGTAAATGCAACTAGAAGAAGAAACAATAAATGCTAGCAAGTTCTGTCCTGGTCAGAATTCAGCCCAGGGACTATACAGCCATGAAAACTTCTGCTTTTCATCCTGTGGTGGCAGCTCTAGGCCACCCATCATTGAGCAGCTCACAGAAAGATCTGATGAGTCTTTCTTTATCATGAAAAAAGCAATGGACAAGAAGTTAGTATACCCAGTTTCTCTATTCCATTCTTCTATGCTTTGCTCTATTAATGTGGATGAGTAATATCTTTCAAGGCAGAGAGAATTTTGGAGCTGCCAGGAGTTTGAGAGATCATTTGGAGCATTTGGATTTCCTTAATGTGCTTTTTAAAATAATAAGAATATCTTAGAGGTGTGGTTTCCTAGAGGATTAAGCTGAACAAGTGTTCTGGGGAAAATGACTTTGGGAAATGATAGGTTATGGAAAGTTATGCTGGGCTCTTTACTATAGGAATTCTCAGAGCCTTTAATATGGTGATTAGGTTGGAATGATCCAGAAGGGAATTAAAATAGGCCATTTTCCCTGGCCATGTTTGACTACACTTTTTTTTTCATTAAGGGCCTTGAAAGACCAATGTTTCTAAGAATACACTTTGCGAAAGTCTGATCCACCCTAAATCTTTACCTTATTTAGGAGTAGACTGAGGCCCAGGACGATTAGGTGATTTGCTTGCTCAAGGTCTATAGTAATTGAATGATAAAGCCATGACTAGAACTCTGCTCCCCAATACCCAGTTTAGTAATAATTCTTTCTGCTGTACTGAACTGTCCTTCTTAATTTTGCTGTACTCCACTCTACATGACTGTAAAATGGGGAGAATTTGGCTCCTTTGAAGGGATGTTTTGAGAATCAAATGAGAAAAGGTTTGTGAAAAGTTCACAAGAATTTGTTAGCCTAGCACAAATGTATAGTTCTAAGGTTGGTAACTATCCTTTTGAAAAACTATCCAGTTGTAAGCCACTTGTTCTGGAAGTTTCACACATAATATATGAGAGGAGATTGCTGTCTCCCTGGCCTTCTGCTTGATTTGCACTGTGAGGGAGGCTGCTAGACCAATAAAGAGTCCATTGAGAAGCATTGGGATTCCTAAGCACCTTTTGAAATTGGATTTTTAATTCTTTGTTAATGCTTCCAAGATTGTGAGAGACCCTGTGAAATATTTTCCTTTTTCCATAGGAATTGTGACAATTTAGAACCCCAAGCTGAGAACTATTGATTCATGCAATGTGGATGTGATTATAATGAGTGAAAGAATCCAGACAAAAGAGAGCACATTGAAATCATAGATGTTCTTAATATATTACTTTAATTATTATTTTATGATATTAAATAAATAAATCTTTCATCATATAAAGGGAGGTGTCTAAAAGTGGGTGGGTAAATAGGTATGAGAATTCTACTTTTGAGATATAGTATTTGTTCTTTGCCCCACTAATCCTTCCTTTCTGCAAGAATGGGTGGCCTGAACTGCGATAGTCTCTTTTTTAAAAAATGGTTGAACCACTGGACAGCCCAATGGATTTCATACTGCTGAGAAATGGTTTAAAAGGGGTAAAAATTGGTAGAACTGAGTGAGGGAGTTCTGTCTGAATGAGGAAGACTCTTATCCCATAGTTTTATAGAGCAAGGGTAGGTAAATTTCTCAGTTTAGGGGATGCTACAGAAGATGACTGTGACTTTAGAGAGCCCCTGTCTGGATGAGAGGATCCAAGCTAGGAAAGGTTGCAGAGTAGACCACCAGTGATAGAGGTTGAGTATAGGGGTAGTGAAAGATTAAGCATGAGCCCAACTCAGGGGGACTGTGAAGATAAAAACTTTCTCAGTCCCTCTGAAAAACCAACAAAGGAATTTCTCTAGTACACCAACTGAAACTTTGAGCACTGTTTTAGTTTTCATGGGCTGCTCAAACAAATACCACACAATGGTTTGTCATAAGCAATGGGAACTGTGAATTAATGTTTTTGAGGCTAAGAAAAAATCCAAACCAAGGCATCCTCAAGGCAATGCTTTCTTCACAAAGGTTGGAATTCTGGGACTGGCTGCCAGTGATCCTTGTTCCTTGGTTCCTCTGTCACATGGCAATGTACATGGCAGCATCTCCTGGCTTCTCCCTTCTCTGTCAGGTTCCACTGGTCTTCAGCTTTATACTTCCAATGCCTTTTTCTTGTCTGTTTGAATTTCATTCTTCTTATAAAGGACTCCAGGAATAGAATTAGGATCCATCTTGATTGGGTTGTGTCAAGCCTTAACTGAAGTAACCTCATCAAAAGGTCCTACTTACAAGGGGTTCACACCCACAGGAATGGATTAAATTTAAAAATATATTTTGCTGGGGTACATAGCTCCAAAGCTACCCCAGCATCTGAACTGCTGCTGGATGGAGAAGCAGAGATGACCAAAAATAGGAGCACACCCCCATCTTCACTGATGTTAGTTGAAGGTGGAGTTGGAGAGAGTATGGACCTCCACCCACTACTCACTCAGCCCACTAATGCACAAGTCTAGCCTAATGAGGGGAAGGGGAGAGCATTAAATATGACATGGATGTTTGAAAATATTCATTACTGATATAAGACACTTTTATTAACTGAAAGTGACCTAAAAGTTATAGGAGGTGATTGGGTTGGGGGTAAAAAGGAATACTGCAAAATAGTAACAGTCATTGGTAAAAATAAAATTGGTTTAGGCTTGTAGTTCATTAATTATCTTCTATCTAAGCAGTTACATAGAAATGTGCACTTTTTTTTTTTTTAGTGGGGGAAAGGGGAGAAGGAGAGAGAGGGCCTATATGCTTCATCAAATGCTCAAAGGAGCCCAAATTTCCAACTACTAAACTGCTAATTTTTCAAAAATTAAATTAACTGAGTTCAATTTCCAACAAGAGTATTGGTGCAAGGGTTTAAGCATATTCCTTTCTAGGAATAGCTAATATTCTCTTCATTGTTATAAGCTGGAAAGGAAAAAAGTTCCAATTTGGTGCATTTTATCATATTGACTGTGAAGCGATGTTCATTGCTGTGTTTGTGTGTCTTTGTCCAGTCTCCATATCACTGCCCCAAACCTAACCTGCTTATCAATTCTTTAACATAAAGGTCCAAATGATGTTGGTTTTCTACAAGCCACTGAGGGAATCTATAAAAGGAAACATAATTTTCCATAGCTTCTATTGCCACAACTTGGAAACCCATTCAGGAAAAGAATGACCCTTTTTTTTGAATTATAAATCTTGGACTGTCCCCCTCTCCCTCATCATGGGCTGCCCACAGGCTTTCCAGTAATAGTTCCACAATTGTGCTTTTCAGAAAATTCCAAGAACCATGAGAATCCTTCTCTTTCTCTCCTCTCTGGAAGACACAGTGTCTATAGAACAGAATTGTTGATTTTCTCTTTCTAAATGATATCTCTATGAATTACCACAGTGTGTACATAAAGGCAGCTTTCTTTGCAATTAGTTCTCTGGTGTGTCCCCAGCTCTAACCCTTCTTCCTGTGAAATTTCATTCTTACTCAAATGCTTTAAAGCTTCTATGTTGGAGAACAGTTTTGCCAGTGGCATCCAAACATAAAAGAGCTTCTAGTGCCCAGAGGATTGACTTAGAGATTTATTTTCTCACTAATTGACATATTTATTGAGCATTAACAGATTTCAAAAAATCTGTTAAAAGTACCTGTTTCCCACATTTACTTGGTATTCTCAGTGTGGGAGCACTAACAAGACAGAAATTTTGCATTAGTAAACTCAGAACATATTTGTATTTGTATTATTTGTGGCATGTTTTTAAAGGAAAGAAATACTTTTTATTAGGCAACTTTATTAATTAGTGTACCTTTTTTTTTTTTTTTTGCTAGACAGAATAGACCAAAGCTCACAAGAAGAGAAATATTAAAACCCACAAAATCTCTTAAAGGAAGACATTTTAGGAAGAAATAGCAAAGTTCAGAAAAACCAATGTTGAAGTGGAGAGATTAGAGGTCTAAAGAGCTGGATTTGAATCTTAGCTTTACCACTAATGAATTGTAAGGCCTTAGGAAAATTAGTAATCCTCTTTGGGACTCAGATTCTATATCTGTTAAATAAAGGGTTAGAATAAATATTCCAAAGATTCCTTCTAGCTCTGCACTACAGATTAGTATTTTCCTTGTGGCATAAAATGGCACAGGGGAAAAGTCATACTGTCTGTATTAGTCAGCCAAAGGGGTGCTGATGCAAAATATCAATAATCGGTTGGTTTTTATAAAGGTTATTTATTTGGGGTTGAAGTCCACAGTTACCAGGCCATAAAGCATAAGTTTCTTCCCTCATCAAAGTCTACTGCCACGTGTTGGAGCAAGACAGCTTCTGACGTTTGCCAGGGTTCAGGCTTTTTGGGTTCCTCTCTTCCCAGGGCTGTGTTACCCTCTGGGCTTAGCTCCTTTGTTTCTCCACAAGGTCAGCTGTAGACTGTGAGGCTCTCTAGGCTTTGCTTCTCTCCACAAGGCCAGGTGTGAACTCTCAGGTGAATGGCTGGTCTCTATCCTGGGGCCTTCTCTCTTTCCTCATGACCAAGCTCTCTTACTTCCCTGGACTCCAGCTCAAGACTCCAACATCAAAATTTCTCCAACACTGTTCTTTGCCATGTCTTTTATCTTGGAGATCCCACCCACTAAGGGTGCTATTGACTTTGCCCAGTCAATGTCCTAGTCATAACTTAATCATGCCCAGATTAACAGACCAGTTTACAAGCATAATCCAATATATATATTTGGAATTCATAATTATATCAAATTGCCCAATGGCTACACTGTCTTACTTTGAGGCTTCTTTCAGTTATACCACTGTACAAAGCTAAGTTTTCTTCTTTTATAACTTAGAGCAACAGACAGTATCCTTATATATTCATGAATATAAAGTCCTTATAATAAATGCACTGCCAATAGCAAGTGTAGTACCTAATTCTGCCCATTAGCTATACTTGAGTTAATTCAGGACAATGAGAGTCCACACTGTACTGGCAAAACAGAGTTTACTATAGGTAGAGTAAAATAAACATGGTAAGCCTCTATTAAACAACAACAGATCAGCAGACACTTTCATTAGATGATTTCTGGTTTGGAATTATACAATCATCTTGAGAATTTGGGAACACTGGATGTTGGAATTAAATTTCTTTGTGTGTGTATGGTGTTGGTATGTGCATGTGCTGCAGGGAATCTAAAATATTTATACAATCTAGTTTTTTTTTATTCCTGTGACCCATTATAACACTTAATTTCAGTGCCATATTATTTAGTTATTAGCTTAATAACCACAGATACAATTTTATGGTGGAATTGGAAAAACATTTTTCTGAGTACAATGACTTACATGAAATTTGGAAAGTGCTAGAAAAGTGACCATAGACGGTCCTAAGTGACACCCAGGGAATATTCATCCTAATGATTTTATAACAACCATCAGGCACATAGAAGGTGATAAAAAAAGTTTTAGTGGACTCTCTTACAATTGACCATTCCTTCCTAAGAACTTCTAAGTTATGAGTCATCAGGCTTTACAGAATATTTCATTCTTTCTTTCTCTTTCTCTTTATTGCTATCATTAGGAAGCCTTTAAAACTTTCTTTTGTACATGATGATTTTCTAGGACTTCAAATATAAGATTCTGCTGTTAAAAGGGATTTGAAACAATGCCCAAATTCTCCCCTCATGGTCTGTGCCTTCCTATTGCCCCCTTATTTTTCTTGGCATTGGTTACTGATTGAGCTGGGCCTTCGAAATCCCTGCCTTTTGCTTATTGTTCAAACAAACTCTCTTTAATAACAGCACATGTAAAAGAAGACTTTAAAATGTATTTATTCCTTTGTAATGAGGCTGCCAAGAACAGATCAAGGTAAAAGTCAAATGCCTTTTGTTTGTTTCTCTTTGAACACAGCCCTATCATACCCTGCCTCACTCTCCAGTCTCCTCTGCAGACTCTACTCTCTGGCAATTATCTTGTACTCCATTAATACTAAACCAACTATAGTTCTCACCAAATACCTTTTGCCTTCATTCCTTTGTATATACTATATCTACTGTTTCAAATTCCATTCTCCTATCCTTCTTTGCCTCCCATAGCTACTTCTAACTTATCCTCAAAGACTTGATTCAGAGTTTCTCCTCTGGAAAATCTAAATCTTATCCCACAACCTATCATCAGCTACAGCCCGGAAAGGATATGTTTGTCTTGCTCTGTGATCCCATCTTGTTCATATGAAAATCATAGCACTTGCAGTCATCTCCTTTAGAGTTCCCTTAGTTCTCCATCTCCAGAGATAGCCACATTCCTGGATCTGACTACCCTCCCAGTGGTTTTGGGTGAATAAATGAATGAATGGATGACCCTCCTAGCTGATATTAATTTAGGGTTTTTAATCAGGAAAAGAGAAATTTAAGAGGCATATGAGAGGGGTCTAGAGATCCTCAAATACTGTCATTAATATAATAATAGCTCATCTTTATTTATTGCTTAATAAGAGGCATGCCTTGCTTTAAGTTCTTTATAGGTATCATGTCATTTAATCCTGCAAAACCTCAATTGGTAGTACTATAACTATATTCATTTTGTACATGGAAAATCAGAGGCACAGACAAGTTAGATAATCTGCATAACCTAGGGCAGAAAATGAGGCAGAATGACTCCAGAGTCTACTTAGTCTCCTACCATAAGAGTAGGAGACTGTATCCTCAGCAATTTAATGCAAAGCTGTTATACATAATGAATTCAATAATTGTCTCTATGATGAGTTGTTCTGAGAGACCTGAAGGCTGGAATTCCATTAAATGGCAATGATTTTTGACTCAACAGGAAAAATAACTTTTTAACAATTAGAACTATCTAACAATGGAATAGGCTGGTTCTGAAGCCACATATTTGTAGAAATATTTAAGCCGAGGCTGAGCTACCACTTAGTGGGGGGATTGATAACAGGAATGCATGTGTGTGAGAATGATTAGGCACTGGTAAGTTGTCAGCATTGATGCCATGTAGTTCTTCTCTGGCCAGGCGTCTATTGAAGTATAGTGACAACAGCACAGAACTTATTCAAATGAGGTCAGAGAATTCTTTCTTTCAAAGAATCAAGATGCCATTCAGGCCCAAATCAAAACTTTTCTAACAGTAGACTTTGCAAGTCATGGATTGCCTGCAAGCTACCACCAGAAGCCAGGAGAGAGAATAGACCAGATTCTTCCCTGCACTCTTCAGAGGAAGCATGATCCTGCCAACATCTTGATTTTAAACTTCAGAAAATCAAGTAAAAAACAATAAGCAAATGTGAACTGTGAGACAATAAATTTTCTGTCATTTTAATGCACCCAGTTTGTCACTGGGGCTCTGGGAAACTATGACACTTACAACTGTCACTCACTAGTCAAGTTCCCTTAGCTGTATCATTTAATCTTTCAGAGCCTCAGTTTCTTCTGCAATAGGATGTGGGCAATAATGACATCCCAACTTTCAATATGCAGAAACTTTCAAACAAATAGGATTTGTGAAAGTGGCAAAATGCAATAGAAATACAAATATTTGAAGAGATATTGAAGATGGGTTACGAGGAAACTCTCAAACAATGCCAGGTGTATATTCTGCTTGTAACTATTACTAACCATGGTGACTCTCTCCGAAAAAATCTGTCTTGATTCAGGTATCTTTGTCAAAAATGTTCTCCTCCAATGAGTTGAATTTATTTGTTTATCTCATATGAACTGGTACATTCTCCTGGATGTTATTTTCTGATCTCAGTCTTTATATCTTAATCAAAATATGTATGTAGCTCTATTTAAAATTCTAAGTTGCTGAGGACAGACACACATTGGAAATTTTAAGATTTCTCTTTCCTACACATTCATGTCTGCTCAGGACAATATCAACTGGGCATGTGCAAAAAGCAACACATTTGTTTTTATAATGATAACAGCAGGGACATCTGTGTGGCAGGTAGCCTTGATCAAGGGAAGAAATTTTGCCATCTTCAGGTTACAGAGCCACCTTTGGTAAACGTACCTTGCATACCAATCAGACAAATTGTCAAGTCATTTTAGTTGGAACCAAAGAGAAAAGTAGCACTTAAAAAATGGGAAATGATTGAGCGAGAAAAAAAAGCCTAAAAGCAGAAAGAATAACAGGAAGAACAAGTCTTCAGTACCTGTTACTCTGGATAGTTGAAGGTGTTTCCTGAACCCCACTGCTCTCCCAATTTCCAGAAATGAATTAGCAAATGAATATAAGCTGTGCCTAATTTTACTGACTGCAGTGGCCCCCAGTCACCTATGACCTCATCAACATTGCTAAACATCTCTCATAACCTTCCCATTATCACTGAGGGTCTGCTCCACACCAGGCCCAACTGCCCCAATAATTTCAATTACTTTCCCTGACAAATGTTATGTGTCATGTATTTTAGTGGCCTGATAATTAGGATTTCTCTCATTTCTCACTATTGAGCTTAATGGGTTCCAGCATGAGTGTGCAGTTTCAGAAATGAATTTCCACTTGAATTCACAAGTTATTATCTACTTTTATTAATGGAATTGGAAAAGAGAGAGTGGAGAAGAGATAATGAATGAGGAAGAAGGAAAAGATGAGTGAGTGGGAGGAGGAAAGGAAACAAGAAAACAAAAGGCCATGACTAAAGAAAAAACTCAGCCAAAGAGGGAAAAGTCAGATTAAGTAGAAATAGAGAGTAGAAAGAGAAGTATGTGGATGATCTTTTCTTAATGTTAGACACTCAATAGGTTATTTCCAATATAAGACACATGATGGATGAGGAAGAGTGGTGTGCTGCAAAAATTTCAGGCTTTGCAGCTGGTCCATACTCGGTTTGAAGAATCTAGTATTTTCATTTCCTAGGTGTGTGTTCACAGGCATGTCACTTGATGTCTCTGAGGTTTATTGGTTTTCTTCCCTAACGTTGACTCTGGATCACTAATTTCCTTTATTCTTTCTCAATTCCTCTTTTGAGTATGTGTGTCAACAAATTTTTGTAGAACAAGAAATATGCTGCTTCAGGGAGATGGGCTCTCCTAGAGGTAGCAGAGCTGGAGACAGAGATGTATATATAGTTTAGAGATATCAGCACATTGACTCAAATTCCCTCCCACATGAGGGTATAGCTATTCTCTCTGACATAAAAAATAAAATGTACAATTTTTAAAACATTCCCATCAGTGGAGTATATTAGTTTGCCAAAGGGGTGCTGATGCAAAGTACCAGAAATCTATTGGCTTTTATGAAGCATATTTATTTGGGGTAAAAGCTTACAGTTACAAGATCCTAAAGAGTCCAACTCAAGATTGCTTTTTCACCAAAGTCAGATGTCTCATGTTGAAGCAAGATGGCCATTGATCTCTGCAAGGGTTCAGTCTTCCCTTTTAGGCTTCCTTTCTCTGAGCTACAGGCTGGCATAGGGCTTGTCTCTTAGGGCTTCCTCTCCTGGCATGGGACTCATACCGTCCCAGGCTTTCTATATCAGTGTGGGCTTTCTTACCAAAGTCAGCTGCAAAGTATCAAGTGAATGGCTCATTTCATCCTGAATCCCCAGGATCAAAAATCTCTCTCTCTTCCAGTGTGTCTTCTTGAGTGAGTGTCCATTTATATCAGCCCACCAAGGGGGTGGAGACTCAACCTGAGTTATGTCTTACAGATGCAGCACAACCAGAAGTCCTAAATTGATTTTTTCAGGTAAACTTAATCAAAGGTCCTTCCCTGAATTTGATACAATCAAAGGCTATAACACCCAGAGGAAGAGATTTGTTTACAACATAATCTTTCTCTTTTTGAGATTCATAAAATAATCTCAAATTGCCACACCTAGTAAAAAAAGATTATTTATATCAATTCTACTTGATCATCATGTAAACCCCTAAGAGGAACAGATTTTGATGTAACAGGCCATCAAGGGACTCAGATCCATCAAGACCTTGTGAAGCCAATAGCACAAGCAGCTGTATTTCACTTGGTAGGCTGCAAATATGTTGCAACAGGCTGCAACTTCTCCTACCCTGTGAAGTTCTGATTTTTGGCCAACTATGTGATTGTTATATTAATCTGAACTTTCAGTGGGGTTATGCCCATGGTTTCCCGACAACATTTTAATGTATCTCTAAAGATGTACCTGGGAAAAACAGGACATAGAAAGATGAAGAAAAATAACCCTTGCCTTCAAGAAGCTAACAATTTAATAAGGGATATATAACAGATTTACAAATAAGTGTAATAGAAAACAAATCTGATAAATGCTGAAAGAATGGCATATAGGATCAAACAGGTTTAATGGAGGAAAATGAAATATCCATTTGGAAATGACCTATGTCATATGCTAAAGGGATGATTCTTTAGTATTACAATATCAGCCATCAATGAGCTACTTGGGGAAAAAAAAAAGAAGATTCTACACCTCCAAAAATACATCACATAGGTGGTGATGACCAAGTGCTGTATGGTAGGCACTTAAGGTGTTAAAATGCTAAAAATTTAGAAAGAAGGAGAAATACTTAAACAAATGTTGGAATTAAAAATGGGAAAACTGACCAAAAGTATCAGCAGTGGAAAAAAAAAAACCCATTTGTGAAAATAGACAAACTGATTCACTTAAAATGCCTTTACCCTGTATTCTACAACTGAAAAAGAAAGGAATTATATTTCTCAAATGAGCCTAATAGGGACCACTGAAAGCTCATCATCTTCAGTTCAATTAACATGAAGTCAAAATGGCTGTCCTGCTTAATGTGGACTGAAGGGACATAACAAAATAATTGGAAAATGTCCTCCTTGCACAACAAATACCTTTCTGCATAGGCAACTAAAAACAACTGAGAATTTACTTAAGGTCCTCTTTACTGTGAACACATTTAACAAGAACATTCTCTGGGAGGAATTGGATTAGTTAATAATTGATTGACCAAACAACTTTTTAATTTTATTTAAAAAGATGCTTAGATTACATAAATGTTACACAAAAATTACAGGGATTCCCATGTTCCCCACCTCCCCCACCTCCCATACCATCCCACATAAACATCTTTCATTAGTGTGGCACATCAACTGCAATGGATATACACATCCTGGGGCTTTGCCACTAAGCATGCACCATAGTTCACATTGTAGACCACACTCTCTCCCACACAGTTCTGCATGTTATATGCTCATGTGAAATGGCCTATATATGTCATTGTAATGTCACTCAGGATAATTCCCAAGTCCCAAAAAAGCCCCTGTATTACAACTGCTTTTCCCTCTCCCTGCATCCAGTGACCACTGGCTCCACATCAATGTTGTAATTTCTTCCACTGCTTGAATCACAATATGCCTATAACAGAATACCATTAAGTCCACTCTAGTCCATAGCTTTTTCCCCAATCCTGAGGAGTCTGGGATGGTGATGCCCACTCCACCTCCAAGTGAGAGGGGGCTTATATCCAGTGGATAAGATGGATGGGATTATCCTGCCTGCAGCTGCAGGCTCTCTCCATTCCCTGGGATGGCCAATGTCCATCATCATCTCCTCGCCAGGTGACTTGGGTCCATTGAGCTGTAAAATAGGAGTTGCAGCTCCACTGAGATTCCAGGCACAGCTGGCACACGGGCAGGCCAAAGGCTCCAGTCTGTGGAAGTACACCTACAAACTCCAGCACCGCATATAGGTTTGAATAGAAGGGACTGAGGGACCATGTGCAGGGAGGACTTATATGAGTCCAACTCTGTCACTCTCAGGAACACAGATTCCAAAGTAGAGCCCACTGATAAGGCATCAATCTCTGGAGCTATCCCCCCTTATATAGGACCTGGCAGTCTCCAGAGCCCTCAGGAGCCCCTCTGTGTGCGGTGATATCCACTTTGGTGTTCTATGAGATCCTACTGAGGTGTGCATAAGTGTTACACTTTCCCCCTTTTAGTCAAGGTCTTTTTCCACTCATATTGCCAGTTGGCACTTGTAATTAATCCCTCGTTGCCAGGGAGGCTTATCCCCAGGAGTCATGTCACATCCAGGGTGTAGGTAATGCATTCATATGCTGAGTTTGGCTGAGAGAGGGGCCACATTTGAGCAAAAAGGAGGCTCTCAGGTGGCAACCCTTAGGCACCTCATAACAGAAGGCTAAGTTTCAATAACAAGAGCAAAGATTCATAAGGCTAGTCATCAATAGCAAGAACCCATTAGTGGACAATTCTCCTTTGCCAGACACTGCCCCTGCACTTGGGGGACTGTTGCTGCTCCCTTGGAGAATGTGGCAGAGCTCTCCAGGCTGGGAATTCAGTATTCTCTGACTTATTGAGTGATTCTCCACCCACTGTGACCATGCCCCACCCCTTGATCATATGAACAAATTTATATATCTTTCATATATATTCAGGTGAACTACCTCCCATGAAAACCCCATACCAGACACCCCCCCCACCAATGATCCCCTCGTGCCCCTGGTGTAACCCTTCTGTGATCTAAACCTTCCTTGAAGATGAAGCTCATATAATAGCCAAATACAATTAATAGGAAATTGAAATAATGATAAATTTAAACGTAAGAGATGAAATACATGGAAACTTAAAAAAAATAAAAAACACTGAAAATAAAATTAAACTAAAGGATTGGGATATTCAAAAAATGGGAAAAAACTAAAAAAATTTTTTTTAAATTTTAAACATTTTTCCTTTTATCACTGCATTATTGGGTGTTCAGTCTGTACTGTAGCACCTGCCCACTCTCACTCCCCAGTGTCTCCCAAATTTTCATTTAATTTTCAGAGAAGTTTTAGGTCACAGCAAAGTAACACACAGAACACTAGAGACACTCATATATCCAACTTCCTCCCCCTTTACTCACCCCATATTAAAACCTTTTTCTATATGGATGGTAGTATTGTTATAACTGTTATACAGATAGTGAAATATAGCTACTAAACATTGTCAATGGTTTACAGTATAGTTTACAATTTAGATGGTACAGTTTAATAATTTTTGATGATATTTACCATGTCCTGTGTCCATCACTGTAAGATAATGAAAAAATTTCCCCTGACCACTAAATACCCCTTGTTTGATTTTTTCTGTTCCTTCCTCCCTATCTCCCTGGGGCACATGACACCCCCCTGTCTTGACTCATTGGATCACAAGATTCATAGTTACATGCAACAAAAGGTCTTGACACACTGATTGTCCTCCCATATTAGGATCCACCCTTGCTCATAAGAGATACCCACCTGTCTGTTTCTGGGTGAATCAGTCCTCCCAAAAATGGGAGTCCATCTCCTTCCCACTCACCATGTGGGTCTCCACTCCCTGACACAACATATTATGACAGGATGAGCACTCACACACTCCCCAGAAGCCTATTCCAGATGCACCCCATCCTGAATGTCCCCCCAATCTACACCCTAAACCAGTGACACTACCTTGTCTTATTGCCATAAGAGCATTCCCACCTCTGCACTTTCAACCTCATATCCACAAATCCCATGTTCACATTGTCCCTCTCCCATCTTTCCCCCCAGTATCCCGGTTATTCTAACCTGCCATTCCTAATTTACCCACCTGTCAACCCTGCACCACCAACTCAGTAATATCACTACCCATCTTTCCGTATCCTTCAATATGCAACTATACTCTATCACTTTACCATAGATTATGTCCATATGGGTGATGGCTCAAAACGTTCTCTTCTTTTTCTCTCTCTTTTTAACTTTTCAGACAATGGTTCTCAGAAACTGCTCACTTTCCTCAATTCAAATCAGTGAGGTCATGTACTTTCATCCTTCAATGCCTGGCTTGCTTCACTCAACATAAGGTCTTCAAGATTCATCCATGTTATTCCATGTGTTAGCACTTCATTCCTTCTTACAGCTGAGTAAATATTCCATTGTATGTATGTACCACATTTTGTTTATCCATTCATCTGCTGATGGACACCTGGGCTGATTCCAACTTTTGGCAATAGTGAACAATGCTGCTATGAACATTGGTGTGCATATATCTGTTCGTGTCTTTGCTTTCAATTCTTCTGGGTATATACCCAGCAGTGGAATGGCTGGATCATACGGAAGATCTATTGTTCTGAGGAACTGCGAAACTGTCCTCCACAGTGGCTGGGCTATTCCACAATCCCACCAGCAGTGGATAAGTGTTCCTATTCCTCCACATCCTCTCCAACACTTATCATCTGCTGTTTTTTAATAGCTGCCATTCTGATGGGTGTAAGATGGTATCTCATTGTAGTTTTGATTTGCATCTCCCTAATAGCCAGTGATGTCACGCATTTTTTTCATGTACTTTTTAGCCATTTGTATTTCTTTTTTTAGAGAAATGTCTTTTCAGGAAACTTGCTCATTTTTTAAATGGGTTGTTTGTCTTTTTATTTTTGAGGTGTAGGATTTCTTTATATGTGCAGGATATTAGGCTCCTATTGGATATATGTTTGCCAAATATTTTCTCCCATCTGTTAGGCTGCCTTTTTATTTTCTTAATAACATCCTTTGAGGTGCAGTTTTTAATTTTGAGGAGATTTCATTTATCTATTTTTTTCTTTTGCTGCTCGTGCTTTGGGTGTGAACTTTATGAAACCATTTCCTATTACACGGTCTGTAGATGCTTTCCTACATTATCTTCCAAGGTCTTTATGGTTTTGGCTCTTATATTTAGATCTTTGATCCATCTTGAGTTGATTTTTGTATAAGGTGTGAGATGGTCTTCTTCTCTCATTTTTTTGGATATGGATATCCAGTTCTCCAAGCACTACTTGTTAAAGAGGCAATTCTCTCCCAACTGATTGGGCTTGGTTGCCTTGTCCAATATCAGATAACTGTATATGTGAGGATTTATATCAGAACTCTAAATTCATTTCCATTGGTAAGTATGTCTATCCTTGTCCCAGTACCATGCAGTTTTGACCACTGTAGCTTTATAGTATGTGTTAAAGTCAGGTAGTGTGATACCTCCAACTTCATTTTTCTTTTTCAGTATGTCTTTGGTGATTCAGGACCTCTTACCTTTCCAAATATATTTTGTAGTCAGTTTTTCCAGTTCCTTAAAAAACAGTGTTGATTTTTATTGGGATTGCATTAAATCTGTAGATTAGTTTCGGTAGGATAGACATCTTGATGATGTTTAATCTTTTTTCCATGAACAGGGAATATTCTTCCATTTATTTAAGTCTTCTTTGATTTCCTTTAACAGTGTTGTGTAATTTTCTGTATATAAGTTCTTTGCATCTCTACTTAAATTTATTCCTAAGTATTTGATTCTTTTAGTTACTATTGTAAATGGTATTTTTTTCTTGATTTCCTCTTAGATTGCTCATTATTGGTGTACAGAAATGCTATTGATTTTTGAGCATTGATCTTATAGCCTGTGACATTACTGAACTCCTTTATAAGTTCTAGAAGCTTTGTTGTAGATTTCTCAGGGCTTTCTATGTATAGGATCATGTCATCTGCAAATAATGAGGTTTTACTTCTTCTTCTCCAATTTGGATGCCTTTATGTCTTTTTCTTGCCTCAGTGCTCAAGCAAGTACTTCTAAGACAATGTTAAATAGGAGTGCTGATAGTGGGCATCATTGTCTTGTTCCTGATCTCAGAGGAAAGGCTTTTAGGATTTCACCATTGAAGATGATGTTAGCCTTGGGTTTTTCATGTGTACCCTTTATTATATTCAGAAACTTTCCTTCTATTCCTATCTTTTGCAGTGTTTTTGATCAGGAAAGAGTGCTGTATTTTGTTGAATGCTTTTTCTGCATCTATAGAGATGATCATGTAATTTTTTCTTTCAAACTGTTTTATGTGGTGTATCACATTGATTGATTTTCTTATATTGAACCATCTTTGCATACCCGGGATGAAACCCACTTGGTCATGGTGTATAATCCTTTTGATATGTTGTTGAATGCAATTAGCAAGTATTTTGTTGAGGATTTTAGCATCTAGGTTCATTAGAGAAATTGGTCTGTAATTTTCCTTTCTTGTGGCATCTTTGTTTGGCTTTGGTATTAGGGAAATGTTGGCATCATAGAATGAGGCAATATTCCTTCTACTTCTATTTTTTGGAAGAGCTTAAGCAGGATTGGTGTTAGCTCTTTCTGGAGTGTTTGGTAGCATTCAGCTGTGAAGCCATCTGGTCCTGGGCTCTTCTTAGTTGGGAAGATTTTGATGACTCTGTCAATCTCTTTACTTGTAATTGGACTGTTGTGTTCATCAATTTCTTCTTTCGTCAATGTAGGCTGTTTGTGGGCTTCTAGAAACTTGTACATTTCCTCTAAATTACCATTCTTTTGGCATATAATTTTTCAAAGTATCCTTTTATGATACTCTTTATTTCTGCAAGGTCAGTAGTGATATCCCCTTGCTCATTCATTATTTTCTGTATTTGCATCTGTTCTCTCGTTTTCTTTGTTAGTCTTGTTAAGGGTTTTTCAACTGTATTGAACTTCACGAAGAACCCACTTTTGGTTTTGTTTACTTTTTCTAATGCTTTCTTATTCTCTATTTCATTTTCCTCTGCTCTAATCTTTGTTATTTGATTCTTTCTAATTCCTTTAGGTTTAGTTTGTTGTTGTTTTTCCAGTTCCTCCAAGAGTGCAGTTAGTTTTTCAATTTTAGCTCTTTCTTCTTTTTAAATATATGTATTTAGGGCTATGAACTTCCCTCTCAGGACAGCTTTTGCAGCATCCTGTAGGTTTTGATATGTTGTGCTGTCATTTTCACTAATTTCAAGGTAGTTACTGATTTCTTTTGAGAATTCCTCCTGGACTCACTATTTGACTAAGAGTGTGTTGTTTAAATTCCATATCTTTTTGCCTAATCTGTTTCTCTGGCCCTTACTGATTTTCAATTTCATTCCATTGTGGTCAGAGAAATTACTTTGTATAATCTCAATCTTTCTGAATTCATTGTGAGTTGTTCTGTGGCCTAGCATGTGGTCTATCTTGGAGTATGATCCATGTGCACTTGAGAAGAATGTAAACCCTGCTGTGTTTCAGTGTAGTGTTCTGTATATGTCTATTAGGTCCAGGTCTTCTAATGTATTGTTCAGAGTCTTTGTTTCTTTATTGATTCTCTATCTAGATGTTCTGCCTAATGATGATAATGGTGTATTAAAGTCCCCCACTATAAATGTATAGGCATTTATTTCTCCATTTCATTTTTCCAGTGTTTACCTCACATATTTTGAGGCACCTCGAATAGGTACATAAATGTTTATGATTGCTCTCTTTTTTTGAAGGTTTACCACTTTTACTAATATATAGTGTCCCTTAGAATAGTTTTGCATTTAAAGTCTATTTTGTCTGATATTAGGATAGCTACCCCTGCCCTTTTTTGGCTATTGTTTGCTTGTAAAACTGTTTTCCAGCCATTCACTTTTAGCGTCCTTGAATCTCTGAGTTGAAAGTGGTTTCTTGTAGACAGCATATAGATGGATCATATTTCCTTATTCATTCTGCCAATCTGTATCTCTTGAGTGGTAAATTTAATCCATTAACATTCAGTGTTATTACTCGCAATGAATTTCTTACATCAGCCATATTTTCTTTTGGTTAATGTATGTTGTATGTTGTTTTTATTTCTTTTTGTTTTTTACACTATTTTCCAACTCTCTCTCCCTTGTCTTTCCCTTTCAATTAGTAGAACTTCGTTTAGTATTTCTTGAAGTGCAGGTTTATTATTGACATACTCTGTTAATTTCTGTTTATCTGTGAATATTTTGAATTCTCCATCATTTTTGAATGCCAGTTTTGCTGGATAGAGAATTCATGGCTGGAAGTTTTTTTCCTTTTAGTACTTTGACTATGTCATACCATAGTCTTCTTGCCTACATTGTTTCAGATGAGAAATCAGCACTTAATCTTATAGTGCTTCCCTTGTTTGTGACGGTTTTCTTTTCTCTTGCTGCCATGAGTATTTTCTCTTTGCCTAGAGCATTGGACATTTTGACAAGTATTTGTCTTGGAGTTGGCCTGTTGGGATTTATACTGTTTGTGGTGTGCTGTGCTTCCTGGACTTGTACATTCATCTCTCTCAATAGGTTAGGGAAGTTTTCAGCCATTATTTCCTTCAAAACTCCTTCTGTTCCCTTTCCCTTCTCTTCTTCTTCTGGGATACCTATAATGTGTATGTTTGTGCATTTTTTTTTCTTGGTTAAATCCCTGAGTCCCTGCTGGATTTTTTTCTAACTTTTTATCTATCTGTTCTACTATTTGTTTGATTTCAGGTGTATTGGCTTCCACATCACTAATTCTTTCTTCTGCTTCTTCAAATCTGCTGTTATGTGAATCCAGCATCTTTTTGATTTCTTGGATTGTGCCATTGATCACCATCATATCTGTTATCTTTTTATGTATGTTTACAATTTCTTCAGTATGTTTTCCCAGTGTCTTTTAATATCCTTAATCTCTTCCTTCACTTCATTAAGTTGGTCCACGATATTTATTTGGAAAGCTTTGATTAGTTGTTCAATGTCCAGCATCTCTTCTTAATTTTTAGTTTGTTCATAGGACTGGTCAATGTATTACTGTTTCTCAGTGTGGTTTGTAATTTTTTTGTTGCCCTCTAGTCATAATTTTACCTTGATGGGTTTATTCAGTTGATTAGCTTCTCTCTCTGCTCTAGAGTTTTATTTAGCTGGTGGTTCTGTGTGTGTGTTAAGTTTTCTCTGGCACTTTTTCTTCTTATTTTATTTCCTTGCTTCTTTCTAGGTTCCCTTGAAGGCAAAAGATTAAGGCCAGAGGAATCAAAAGATGGAAGAAAGGAAGAAGGATAATAGTAGTATTGATAAAAGTTAGAAGAGGGACCATATAAGACTTAGTAAAATGAATATTTAACTCATGCAGGCAGTGTAGAGTAATAGGAAAAAAAGTGGAGTACCTACAATGGACTGGGAAACCAAATAGAGGAAAATATATATAATGATTTAGAAGGATAGAATGATGAGGAGAGCGAGAAAGAGTAAAGAAAGGGCTAAAAGGAAAAATTTAATAATATTAAAAAAAGAAGAAAGCAGAATACATAGAATAGAAATTGACACCCTTAAGTTGTGGGCTAATGAAAAAACGTGGTATTTAAGAACCACAACAGAAAGCATAAGGCAGAAAGATGAAGGAAGGAAAAGAGATAGCATTGGGAGACAAAATCAATATAGACAGAGAATGGGAAATCATGGTAGAAAAAGTACAACAAAGAAGAGACAAGCTAGAAGCACCTAATTTAAAAAAAAAAGAAAAGATAAAAGAAGTGGGGGGGGAGGAAAGATGAAAGAAAAGCAAAACATCAAATAAATAAAGAAGAACCAAACAACCACACAAGCAAGCAGGCAAACAAAGCTAAAGAAGAACAGCGTTCCTTCTTGGGCCCTTGTGGAACCTCTCAGCCAGCTTGTGTTTATCAATCAATTTCCCTGCAAGGTTTTATCTGCAGATTTTGAGGCAGATTTTAGGAATTAAAGTAAGTTAAAAAGAATTTTTTTTTATTTTTTAAAGTGAATGTCTTTTTTTTTTTTTTTTTTTGACAAAATAAGGGACCCAAAAGAAATCCTCATCTAGACCACCCTGTTCACCAAGGGGACCCTAAGTAGGCTCATGGAAACTAATCAAGCACTTCCCAATTCCTGGCCTCCCCAGGGGAGCTGAATCTCTGATGCTTGTCAGTGCAGAATGATAATATTGGCTGACTCTGCCCCCTCTGGAGCCAAGCCTCAGTATGACAGGGCTGCTGGGTAAATCAGGTTTCCTTAGCAGATTTGCCCCTCCCCTCAGCCTGGCACTCCTTCAAGTCAGCTTATCTTCTCCCCAAAGCTATGAGGGCGTCCTGGCAGTCAAATCCACAGAAAGGAAACCCCTCCCCACCCTCTGTCAGAATCCTCCCACTCCCAGAGATTGCTTCCTCTCACTGGGTTGCCAGCCAGAGTTGGGGCATATCCCTGGGCAGCTAGGAAAATGAACTTTCCTCAGCAGATTTGCCACTCCTTTCAGCCTTGTGCTGCTTCAACCCAGCTATTTTGTTCCCCAAAGCTGCAAGGGTTTCCAGGCAGCCAAATCCACAGAAAGGAAACCCCTCTCAACCCTCCACCAGAACCCTCCCACTCTCAGAGAATGCTCCCTCTCACCAGGTTGCTGGTGGGAGTCATGGCTCAAACCAGCCTTTTTCCCTGAGGGTGGGGCTCAGCCATCTGTGTCAACCACCACAGGCAGGGGAAAAACTCGTGAATCCTTCCTGAGCAATCCACCTTGCCTCCAGCTCCCTCCAGATCGATGTCCCCAAGATTCTTGCTCCGTGTGCTCCTACACAGACCCCCCAGGCAGGACTCTGTCCCCAATCAGCCATCCTCAGAGAGTGAGTCAGTGAGCGTCCTCCTAAAGTGATGCCATCTTGCCCCTCTCCTTCCAATCAACTTTTAAAAGAGGCACTTTCAATGCTGGCATTTCAATAGCACATTCCCTCCAGAGGCAGAGGAAGAAAGTCAGTCATGTTCTAACTTTGAGGCACTAAAGCCAGTTTTCCTTTGAGCAATAAGAAAGAGGTGAGGGGGGGAGCGCAGAAGAAAAAAATAAATAACAGAAAGCCAAATCACTTGGTATTGAGCTAACTCTGTTTTTGAAAGGTAAACTATTTTCACACACAGTCATTTTTTGCACAATCATTCAAATATTGGTGCAATGTCTATCTATTCCACACCAGGCATTGTGCGTGTCATGTGGGATATAAATATGAATATATTGAGTTGAGTGGTGCCCTCACAACAAAAGATGTCCACCTAGAACCTGTGAATGTGACCTTATTTGGAAAGAAAGGTCTTTGCAGATATAATTAAGTTGAGGATCTCAAAATGAAATCATTCTGTATTATTCAAATGGGCTCTGAAGTCAATGGCAAGTGTACTTATAAGAAAAAGAAAGAGAGAGATTTGAGACACACAGAAGAGCTGAAGGCCTTGTGAAGACAAAGGCAGAGATTAGAGTTATGCAGCACAAATTAAGGATCACCTGAAACCACGAGACACTAGAAGAGGTAAGGGAAGATCTCTGCTAGAACCTCCAAACAGAGGGCAATCTTGTAGATACCTTGACTTCAGACTTCTGGCCTCCAGAATGGTGCAAGAATAAATTTCTCTTATTATAAACCATCAAGTTTGTGTTTATTTGTTATGGAAGCCCTCAGAAACTAATACAATGAGTGAGGAAATTCCTGCTTTTGAAAGTCACATTCTGTATTTGGAGAGACAAACACATACACACATAGTTATAACTCCTGTAAGAGAGGTAAGTAAAACAAACAAACAAACATACAACAAAAAAATATCCTGCTGTAGTAGCTGCTGGAATAGGAAGGGAACAACTCCATGAGTGATAGGTGAGTGGCAAGCTTCATGAATAGGTCAAATATGAACTGTGCTGGAGAAATCACAGGTGCTTTCCCTGTGGAAAAATTGAAAAATATATTTCAAAAATCAAGAAGGGTCTAAACAAGCTGTTCTCAAAAGTTCATTAAGTATTCAGGCAATTGCTGCCTGTCATACAATCTCTACTGACTGTGCTCAAGTTACTACCTGACAGAGACAATGTTAGTGACCCACAGAAAGCTTTAGCAATTTTTTTTTCATTACCATTTTAAACCAGTGCTAGTTCTAGAGACTCTCATGGTAGAGACACAATTGAATTTGCCTTCTCTGTGTTGCAGGTCAATTTTATCCCACCAGGATAGCATGTAGGCACAAATTAAGAAATTTGACATTATTGAACTTCTATCCTCATTATCTTTTACAATGGCCTACATTGCTTCAGTTATCATGACAAAGAAGCATTTGAATGTTAGAGGACAGATAATGAAGAGAAAGAACCTAGAGGAATCTGGACTTCCCATACTTTGAAATCACCAGCTCACTGCAGAATTCCATGGAGGCCCTAGCCCTAAAACCCAATTAGCAACCATGAATCTGGAATCTCAGAGGCAGATCTAGGCTTTCTTTAGCCCATTTAAGCCTCTTAAGTTTCCTGCTTTAATAAGGTAGATTTATTACCTTCCTCATCCAATAGGCAGTGGAGTAATACATACAGAAATCTTAAAAAGTAGAATAGTCTATTTAAAGTCAAATATTTCATAAGACTGATCTCTCAAAAAAAAGGTGGTAGCATAAAATACTCCAGGGTACAGTTCTCTCACAGAATCTTTGAAGAACAACAACAACAACAACAAAAAAAATGGCAATGCCATCTCCCTTAACACTCTGGAAAACAGTTAAAGGGCTGCAGTAACTGGGCAAGTGCCAAATCAAGAAAACACAGCTTTAAAAATGGTAAAAAGAGTGTGAATATTCTTGCTGTCCTGATTTTGTGATAATCAGGGTAGGCTAAACATTTGCTATATTAGAAACCATGCATGTGTCCCCAGACCTAGTTTTTCTCCCTAGGTCTGGTTTTTAGAATGCTGATGATAAACTAAACCTGATTTATTATGTGACCATCCTGTATGTGAAAAGACTGTAACTTTGGGTATCTTTGGTCAACCTTAAGAGATATAGCAGGGGGACAGATGTGGCTCAGGTGGTAGGGCATCCATCTCCCATAAGGAGGGACCTGCGTTCAACCCCTGGGACCTCCTTGTAAAAATTAAAAAAAGAGAGAAATATAGAAGTCACATGGGCCACCAATCACCATGCATGGGTGAGCTGCCAGGCCCTGTGAGCAGGTGAGCCATCAGGCCCCATCTGCATGTGAGCCTCGATGCCCTGTGAGTGGGTGAGCCACCAGGCCCCATCTGCAGGTGAGCCATCAGGCCCTGCAAGCAAGTGAGTCATCAGGCCCTGTCCATGGGTGAGCCACCAGGCTCTGTGAGCAGGTGAGCCACCAGACCCCATGAGCAAGTGAGCTGCCAGACCCCATGTGCAGGTGTGCCACCAGGCCTGCAAGCGAGTGAGCTGTCAGGACCCATGAACAGGTGAGTCATCAGGCCCTGTCCATGGGTGAGTCACCAGGCCCCACGAGCGGGTGAGCTGCCAGGACCCATGTGCAGGTGCACTGTCAGGCCCCACAAGCCATGCAGCAAGATAATGCCATAACAAGAGAGTGACACAGGGGAGAGCCAAGATGAGACACAGTTGAAAACCAGGAACTAAAGTGGTGCAGGCGGTAGTAGGACACCTCTCTCCCACATTGGAGTTTCCGAGGATCAAATCCCAGTGAAGACAGGAGGAGAAGTATGAGAAGAGAGGGCAGGAAACAGACACAGAGAGTTGCCCAACAAATGGACACAGAAACAGCAAAAATGGGGGGGGGTAAAAATGGATAAAAGTAAATAAATAAATTAATAAATCCTTTAAAAAATGTATAGGGGAGGAATATTTGGACTATAGTTAGTAGTAATACTTTGACAATGCTCTTTCATGATTTGTTAACAAATGTTTTACAACAATGCAGGGTGTTTGTGGGGGGATGATGTGTGGGAGCCCTGTATAATATTATGCATGTTTGTTTTGTAAGATCACAATGTTTACTGAACACTTATAGTTTTTGTATGTTCATGTATGAATGATATACTTCAATAAATTATTTTTTTAAAAAAAACAAAAACAAAAACCTTTCCAAATCCTGAGAGTCCACCTAATCATAGCTCATTCCAACCCACTTTGGTATCTCCTCACAGTTCTTTATCATGTTTTCCCTCAATAATGAACTACCACTATTCTTTCACTACACAAACAGAAAATTGTTAAACCATCTCCTATGTTCTTTCTGGGATAAATAAAATACTTCTATTATTTAAAAAAATGGTAAGAGAATCTCATGTGTCTTTTCTGGCCCCTCCCCCACCCTCCCAACATGGAGGCAGCCAGTGTTCTCGTAGTGGCTCCCTAGCTCTGTTCCCTATGGAGCAGAATAATCCCTATGTGTATACTGGGATGCCTGCATATAGGTGCCAGTCTTTCCAGTGGCAACCTGAAAGACTGAACTAGGAAATTCTTCTCAGACTCACCCTCCCAGAACTTAACCTGCATACAGAAGAAGCTAACAGGTCATTAAAACAGTGTAAGAAATAATAAAGTCAGAGACTTGGGGCAAAAGATTACATACTTTAAGTCATACCATAGAATACATGGGAGAGGGAGAAAGTCAATTTGAATTCCTCTAAATGAGGGAATTCCTAATTTCACAAAGGAGTTCAAGCCTAAAACAAGATGCAGGTACAGAAAAGGAAGAGAAGACCCTGGACTTCATTATTGCCTCATGCTGATCTTCTTGAGAGGATAGCTAAACTCTGAAGTAGAGCAACAACCAAACTTTTTAAAAAAAGTCTTCTCACCTGAAATTAATGCAATCAAAGAGTATCATACCCAGAGGAATAGATTAGTTTACAAAAATAATCTTTCTCTTTTTGGAATTCATAAAATAATCCTGAACTGCCACAGAAATGAAAAACTTTAAATGTTTATATTAAAAGAAGAATGTTTTCAACCAGAGACCTAACCTCACAACTGGAGAATATAAAAAAGAGAGAGCAATCTAAACCCAAAGTGAGCCAAAGGAAGGAAACAACAAACATAAGAGCAGAGATCAATGAAATAGAGAATTTTATAAAAGAGAGAATTAACAAAACCAAAAGTTGGTTCTTTGAAAATGTTCATAACATCGAACAAACTTTTAGCTAGATTGACAAAGAAAAAAAGGGGGAGCATGTAAATAAAATCAGAAATGAAAAATGGGATATTACTCCCAACCCAACAAAAATCAAGAAGATTATAAAGGGATACTAGGAACAACTGTATATAAAAAAATTAGATAACTTAGATGAAATGGACAAATTTCTAGAATAACACAAACTGCCCAGACTGACTCAAGAAGAAATAGAAGACATCAACAGACTAACAACAAATAAAGAGTTTGAATCACCTATGAAAAATCTCCCAAAAAAGAAAATTCTGGGAGCAGATGACTGCACTGGAGAATTTTACCAAACATTCCAAGAAGAATTAACAGCAATTCTGCTCAAATTTTTCCAAAAAATTGAAGAGGAAATACTTCCTAACTCATTCAATGAGTCCAACACCGCCTATTATAGAAGTCAGATAAAGACCCCATAAGAAAAGAAAATTACATTGTTCCTTATGAATACAGATACACAAATCCTCAACAAAATATTAGCAAATTGAACCTAATAACACATTTAAAGAATTATTCACCATGATCAAGTGGTGAATTTGTCCCAGGTATCCAAGGGTGGTTCAACATAAAAATATCAATTTATGTAATACCCACTAAAAGAATGGAGGGAAAAAGAACATATGATCATCTCAATTGATGCAGAAAAGGCAATTGACAAAATCCAGTACCCCCTTTTTTTATAAAAACTCTTAGCAAACTGGGAATAGAGGGAAACTTCCTCAACATGATAAAGGGCATATATGAAAACCCCACTGGTAGCATCATTCTCAATGGTGAAAACTAAAAGCTTTCCCTCTAAGATCAGGAATTAAACAAGGACCCCCACTGTCACCACCATTATTCAACATTGTAATGGAAATTCTGGAGAAATATATTAGGCATGAAAAAGAAATAAAAGGATTATAACTGCAAAGGAAGAAGTGCAATTGTCCCTGTTTGCAGATGATATGATCCTATATATAGAAGAACCTGAAAAATTATTCAGAACAAATCTACTAGAACTAATGAACAAATTCAGCAAAGTGACAGAGTACAATTTCAATACGCAAGAATCAGTATTGTTTCTACACACTAGTGTGGTGGTTTAGCGCTGTAAGTACCCCAGAAATACATGTTACTAAATTTAATCCACTCCTGAGGGTGGGAACCCATTATAAATTGGATATTTTAATGAGGTTACTTCAGTTAAGGTGTGACCCACTCAGTGGGGCTGTGTCTTAATCCTATTACCAAAGTCATTTTCTAGCAGAATGAAATTCAGACAGTTAAGAGAAAACCATGGAAAGAAAGAAGGTGAAGGTCAGCAGAACCCAGAAGAGAAAGGAGAAGTCAGAAGAGGCCACCACATGTATTGCCATGTGACAAAGGAGCCCAGCACCAATGATCACCAGCAGCCAGCCACAGAATGCAACAGTTTTCAAAGAAAAAGCATTGCCTTGGTGATGCCTCAGTTTGAATATTTTCGTAACCTCAAAACCATGAGCTAATAAATTCTCATTGTATAATCTGATCCATTTCATTGTATTTGCTTGAGCAGCCTAGGAAATTAAAACAATTAGAAATGAACACTCTGAAGAGGAACTCAAAGAAAAACAATTCCATTTACAATAGCAACAACAACAACAAAAACCGTGTATCTAGGAATAAATTTAACAAACTATGTGAATGACATACATGGAAAACTACAAAACATTGCTAAAATAAATCAAAGAAGATCTAAGTAAAAGGAAGGACATGCCATATTCATGGATAGGAAGACTAAATATCATTAAGATTTCAATTCTACCTATAGTATTTTTACAGATTTAATGCAATGCCAATCAAAATGCCATCAGCCTTATTTGCAGAAATGGAAAAGCCAAGCAGAAGTCATGGGCCCCTAATAGCCAAAACGCTCTTGAAAAGGAAGAATGATTTAAAGGAGTCACATTTCCTGATTTTAAAATCTATTACAAACTACAGTACTCATAATAGCAAAGTAAGGATACAAGAACAGACATATAGACCAAAGGAATCAAACTGAAAGTTCATAAATAAATTTTCATATTAATGAACAACTCATTTTTGACATGGGGGGCAAGTTCACTCAATGGTGAAAAAAATAGTCTCTTTGAAAAATGGCTCTGGGAAAACTGTATATCTATATGCAAAAGAATGAAGGTGAACCACTATGTCACACCAGATACAAAATTTAACTCAAAATGGATCAAAGATCTAAATTTAAAAATCAGGATTCTAAAACTCCTAGAAGAAAACATAGGGAAGCATCTTCAGGATGCTATATTAGGGAATGGTTTCTTAGACTTTATACCAAGGGCATGAGTAACAAAAGATAAAGCAGATAAAGTGGATTTCATCAAAATTAAAAACTTTTGTGCAGCAAAGGACTTCATCATGAAAATAGAGGCATCCTACAGAATGGGAGAAAACATCTGGAAAACATATGTCTATAATCTTACATCTGATATATCCAGAATATATATAGAAGCCCTATAACTCACCAACAAAAGGACAAACAAACCAATTGATAAATGGGCAAAATCTTGAATAGACATTTCTCCAAAGAAGGTATACAAATGATCAAAAACCCATGAAAAGATGTTTAACATCAATTCCATTAGGAAATCAAAATCAAATGCAATCAAAATCACAATAGGATATTTCATACCCTTAGAATGCCCTCTATTTAAAAACAACAAATGATTGGGGGGAAGTAGAGAAATAGGAATACTCTTTCAAGTTGGTGGGAATGTAAAATGGTGCAGCCCCTGTGGACAACACTTTGTCAATTCCTCAGAAAGTCAAGAATTGAATTACGATTTTTGACTTGTAATCCCACTTCTAGGTATATACCCAAAAGAAATGAAAGCAGGGACTTAGACAGATATTTGCCCACTGATGTTCATAGCAGCATTATTCACAATTTGCCAAAAGACGGAAGCAAACCAAGTGACCACTAACCAATGACTGGATAAGCAAAATATAGTATATACATACAATAGAATATTTTTCAGTCATAAAAAGTAATGAAGGTCTGATACATGCAACAACATGGCTGAATATTGAAGACATCATGTTGAGTGAAATAAGCCAGACACAAAAGGGAAAATATAGTATGATTTCACAGATATGAAATAATTTGAATAAGAAAATTCATAGATTCGGAAACTATAATACAGTTTACCCAAGTCCAGTGAAGGGGTAAGGAATGGGGAGTTAATGCTTAATTAGTACAGAGTTTCTGTTTGGAGTGATGGAAAAGTATTGGTGGTGAAGGTAACACAACATTGTGAATTTAATTAACACTATTGAAATATGTATTTGAAGTGGTTATAAGGGGAAAGTTTAGGTGTTATATATTGCTAGAATAAAAGTTTTTTTTTTAAAAAAAACGTAGGATTATAAAACACAAACAGCGAAACCCTGTCTTAGTTTGCTAAAGACTGCCAATGCAAAAATACCATAAATGGGTTGGCTTTTATAATGGGAATTTATTAGGGTAAAGTCTTACAGTTCCAAGGCTGTGAAAATGTCCAAATCAAGGCATCATCAGATGCTGTCTCACCAAAAGTTGGCTGCTGGCAGATCCTGAATTCATGGCCATGTTGTAAGGCAAAATGGCAGCTGGACTCTGCCTTCTCCTCCAGGCTCACTTCCTCCCCAAATTCAGCTGTGAGCCATCAGGCATTTGACTTGTCTCTCCCCAGGCCTCCTCTCTTCAGCTTAAGGCTGCTTGCTGATTCCGCCCGCAGGCCTCACTCTCAGCCTCTTAGGACTTCTCTGTCTTTCTGAAGTTGTAGGCAATCCTGGAGTCCTCTCACACATGGCAGGGCAAAAATGGCAGCTCTCTTTTTCTGTATTCCATTGATATAAGACTTAAGTAAAAGGATTAGGACCCACACTGGGTCCCACAATCTAAGCAAGGACCTTAACTGAAGCAATCTAATCAAAAATGGTCTAATCAAAAGTTCTAACCAATAGGTTCACAGGCACAGGAATGGGATAGCTTAAGAACAGAATTTTCTGGGGTCCACAAAACACTCCAACCAGGGCAAACCCTTATGTAAACTATGAACTATAGCTAATAGTATAATTATAATAATACTGTTTCATTAATAACAACAAATTTACCACATTAATGTAAAATGTTACTAATAGGGAATCCTGGGAAGTTGCTCTTGCACTACAGTCATATTAATTTTGAAACAGCTCAACCTATTTATGTCTCTGAATATGAAAAATGTGAAGAATCCCACAGGTTGAATAAACGTTTTTCTTTACTTTTTTTTTAAACACTGTCAGACCAATTGTCTTCTGTGATTCAATACAATCTTTGAAATAAAATAGTGAACAGCATTCCTTTAACCTTTGGAATTATATTCTTAAATTCTTTGTCTTGGTTTCATCCTAAATGTTTTATGGATATTGTAAAATAAGCATCTTTTGAAAATAAAACTCAAGATAAAAGTCTAAATGAAACAGGGAAGACAGTGTTGAAGCACAAAAGGTGTAAAGGGTGTGTATAAAAGATTAGTGTGATTTGCATATCCCAATTATCCATCCCCATTCCACAGCCCTAGTCCCAGTAGACCCATATATTATTTAGTCATATGATTTTTCACAAAAAATGACATTTGGATTACTCATTAAAGTTCATTATATGACAGGTACATGTCATATTTTAACACTAATTTTTACAAACACACATTTATTATTGAGAAAATAGACTCAGAGAGCTCAAATGACTTGAGTTTGAAACTATGTATATCTGAATCCCAGAGCAAGACTTTCCCTTTTCCTGCCAAATTCCCATTTATAAGACTTATAAGGGTTGGAACTCAATTTCCAGCTCTTTCTTTCAGCTATGTGGCTGTGGTCAAGTTGCTTAGCAATCCTCCTCTGCCCCCTTTTTTCCATACCCTGCAATATCTAAGATGTTTGGAAGCATTAAAATTCCATTTCTACTTCTGTGCATTAGAAGAGAACACATGGCAAAATCTACAGGACCTTGTATTAGGCAATGGATTCTTAGAGATGACACCAAAAACATGAGCAACAAAAGAAAATAGATAAATTGGACTTTATCAAAATTAAAAACTTTTATGCATCAAAGGACATTATCAGAAATGTGAAAAGACAACCTATAGAATGGGAGAAATATTTGGAAATCATATACCTGACAAAGTTTAATATCCATGATATATAAAGAATTCCTACAACTCAACAACAAAAAGAGAAACAATCCAATTATTAAAAAAAAAAAAAAAAGGCAAAGGACTTGAATAGACATTTCTCAAAAGAAGATATACAAATGGCCAATAAGGACATGAGAAGGTGCTCAACATCATTAGCCATTAGGGATATGCAAATCAAAATCATAATGAGATCACTTTATACCCACTTGGGTGGCTATTATTAAAAAAAAAAAAATACAGAAAATAACAATTGTTGATGAGGATTCTGAGAAATAGAAACCTCATGCATTGCTAATGAAAAATGGAAAATGGTGTTGCTAATGTGTAAAAAAGTTTGGCAGTTCCTCAGAATGTTAAACATAGGATTATCATATGGTATGTCAATTCCACTTCCAGGTAAATACCCGAAGGGATTGAAAACAGGGATTTGAATAGGTATTTGTACACCAATGTCCATAGCAACATTGTTCACAAGAGACAAAATGTGGAAGCAACCCAAGGGCAGATGAATGGAGAAAGAAAATGTGGTATGTGCACACAATGGAATATTATTCAGCCATAAAAAGGAATGAACCTTGAAGACATCATGCAGAGTGAAATGAGCCAGACATGGAAGGGTACATATTATATGATTTCACTTATATGAAATACCTAAAATTAGCAAGTTCAGAGACAGAAAGTATACAGAAAGTATATAGATTACCAGGGCCTGGGGAGGAGAAGAAGAGGAGTTTTAGCTTAATGGGTAAAGAATTTCTGTTTGGGATAATGAATAAGTTATAGCAATGATGGTGATGATGGTAGTACAATATTGTGAATGTAATATTGTGGAATTGTGCACACAAAAGTAGTTAAAATGGGAAGTTTTGTTGCAATAAAAACAATATAAATAGATAGATGATGGATTCAGTATATAGATAGGTAGATAGACTAATTGATGATAGATAGATCAATCTCAATAATATCCAGGATGGAGAAGGAACAGATCTGTAGAACAATCGGTAAAGTTGTAAGGAGGAATAATGAGTCAAGGGGAGAGGTTTCTGCTGCAGGAGAAGTTAGAAACTTGGGATTTCTAGAGATATCTCTGTACACTGTTGTCCAATAGAAATACAATGCAAATCACACATAAAATTTTCAATTTCCTATTAGTTATGCTAAAAAAGTAGAAGTAAACAGGTGAAATTAATTTTAATATATTTTATGTAATCCATTGTATCTAGGTTACAATTTCAACATATAATCAATATAAAAATTAATGAGGGAAGCGGCTGTGGCTCAATCAGTAGGGCTCCTGTTTACCATATGGGAGGCCCCGGGTTCGGTTCCCGGGGCCTCCTGGTGAAGGCAGGCCCGCCCGCACGGCGTGGTTAGCTGATCCAGCGAGCACAAGCAGCAAGGGGTGGGGGTGGGGGGTAAATAAATAAATAAATAAAATCTTAAAAAAAAAAATTAATGAGATATTTTACTTTCTTTTTTTATACAAAGTCTTAAAATTCTGATATGTATTTTACACTTAGAGCACATCTCAATTCAGACTGGCTACATTTCAAGTGCTCAATAGTAACATGTGGTAAGAGACTATTGTACAGGACAGCATATCTGTAATAGCTCAAGATAAAAGCCTGAACAGGGAAAATGGTGAAAAGAATCTTGGGCGTAATTTAAATATAGGAATTTATAAATTGATAATTGGAGGGGGACAAAAAATTCCATCATTTGGAAGTGAGGTAGTGGGCTATAAGGGAACAGTGTGGAGTGGAGTCAAGGGGGACAAAAACCAAATGCCAGTAGAACAGGCATTTTATAGCCATTGCCAGTATACAAATTCAACACAAAGAACCATTCTTCCCATTACATAGAAAACTGACGCTCAGAGAAATTCAGTAACTTGTCAAAGTTTCTATTTTTTACTACTCTATGAATCTGTGACTTCCCAAATCAATAATTTGAATCTATCTTAATCTCACCACCTATAGTGAAAGAAAACAATATAATCTGCTACTGACTTAAGTCTGTGTTGCTGAGGTGCATCAGAGGCAGAGGGGATTTGCAAAGGCAAAGGTGGAAGGGAATAGAAAGCTTGAAAAGGACTGTTTCAAGTCTGTGGTTATAACCCTTGTGCCTTTAAAGTGTTAATGAAAGCAGGGAGCAGGCTCTGGGCAGCTGTCATACTGCACTACTACAAAGCATCTACCTGCTGCTTTCTTGGTGCTGTTGAAGATAAAAAGTGAAAGTGTGACCTGTAGTCAGATAGCATAGGTGAAAGGAACTGAATTAACTCCTGAAAATGAAGTTGGTTAAAAATCTGAGCATCTTGTCCAGTGGCCTGCTCTCAATATTCAGATAGTTGGATAGATTCTTATCTGATTTGTGCAATGTAATTATATCTCCTGATTCTTATTTTTAAATATAATATAATGGCCATACTTCAAAACATACATATGAAATGCATATAATCTACATTCTGTGAGTATAAATTATAAAGTAACCTGCTTATGTCATTGTAGTGAGAATATTTTTCACCACATTGTTCTGATAAAGCTGACTCTCTCTGACAATTTGGACAAACAGAAAATGGGTATCAGACAACATGAATAAACCTTACTTTCATTAAAACTGACTAATAAAAAAGATCAAATTATTTTCGATTAAGGATCATTGCTAAAGGGAAAGAAAAAACAAATGAGTTGAAGAATGTGAAGATTCTTTTAAAAAATGGAATCATAATGAATTTTCACAACTATTAGAATAAGTATTTCACTCATAATTACTTAACTTATCCTATTGTAGGAGAGTTAAAAGATATACTATATTTATTCATTAAAAAATTCCTTCAACAATTTTTTTTTAGGTACTGGGGGCCAGGGATTGAACCTGGGGCATCATATGTGAGAAGCTGGTGCTCAACCATTGAGCCACATTGGCTTCCCTGAGTCAGTTTTTTGTTTGTTTTGCTTATTGTTTGTTTTTGTTTTTTCAGGAGGCACCAAGAACTGAACCTGGGACTTCCCATGTGGGCGGTAAGCACTCAACTGCTTGAGCCACATCCACTCCCAACTATTTTTTGAACATCTACTCTGTGTCAGAATCTATTCTAAGCTCTGGTTATAGAAGCAAAAGCTTCTAGCTGATCCTTGAACTGCTTTTCTCTCCTTGGGGATACAACTGGACTACATTTCCTAGTCTCCTTTGTGGTTATGTGTTGCCATATGAACAAAACAGACACGTTCTATATCCTCTTGGTCATTCTAAGGTGAGACAGATAACAAATAAATTACATAAATAGACATTTGGCTTATATGAAAGTGTTAAGTCTAGATAGGTCAACAATGATTGTTTCAGGTTCATGCTAAAAGATTAAAACTGGAGATGATAAAAAAATAATTTACATTTTGACTTTAGAATAAAGTATCACTTTCTCTCATCCTCTCCTCTTCCATAAACCACCTCCCCAACCCAGAATGCACACACACACACACACACATCTCTTTTACTGAGTACAATCTTTCTGAAAGAGTGATGAATTCCAAAGTACATGGAGCAATGGAAATCTTAGAGCTCTCAGTTCATTGTTCTCCTTTCTGTATGATAACCTGCTTATAAAGGACATAAATGCATCTTTTCCCAAGCAATAATGACACATTGGTTATCTTTTCAATTTTCTCCCATGAGCAAAATTTAGAAATGCTGAATATATTGCCTGGTAGTAGAGCTGCAGAAGGATAACTAGAGTGATTTAAAGAGATCTGAGATCTAGTGCTAATTACATGGCTTTGGGTAAGGTAGCTACTTCTGGGGACTTAATCCTCACCTACAAAACTGGAGGCTTGGGCTAATTGATCTGTAAGAGTCCTCCCATTTTTCAGATTTTCAGCTACTGAATCAATTTTTTTGTTTGTTTTTTGGACAGAAAAATGTTAGAAATGTGGCTCAAATGCAGTGCTTGGGCAACATTTTGCATGGTTTGCAGGTTCAAGTGATGAGACTCAGTAGGTGAAATCTGAATCCTTCATTCGCAGTTAGAAGCCTGGCACATTATCTAGAAATGGGAGGCTAAAGAGACATTGGGAAATTCCAGGTGATGCAGGGATTTTGTGTGAATTATCCACAAACTGCCTAGGGCTTTACTTCATTTGACACCTCACTTCTGAATGCAGATATATTTTATAGATTCTGATTCCCCAAAACTCTGAACCCCCTCTGTCCTTTGAAGCTTCAACCTTTCAAAATAAGAACTGTATTGTTTCTAACAACTGGGTCTCTCTCCCCAGCTTTCTACCCCCTGCCCAGATTCCCTTCTCTCTCTGTTCTTTCTCAGGTCCCTCTCAGCTGTCTGGCTCCTGTTGTTGTGCATTGTGATTTAAGGCACTCTATGCTTTTCTTTCCTTACCATGGTGACTTTGATTCAGACATGGACAGATACATTATTGATCAAATTTTGGCTTCTCTTAGCTTGCTGGTGCCATACTACTAGCTAATAAGCTACCAAGAGAAGAAGAGTGAAGAGAGCTTGCCTCCTTTTAAAAAGCATGTGACTGACAATCCTACCATCTCCATTTTAGAACTTTAGGAAATGCTACATGGGTGGCTATGGTAGTACAACACTGTGGATGTATCACTACTGAATTACATACTTGAAAGTGGTTTAAATGGGAAATGTTATGTTGCATATATACCACATTCTTTAAAAACAAAAACAAAAAACAAAAACAACCCAGCCCTGTCTCCTAATCACACCTGATCAGAACTGAGCTGCTGTTCATAGGACCCCAGCCCCCATGAAGGGTCAAGGACAAGTTTAGCAGGAGGCATGAGCCAGGGTCTGTTGGGCAAAGACAGTCCTCCCATTACTCTTTTGATTAGATAGCTTCAGTTAAAAGCCTTTGATTAGATTATGGGACTCTTCAGTTGGATTGCATTCAGTTGGGGGGCCTTTGATTGGAGTACTTCAGGGAAGCATGACACAGGGTGGGTCTCAGACTTCTTGCTGAATGGTATCTTTATAAATAGGAGAAATGTTTAGAGACATACAGAGAAAGACAGCTGCCATTTTTACCCTGCTATGTGAGAGAGGACTCCAGGATCGCCCACAGCTGAGCTGGGGGGAGGAGGGGGTGAGCATTCAGAGAAACCCCCAGAGGCTGAGAAAGAGGCAGGAGGCTGGAATCAGCAGAGCAGCCTGAAGGTGAAGAGATAAGGCCGGGGAAGGGACAAGCCTTACGCCTGATTGCCCACAGTTGAGCTCTGGGAGAACGTGAGCCTGGAGAAGGCAGAGTCCAGCCTTGCCACGTGGTGGGAGTCTAGGATCTGCCAGCAGCCAACTTTTGGAGAGGGAGCATCTCTGATGATGCCTTGATTTGGACATTTTCACAGCCTTGGAACTGTAAGAGTTTACCCCAATAAATTCCCATTATAAAAGCCAACACATTTCTGGTGTTTTTGCATTGGCAGTCTTTAGCAAACCTGCCATCCTATGAGTGTAAAAATAGCCTTCATTTGCATTAAAAGAAAAAAAAAAAAAGAAATGCTTCTTGTTTTCCCATTAGGCCCTCTTTGTTTGTTTGGTCATGCATCATCCCTGGCAGAGGCTGAGTGGTCCACACACCAGACAGTGAAGGTCAGCTTGGATGAAAAGGGGGATATTCTCATATACAGAGCACTGTTCTTCGTTCCACAGATCATGAGTGGTTAGGCTTCTCAGCTAAACATTCCATATAAAACTTAAATAGCCATTTGAACCATATACTTTATGATGGTATTTAATTTTGCCATCACCAATGGAGTAGTTCACATTATGGATGAGGATATTTGGGCTAAGAAAACTCATGTGCCTGGAACTAGATAAGTTCTCCACTTATTCTCATTGAAGGAATCAAGTTAGCTTCCAAGCCTAAGATCACAACAAGTGGCAGGGCTGTGATTTAAACTCAGATCTTCTGACTCTTAATCTATACCCGTCTCTTGATACCATTGCTGGGAATTTTCTCTGATTACTCACTTTTAAACATCTATTCTGGTTCTTTAGGGAGATACCTGAAAAAAGCTACAGTTTAAAAAATTCCTTCATCTTATCTAAAGTTTCCTCCCTCTTTATGTTTTTAAAATTTATTTTCTTTTTCTTTTTTTTTTTTTCTTTATTTTTAAAGGGGCTTTAGATTACACAAATGTTACATTGAAAATATAGGAGATTTCCATACACTTCACTCCTTCCCCGTCCCACATTTTCTCCATTAACAGCATCTTTCATTAGTGTGGTACATTTGCTACAATTAATGAATACATATTGAAGCACCGCTACTAGCCACACTCTATAGTTTACACTATGGTTTACACTTTGCACCACACAATTTTATAGGGTTTGACAAAATGTATCACAGCTTTAGACACTTTAATGTCTTATTTCAAAATATTTACCGAATTTTTGAGTGCTCATGTCCCTTAACGCATTATTATAGTTATGCTTACAAAAGGGTGTATGTGTGTGTGAGTGTACACACAGCTACACACACACATATAAGCATGGTTATTCTAACCGATAATAGCAAAACCAGAAAACAACCAGGGACTTGATAAATAAATTATTGTACATCCATAAAATTGAACACAGTAGGCAACTATTAAAAAGAATTAGATAGATGAATGCATGCTGGTTTTGAAAATCTCTAGGTTCTAGAAAGATATTCATATAGGTGAACTCTATTGCAATAAATCTATGTCTATCTACCTATCTCTATATCTATCTGTCCATCTCTCTTTGCTGGTTTAGTCATAAAAGTTTTGTATTTTGCTGTTAAGAGCAACCTCTACTGTAGAGAGTACTATGGGAAAGGGAAACTTTTTTATTAAAGTTTACCTTTTTGTGATTTTTGAATGTCTTTGTCATTTTTGAACTTTATACAGCTATTTTTTTTCTTTTTAAAGAATGTCAACTGAAGTTAGCTGGGACTTTTCTTTATGTATTTCTATATTTTAAAACATTTATAAGTTTTGTTTAAAAATTCCCTAATAGCAACTTATTTATATATATGTATATTATTATAAAATATATATAATTATATAGTTATATATCCTTTTATGTGAATATGGTGACAGTCACTTTCTTGAAAGTGCATTTTGAAACATGAAGAGAGGGAATCATGGGGGTTATAAGTCCCTGAATAGTGAGAGGAGATGTAGGGGAGCAAAGGAAAGCACTATGAAGGGAGCAACAGTGACACTAGAGTATTTGCTTTTCTGTGTTGCATAGCGGTGATGAGAGGGGTGGCTGCACTAGTAGTTAGGAAACTTGGATTCTAGCCCTGCTCTGCCATTTACTACCCTCCTGCACATGTCACTTAACCTCTCCTAACTTCAGTATCCTCATATATAAAATAGGGGAATTGTGTTGGATAATTTCTGCGGCGTCTTCTAGCTCAAAAATCTATAAACTTCTATGGAACATCATTCTTTCTCCTGCCACATAATTGACAGGCAGTGTTAATGAAATAAGGTCTGGAATATAGCTTATCTTTCAATGTGCATTTTATCTGTCCTTCTTAGGAAAGCAGTTGATAGGTCTTATTTTCTCTCTCATCTTACTGTGATTGTGATTAAGGGTAAACTCCCTAAGCAAGGAAATTCATATAGCCTTTTACTTTCTTGGAAAACTGAGCCCATTTGCTTCTAGTCAGAGCCAGCAAAGGTAGGCACAATGAACAAAAAATGGGGTAGAAAGATTAATCAGGATTTTTTCTTTAATTCCAGCAAAAATAGATCATCTGACATTTGGAATTGTGGAGTATGTGGTACTTCGTATTTTATCTAACCCAGCCCACCTGTCCCTTTGAAAGCATCTCAGTAACTCTAAAGTTCTCTATTTCAAACCTGCAGAGATAAAAGAAGCCTGACCTAGTCCCAGCCATCCCAGCAAACTGACAAGTATCCCCAATCTTTTATTTTTTATTTATTTATTTATTTTATTGTGTGTAAAAATCAAATTTTTCACAATACATACCAATATATGTAAAATGATATATAAATATATATGCATATATGTGCATTTGCTTACATAAATGTTATTATATATATATATATATATATTTTTTTTTTTAAAGGTGCTTAGATTACCTAGATATTACACAGAAATTACAGGGATTCCCATGTTCCCACCTCCAACACCTCCCACAACATCCCACCCAAACATCCTTCATCAATGTGGTACATCACCCGTAATGGATATACACATCCTGGGGCCTTGCCACCAAGCATAGACCACAGTTCACATCGTAGACCACATTCTCTCTCACACAGTTCTGCATGGTATATGCTGATGTAAAATGGTCTATGTCTGTCGCCACAGTGCCACTCAGGACAACCCCCAAGTCCTGAAAAAGCCCCTGTTTTTCAACTGCCCTTCCCCTCCCTGCCCCAAAAGCGTCCAGTGGCCACCAGCTCCACCTACTGTTATAATTTCTTCCATTGCTTGAATCACAATATGTCTACAACAGAGTACCATTAAGCCCACTCAAGTCCATATCTCTTCCCCCAATCCTGAAGGGACTTGGAGGGTGATGTCCACTTCACCTTCAAGTGAGAGAGGGCTTATATCCATGGATACAGTGCATGGGATTATCCTGCCTGCAGCTGCAGGCCCTCTCCATTCCCTGGGATGGCCGTTGCCCATCGTCGTCTCCTCGCCAGGTGACTTGGATGAATCCATTGAGCTGTAGGGTAGGAGTTGCAGCTCCACCGAGATTCCAGGAACAGCTGACACATAGGTAGGCCAGAGGCTCCAGTCTCTGGAAGTACACATAAAAACTCCAGCATCACATATAGGTTTGAATAGAAGGGACTGTTGGACCACATACAGGGAGGACTTATTTGAGTCCAACTCTATCACTCTCAGGAGCACAGATTCCAAAGTAGAGCTCACTAATAAGGCATCAATCTCTGGGTCTATCCCCCCTTATATAGGACCTGGGTGTCTCCAGAGCCCTCAGGAGCCCCTCTGTGTGGGGTGATATCCACTTTGTTGTTCTATGAGATCCTACTGAGGTGTGTGTAAACCTTACCTCTGGGATGACCTCCCGACTCTCTTTGAAGTCTCTTAGCCACATGAACTCATTTCTCTTTACCTTTCCCCCCTTTTATTCAAGGTCTTTTTCCAATCATGTTGCCAGTTGGCACTTGGTATTAATTCCTCGTTGCCAGGGAGGCTCATCCCCAGGAGTCATGTCCCACGTTGGGGGAAGGTAATGCATTCATATGCTGAGTTTGGCTTAGAGAGAGGCCACATTTGAGCAACAAAGAGGGTCTCAGGTGGCAACTCTTAGGCACCCCATAACAGTAGGCTAAGTTTGAGTTACAAGAGCCAAGACTCTTTTTTTTTTTTTTTTTTAAAGATTTTTTATTTATTTATTCATTTATCCCCCCTTGCTGCTTGTGCTCGCTGGGTCAGCTAACCACGCCATGCGGGCGGGCTTGCCTTCACCAGGAGGCCCTGGGAACCGAACCCGGGGCCTCCCATATGGTAAACGGGAGCCCTACTGATTGAGCCACAGCCGCTTCCCAGAGCCAAGACTCTTAAGGCTAGTCATCAATAACAAGAACCCATTAGTGGGCAATCCTCTTTTGCCAGACACTGTCCCTGCACTCAGGGGACTGTTGCTCCTAACTTGGAGCATTGTGGCAGAGCTTTCCAGGCTGGTAGATTCCCTCATTTATTGACTGATTGTCTACCCATCATGACCATGCCCCATCCCTTGATCATTTGAACAATTTTATATATCTTTCATGTATATTCAGATGAACTTACTTCCATGAATCCCCCATCCCAGACACCCCCCACCAATGCTCCTCTGCAGCCCCCATTGTAACCCTTCTGTGATCTAAACTTTCCTTGAACATGAAGCCCATATAATAACCAGATAAAATTAATAGGAAAAAGAAATAATAATGATAACCTTCAAAGCAAGTGATAAGTATAAGGAAACTCAGAAGAAAATAAAAAACTAAACTAAAAATAAAATATGATTAGTGGATTGGGACATTCAAATAAATGGGAAAAAAATCCTTTTTAAAGAAATTATTCTTTTTTCCTTTCATCACTGTATTATCGGATGTCCAGTGTACCATGACACCTTCCCCCTCTCATTCCCCAGTGTCTCCCAAATTTTCGTTTAATTTTCAAAGAAGTTTTAGGTCACAGCAAAGTCACACACGGAATACTAGAGACTCCCACATACCCAACCTCCCTCCACCTTCTCCACCCCTATTAAAACCTTTTTTTAAAAAATGGATGTTAGCATTGTTATAACTGCTATACAGACAGTAAAATATAGCAACTAAACATTGTCAATGGTTTACAGTATAGTTTAAAATTTAGATGGTACAGTTAAATTTTGATGATATTTACCATGTCCTGTGTCCATTACTGTAAGGTAATGAGAAATCTTTCCCATGACCATTAAATACCCCTTTTAATCTTAACTGTTCCATCCTCCCTATCCCCCTGGAGCATATGACACTCCAGTCTTGACTCATGGCATGACAAGATTCATAGTCACATGCCCTGGGCATTCCAACCTGCCCTTCCTAATCTACCCACTTGTCAACTCTGCACCACCAAACCCAGTAATATCATTACCCATCTGTCCTATCCTTCAATATTCAACTATATTCTATCCCTTTACCATATATTATGTCCATATGGGTGATGGCTCAAAGCCTACTCTTCTCTTCCTCTCCCTTTTAACCTGTCTTTCAGACAATGGTTGTCAGAGACTGCTCACTTTTCTCAGTTCAAATCAGTGAGGTCATATATTGTTTATCCTTCAATGCCTGACTTGCTTCACTCAACATAAGGTCTTCAAGATTCATCCACGTTTTTCCGTGTGTTAGCACTTTATTCCTTCTTATAGCTGAGTAATATTCCATTGTATGTATGTACCACATTTTGCTTATCCATTCATCTGTTGATGGACACCAGGGTTGATTCCAACTTTTGGCAATGGTGAACAATGCCGCTATGAACATTGGTGTGTATATATCTGTTCGTGACTTTGCTTTCAATTCTTCTGGGTATATACCCAGCAATGGAATTGCTGGATCATACAGAAGATCATTTGTTAGTTTTCTGAGGAACCGCCAAACTATCCTCCATAGTGGCTGGACCATTCCACAATCCCACCAGCAGTGGATGAAGGTTCCTATTCCTCCACATCCTCTCCAACACTTAGAGTCTGCTGTTTTTTTAATAGCTGCCATTCTGATGGGTGTAAGATGGTATCTCATTGTAGTTTTGATTTGCATTTCTCTGATAGCAAGTGATATCGAGCATTTTTTCATGTGCTTTTTAGCCATTTGTATTACTTCCTTGGAGAAGTGTCGTTTCAGGTCACTTGCCCATTTTTTTAAATGGGTTGTTTGTCTTTTTATTTTCAAGGTATAGGATTTCTTTATATATGCAGGATATTAGGCTCTTATTAGATATATGGTTGCCAAATATTTTCTCCCATTGGGTAGGCTGCCTTTTTATTTTCTTAATAACGTCCTTAGAGGTTCAGAAGTTTTTAATTTTGAGGATATCCCATTTATCTATTTTTTCTCTTGCTGCTCATGCTTTGGCTGTGAAGTTCATGAAACCATTTTCTATTATAAGGTCCTGTAGATGCCTCCCTACATTATCTTCCAAGGTCTTTATGGTTTTGCCTTTACATTTAGATCTTTGATCCATCTTGAGTTGATTTTTGTGTAAGGTGTGAGATGGTATTCTTCTCTCATTCTTTTGGATATGGATATCCAGTTCTCCAAGCACCACTTGTTAAAGAGGCCATTCTCTCCCAACTGAGAGGGCTTGGTAGCCTTGTTGAATATAAGATAACTGTATATGTGAAGATCTATATCAGAACTCTCAATTCGATTCCATTGGTGAATAGGTCTATCCTTGTGCCGATACCATGCAGTTTTGATCACTGTAGCTTTGTAATATGTTTTAAAGTCCAGTAATGTGATAACTCCAACTTCATTTTTCTTTTTCAATATGTCTTTGGCAATTCAGGGTCTCTTACCTTTCCAAATATATTTTGTGGTTAGCTTTTCCAGTTCCTTAAAAAAATATAGTGTTGATTTTTGGGGGATTGCATTAAATCTGTAGATTAGTTTGGGTAGGATAGACATCTTGATGATATTTAGTCTTCCTATCCATGAACAGGGAATATTTTTCCATTTATTTAAGTCTTCTTTGATTTCCTTTAACAGTGTTGTGTAGTTTTCTGTATATAAATCCTTTACATCTTTAGTTAAATTTATTCCTAGGTATTTGATTCTGTTAGTTACTATTGTAAATGGCATTTTTTTCTTGATTTCCTCCTCAGATTGCTAATTATTGCTGTACAGAAATGCTACTGATTTTTGAGCATTGATCTTATAGCCTGCAACATTATTGAACTCCTTTATAAGTTCTAGAAGCTTTGTTGTAGACTTCTCTGGGCTTTCTATTTATAGGATCATGTCTGCAAATAATGAAAGTTTTACTTCTTCTTTTCCAATCTGGATGCATTTTATATCCTTCTCTTGCCTCAGTGCTCAAGCAAGTACTTGTAAGACAATGTTAAATAGGAGTGGTGATCATGGACATCCTTGTCTTGTTCCCGATCTCAGAGGGAAGGCTTTTAGAATTTCACGATTGAAGATGATGTTAGCTTTGGGTTTTTCATATATACCCTTTATCGTATTCAGAAAGTTTCCCTCTATTCCTATCTTTTGCAGTGTTTTTATCAGTAAAGAGTGCTGTATTTTCCTTAATGCTTCTTCTGCATCTAAAGAGATGATCATGTGATTTTTTTCTTTCAATCTGTTTATGTGGTGTATCACATTGATTGATTTTCTTATATTGAACCATCCTTGCATACCCAGGATGAAACCCACTTGGTCATGGTGTATAATCCTTTTGATATGTTGTTGAATGCAATTAGCAAGTATTTTGTTGAGGATTTTAGCATCTAGGCTCATTAGAGAAATTGGTCTGTAATTTTCCTTTCTAGCGGTATCTTTGTTTGGTTTTGGTATTTGGGTAATATTGGCATCGTAGAATGAGTTAGGCAATATTCCTTCTACTCCTATTTTATGGAAGAGCTTCCCATAGAATTGGTGTTAGCTCTTTCCGGAAAGTTTGGTAGAATTCAGCTGTGAAGCCATCTGGTCCAGGGATCCTCTTAGTTAGGAGGTTTTTGATGACTGATTCTATCTCTTTACCAGTAACTGGACTGCTGAGTTCATCAATTTCTTCTTTCGTCAATGTAGGTTGTTTGTGCATTTCTAGAAACTTGTCAATTTCCTCTAAATTATCATTCTTGTTGGCATATAATTTTTCAAAGTATCCTCTTATGATACTCTTTATTTTTGCAGAGTCAGTAGTGATATCCCCTTTCTCCTTCCTTATTTTGTGTATTTGCATCTGTTCTCTTATTTTCTTTGTTAGTATGGCTAAGGGTTTGTCAGTTTTATTGATTTTCTTGAAGAACCAGCTTTTGGTTTTGTATATTTTTTCTAGTGCTTTCTTATTCTCTATTTCATTTAGTTCTGCTCTAATCTTTGTTATTTCCTTCTTTCTACTTCCTTTAGGTTTAGTTTGTTTTTTTTCCCCTAATTCCTCCAAGTGTGCAGTTAGGTCTTCAATTGTAGCTCTTTCTTCTTTTTTAATATATGTATTTATGGCTGTGAACTTCCCTCTCAGACTGCTTTTGCTGCATCTCATATGTTTTGATATGTTGTATCGTCATTTTCAGTGCTTTCAAGGTAGTTACTGATTTCTTTTGAGATTTCCTCCTTGACCCTCTGTTTGTCTAAGAGTGTGATGTTTAACTTCCATATCCTTGTGCCTAACCTTTTTCTCTGGCCCTTAGTGATTTCCAATTTCATTCAATTGTGATCAGAAAAATTAATTTGTATAATCTCAATCTTGCTGAATTCATTGAAGAGTTTTTCTGTGGCCTAAAATATGGTCTATCTTGGAGTATGATCCATGTGTACTAGAGAAGAAAGTAAATCCTGTTTTATTTGGGTGTAGTGTTCTGTATATGTCTATTAAGTCCAGGTCCTCTAATGTATTGTTGAGAGTCTTTGTTTCTTTGTTGAATCTCTGTCTAGATGTTCTGTCTAATGATGATAATCATGTATTAAAGTCCTCCGCTATAATTGTAGAGGCATTTATTTCTCCACTTAACTTTTCCAGAGTTTGCCTCATGTATTTTGAGGCACCCCGATTAGGTGCGTAAATGTTTATGATTGTTCACTCTTCTTGAGAGATTACCCCCTTTACTAATATATAGTGTCCATCTTCATCTCTTACAATAGTTTTGCATTTAAAGTCTATTGTGTCTGATATTTGAATAGCTACTCCTGTCCTTTTTTGGCTATTGTTAGCTTTTAAAATTGTTTTCTAGCCATCCACTTTCAGTCTCCTTGAATCCCTGGGTCAAAGGTGGGCTTCTTGTAGATAGCATATAGATGGATCATATTTCTTTATCCATTCTGCCAATCTGTGTCTCTTGAGTGGTGAGTTTAATCCATGAGCATTCACTGTCATTATTCACAACAAATTTCTTACTTCAGCCATATTTTCTTTGGATTAATGTATGTCGTATGTTGTTTTGTTTCCGTGTTTGTCTTTTTAGTTGTTTTTAAACTCTCCTCCAACTCTCTCTCCCTTGATTTTTCCTTTCAACTTGTAGAACTACCTTTAGTATTTCTTGAAGTGCCGGTTTCTTATTGACATACTCTCTTAATTTCTGTTTATTTGTGAATATTTTGAACTCTCCATCATTTTTGAATGCCAGTTTTGCTGGAAACAGAATTTGTGGCTGGAAGTTTTTTCTTTTAGTATTTTGACTATGTCATACCACTGTCTTCTTTCCTCCATGGTTTCAGATGAGAAATCAGCACTTAATCTTATTGTGTTTCCCTTGTATGTGATGGTTTTCTTTTCTCTTGCTGCCTTGAGTATTTTCTCTTTGTCTTGAGCATTGGACGGTTTGACAAGAATATGTCTTGGAGTTGGCCTTTGGGATTTATACTATTTGGGGTGCACTGTGCTTCCTGGATCTGCACATCCATCTCTCTCACTAGGGTTGGGAAGTTTTCAGCCATTATTTCCTTCAACACTCCTTCTGTTCCCTTTCCCTTCTCTTCCCCTTCTTGGATGCCCTTAATGCATATGCTTGTAACTTTTGTGTTGTCAGTTAAATCCCTGAGTCCCTGCTGGATTTTTTCTATTTTTTTGTCTATCTGTTCTACTATCTGTTTGATTTCAGTTGTATTGTCTTCCACATCACTAATTCTTTCTTCTACCTGTTCAAATATGTTGTTATGTCAATCTAGCATCTCTTTGATTTCTTGGATTGTGCCATTGATCACCATCATACCAGTTATCTTTTTGTGTATGTTTACAATTTCTTCAGTATGTTCTCCCCGTGTCTTCTTTATATCCTTAATCTCTTCCTTCAGTTCATTAAGTTGGTACATGATATTTGTTTGGTAATCTTTGATTAGTTGTTTGATGTTCTGCATATATTCCTGGTTTTTAGTTTGTTCTTTGGAATGGTCCATGTCTTCCTGTTTCTCAGTGTGCTTGGTAATTTTTTGTTGCCCTCTAGTCATCATTTTATCTTGCTGGGTTTATTCAGTTGATTAACTTCTCTCTCTCCTCTAGAGTTTTATTTAGCTGATGGTTCTGTGTGTGTGTGTTAAGTTTTCTCTTTGACACTTTTTCTTCTTATTTCGTTTCCTTGAAGACAAAAAATTAGTGCCAGAGGAATTTAAAGATGTGAGAAAGGAAGAAGGATTATAGTAATATTGATAAAAGTTATAAGACGGGCCAAATAGGACTTAGTGAAATGGATATTTAACTTGTGTAGGCAGTGTAGAGTAATAGGAAATAAACTGGAGTACCTACAATGGATTGGGAAACCAAATAGAGGAATATATATATAATGACTTAGAAGGCCAGAATGATGAGGAGGGAGAGAAAGAGTAAAGAGAGCGCTAAAAGGAAAAAGCTAATATTAATTTAAAAAAGAAGAAAACAAAAAAGATAGAATAGAAATTGACACCCTTAAGTTGTGGGCTAATGAAAAAGTGTGGTGTCTATGAACCACAACTGAAAGCAGAAGGCAGAGAGATGAAGGAAGGATAAGAGATAGCTTGGAATACAATATCAATATAGATAGAGAGTGGGAAATCACTGAAGAGGAAGCACAGCAAAGAAGAGTTAAGCTAGCAGCACCTAATTTAAAAAAAATGAAGGAAAACAGAAAGGGGTGAGGAAAGCGGAAAGAAAAGCAAGAGATAACAAATAAACAGAGAAAAACCAAATAAACACACCAGCAAGCAGTCAAACAAAGCCGAGGAGGAAGTGTTCCTTTATGGTTTTTGGGGATCCTCTCAGCCTGCTTGCGCTTATCAATTTCCCTTCAGGGTTCTATCTGCAGGTTTTGAGGCAGATTTTCAGTATTAAACTAAATTAAGGACAGGAATTCATTTTTTAAAGTGACTGTCTTATTTTTTTTGGCGATATAAGGGACCCAAAAGAAGTCCTCTGCTAGATCACCGAGGGGACCCTAAATAGGCTTGTGGAAACTGATCAAGCCCTTCCCACTTCCTGGCCTCCCCAGTGGACCTGAAGCTCTGACGCTTGTCAGTGCAGAGCCATAAAATTGGCTGACTCTGCCCCCTCTGGGGCCAAGCCTCAGAGTCAGCGTGCTGCTGGGTAAATCAGGTTTCCTCAGCAGATTCGCTTCTCCCCTCAGCCTGGTGCTGTTTCAAGCTGACTTATCTGCTCCCCAAAGCTATGATGGGGTCCGGGCAGCCAAATCCCTAGAAGTTAAACCCCTCTCCACCCTCTGTCAGAGTCCTTCCTCCCCCAGAGTATGCTTCCCCACACCAGGAGCAGGAGCCGTGGGCGCAGGATTCGCGGCTCAAACCAGACGTTTTCCCTGCGTGTGGGGCTCAGCCATCTGTGTTAACCACCACAGGCAGGCTCAAAACTCACGAATCTCCACCGATCACTCCACGCTGTCGATCTGCCTGCTTCTAGATGACCCAAGCTTCTCGCTCCGTGCGCCCACAGCACAGACCCTTGGGCAGGACTCCATCCACAATCGGCCATCCCCAGAGAGCCAGTCAATGAGTACCCTCCTAAACTGATGCCATCTTGCCTCTCGATCCCCAATCTTTTAAGCATTTGCCCTGGGGTCATAGAATGAGACAAGGTTACAAGCATGGCTGATCACCTTTTAATGGTGTGTCCTCAGAAGGCTAATACAATTCAATAAATATTTATTAAGTACCTACCACGTGTAAGACATCATGCTCTGTATTAATATTCAGAAACAAACACTGCAAGGTCCTACCCTGAAGAAGATAGGAGTTGAAAGGGGGAGAGTTGCACATTTGTACCTATTGTGTAAGCCCCACACCAGGTGGATGGACCAAAGTGATATAATTACAGAGGAACCATTTAACATGAGGAACAGTGGGTAAAAGCTTCACAGAAGAAATCATGTTTGAGACGAGCCTTAAAGGCAAGTAAACAATAACTAAGACTTTCTTTTGTGAACAGTATCTGACCTTACTGTATTAAGGCAAATAGACCCACCCTTCCCATTTCACTCAAAGGTCTGCCCCAGAAGGGTACATGTGTGTGGAGAGCAAGCAAGTCATCTAGAAACCAAGGGATGAAGAAACAATGAGGAAAAGCAAAGCTGGGCTGGGAAAAATGGAAGACTATGGGGTGGGTGAGCAAACAAGGGAAAGAATGGACCTGGGAAGGAAATAATAGAGAGGCAGAACAAGGTAGGGGTCGGGTGAAACATTGGGGATTGGCTGTGCCTCTTAGGTGTTACAAGTTTCATTCCAAAATGATCTTGTTTACATCAGCTCTTCAGAGACTGGGTTTCAGTGGGCATCCTGCAGTAACTGTTACCAGAAGTTTTACCTCCCTTCACATACAGTCCTGGTCCCTCTCCATAAGCTGTCATGAACATGGTAAGTTTTGTCTTGAAGCCTTTGGCTAAGTGGCAACAAAACTAGCAGACACCCTGCTGGGGTGAAGATGAATGGGAACACAGCTGGGAAATATTTCACAATCAGGTGTGAATAGATGGAGAATGGAAAGAAAATATTTCTATCATGGAGTGATTTACACTAGATTTAGACTGAAACTCATATTTAAGTGCAGAAACCAGCTGGAAATCACATGTGAAAGCGCAAATATTGTACTTTTTTTCTTCAAGTAATTTGTAAGTTTAAATCAAATCAGTAATACTTTTTAATGGTTTTATTTTTCCTCCAAATGTTGTCATTTCTTGATTTAGTTACTTTTCTTCTAGCAGAGTCAAGGTCAGCATTGCTGGAGTCCACAGAGTTAGGGAGAAGATGACATTATATTAATAATTGACTGAGCAACTGTTTTCTCTTGGGAAATAAAATTGAGGGGTTCAAAATCTTTCCAAATTCTGAAGAGTCTCTAACTAGCCTGAATTTTCTGAGGCCAGCATTATTCTGGGATATAAGTATGGTGTGTTTCCATAAAGGTCCTATTCAAATATCAATTAATAGACCTGTACTTGAAGCCAAATAACAGATGTGTTCTACAATTCCTGGGTACTTTATTAAGATGCTATACAGAGGGAGTAATTTTGTTTGTGATTGTGGAAGAAGAATCTAAGTATAACAGTCCTCCTATTTTCATGCTTGATAAGAGTGTATCAGGGAAGCAGCTGTGGCTCGGTCAGTGGGGCTCCCGTTTACCATATGGGAGGCCCCGGGTTCGGTTCCCGGGGCCTCCTGGTGAGGGCAGGCCTGCCCGCACGGCGTGGTTGGCTGACCCGGCGAGCACAAGCAGCAAGGGGGGTATAAATGAATGAATAAATAAATAAAATCTTAAAAAAAAAAAAAAAAGAGTGTATCAGTTTGCTAGGGCTGCTGTAACAAAGTACCACAGACTAGTTGGCTTAAACAACAGAAACTTATTGTCTCACAATTTTGGAGGTTAGAAGTCCAAAATCAAGGTGTTGGCAGGATCCTGCTTTCTCTGAAGTGTGAATCATTCTGGTGGCGGCTTGCTAGCAATCCATAATGTAATCTCTGCCTCTGTCACATAGCTTTCTCTCTCCCCATCTGTCTCTTCTTGTCCCCTCTTGTGTCCAAATTTCCTCTGCTTTTAAGAACTTTAGTCATACTGGATTAAGACCCAGCCAGATTCAGTTTGGTCTCACCTTAACTTAAAACATCTTCAAGGATTCTATTTATAATTGGATCCACACCGACAGGACTGAGAGTTAGGACTTGAATTTGTTTTTGTGGGGAACATGATTCAAACCATATTAAAGATATTAAAAAATGACATTAATGGAAGATATTGTCTGCTTAATTACTTTTAGGGTTGACCTGGAGTCTGAGAAATATGGACAAAGCCATGAGTGATTCTAAGTATATAGTGATAGCTATTGTTAGAATACAGTTTCAGAGTATAGTCATAGGTAGTTGAATTGTAGTTAAGCTATCTGAAATCCTCCAAGACAGGATCTTTTGTTTTGGTACTGGAGGACTACTGCGAACCATTTACTGTTTCTTTTGGTTCTCTGTATAAATGGTTATGATGGATTCTCATCAGATGAGCTGCAGTGTCTTGAATCCATATAATTATGAGTCATAATATCATATGGTTCTAGCTTTATTATTTATATAGAATTAAGGAGTTTACATCTATGATTTCATTCATCCTCTAAATTACAAAATATGTTTGAATTATTCAGTCTTTACTTGTGCTGTGATGAGCGGATGTGACTCAAGTGGTTGAGCACCTTCTTCCTACATGGGAGGTCCCGGGTTCAGTCCCCAGTGCCTACTAAAAACAAAAAAATCAAACAACAATCAAACAAATGAAAAAACCAACTCAGGGGAGCTGATTTGGCTCAGTGGTTGATCGTTGGTTTCTCACATATGAAGTCCCAGTTTCAACCCCTGGCTCTGGTACATCAAACAAGCAAACAAATAACCTGACAACCTTCAATGTTTTCTGTAGATTCCCCCATTGCTGATATATCTATGAGTAGAAAAATTCTAGAGACCACGTCATAAGAGAAAACTTGATCAATAGAGAAAGCAGAGTTTCAATGCTATCTGACTAGCAAATCCATGCCTTCTCCTGGCTTCATTTTAGCCCCTGGAGCTCTCACATAAAGAGGTTGTATGATTTCATGCAAATTTTGTGATCAGCAGCTGGCAGGCAACCTAAGATCACTTGAGAACACAAGAGAGCATGATCATGTATATGTCCTTGGAGCAACTCTGGAAATTAAAATAAATTACAAATAAATGGGAAATATGGGTGAAAGAATCTCACATTGTTGCTTTCCATCTTCAATATGCAGCATGATATTTATGCAATGAACAAATATTTATTTAAACAAACTATGTCCTTGATATTATGCAAGAAGTTATGGAAGATAGAGACAAATAATTAAATGGTCCCTATTATCAATCTGCTTATGAGTCTATCTTAATGAAGCACCCTTTCTTGTCTCCTGTCCACTGAAATATAAAAGAGCTACTTTCACCTTATCTCAGAATCTTCATATATTTTTTGCTTGTGATGGGATACCATTCATGTTCTTTCAATTATGGCCAGTATAAAATGTTTGGCCCTTTTTAATATAAACATTAAAAGACATGGAAAGTTAACTGAGGCTAGATGCCTTTCCTAAAACAAGTCCAGGCAAATTTACCCATATTGAGGTTGAGGAGATGCCAAGGATTAATTGCCAACTGTTCATATGGTGCTAACTTGAGAGAAAGTGTTCAATGTTAGGATGCATGGAAGCTTTGTCAAAGAACTCTGGATGGATTTCCATAGAAAATAAGGGAAATGAAGAGAGAGAGTAGAGATTGAGATTGAGTCCTAGCTTCCTCTGAAATATATGATAGACTTAGGGGGAAGGGTTGTTCCTCTAAAGGTGTGTTTGGAATCAGTGATGGCCATTTAGGAGAAAACCAGAGATCTGAGAATTAGGGTTTATTTGTAGACACCATTTTAGTAGATGCACCCTTAACTAGCTACCCAACGAGTCCTAACAGCATGTTATTCTTGACATTATATGGTAATATTCTAAGAAAACCAAGAGGTAAATGATTTTTCCTGATTCTTGACAACACTTAGGGATGTCTTGGTCTCAGTTATTTATCAGCTTCCTGGCTTTAGGGAGGCTCATCACTGATACTCAAATCATTATATTATTCCTTATAAAACTGTTGAAGATAAAGCCATAATATTAAATGTGTTTATTTTGCACAAAATGAGTTAATCTCTTTCATCTCAAGCTTGCCAAGTTTTAGACTCTAATAAACATTAGTCTTATATTTCACTTTACATAATAGATTCCTGAAATTTATGAATAAATATTTTTGATACATCAACTTATATGTAAATGCAGTGTGCGATTTGTCTATGTAAAATGATTCCATCTATTTCAACAACTATTTACCAAAACTCAATTCCATTACAAGCATTGAACTAGGTTCTATGTTGTTGATATACAAATGAATATGACTTGACCTTTGTCAAAAATCTTAGAGTTTAGTGTGAGAGAGAGATATGCATTAATATAAAATTTCAATATCATATGCTGAGGGCTAAAAACAGAAAAAAACATAGAGTACTATGGGGGAACAAAGAAGAATCCCAGGGGTGGAGGGGTGATCAGTAGTATTTCCTGGAAGAATAAAAAATTGGTTAGGCTGAGTCTTGAAGAAGGATTGAAGATTTTTGGAGAATTCTTTGGTTCAATAGTCATTCCTTATTTGATTAGTATTGTTTATATAAGGTCAAGACACAGCCTTCTTTCTGTCTGTCTTCCCAATTGTAGAAGGAGGAATTAGAATCAAACTCATTGGATGGCTTGTTAAGATTGTTCCCAGGTTGATGATCTCTAGGTTCTTTGGTGTTTTATTTTTTTCATATAGTAAGTGTTCTTAATGTAAAGCACCCTGTCTTGTGTTTGCATTGTAAGCATTATCAATGTATTTATATTTAACCTGTAAATATTGGGGTAAATGAGCATTAGTGGTGTTGCTAGCAAGTCTCATGAAGAAAGTCCAAAACAATCTGGGAGAAAAGAACTGTGCCATTTGTTTACATGCCTATATTAATGAAAAGCGTTGTAAAATGTAGTGAGAGTGACATCCTGGAGAGAAGAAACCTGAGCAATAACAATGCATCAAATTCTGCCTTCTGAGAAATATCTGTAACCATAGGTCTATTATCTTGGTGTATCAATCTTTATTCTCACATGCCTCTCTTCTAAATAGTGTATTACTAAGGAAAAAGACTTTACTGAGTATATTTACATTTATTTTCCTCAGGCATTTTTGGATGGGGATGTGGAGACAGATATTGATGGCAGAATAATTTAAAGTCAAAAGTTCTGATAGAAAAGACCTCTATTCAGCCCTGTAAATAATCACACCTGCCTGGTGTGTAAGAGCAAGTAGCAGAGGATTTGGGGCAGGGGGTCATGTCCCAGCTCCATCTATGTTAGACAAAGGACAGTCTCTTTAATTGTTCTAATCTTCAATTCTCCATGCATAAAACATAATGTCAGAGATGCATTAAAGATTGGTTTTCCCCATCTATATTTTGGTTGGGTTGCTGAATCATTAAACAGTATGCTCTTGATTTATTTAAGACTAGTCTACAGAATGAGGAAATGTATCTCACAAATACATTAATTAGAATTATACTGACTGTTCATACATAGAGGAACACCTGCTAATAAATTGTTTTAGGGGAGAGTTGACGTACTCAAGACTTGGTAGTATCAAAATGAAAGGCCAAACCCCTTCACAAATAAAGCAAGAAGCAGAGGAACCTTGAAAAATGCATTGCTAGCTACTGAAGCCCAGACAGATATAGATAATTAATTAGACTTTAGTCTAAACTGTTTGCTTTCCTTTTTCTTTTCCTTAAACTGTTGCATAGTATATGGAAAATCTTAATTTGCACTTGATAATGTACCTTCATAAAGACCTCCCTTGGAAAAGTCATTTAAAATGTTGATTTAATGCCTTAAATATAATGCTTTGTAACGCTTGGCTTTAAAAAAACAACAACAACAAAATATATAAGTAGTTTATTTTTATTTTTTTAACTTGTGCTTTCATCAGACAGTAGTGATTTTTAAATGATTTTGTTAGTGGGAAATCAGAGTGTATGGAATCTTTTCATTAGTTATTGGAATTGACTACAACAGCTAAGAAGTTTGATTAATTTCTAATATAGAGAATATAGCTGATGGCTCTCATGCTAGTGGGCTTTTTGAGTATACATGGAAAATAAAAATGCATATTTCTACTCTTCAAAATCAATGATCTATAAAAAGCAGATTCATAATGAAAAATGGGTAACAAACTTTTTACAAGGGTACAGATTTTTCTGGTTTAACAAAAATCTTCTATCTGGTGGAGAGATCTGCCCTTACTTTTTAGCATGCAACTGACTCTACCCAAGTAGCACACAGCAGGATGGACTGAGCAGTTTTGCTACTCCAAAGCAAACTTTTGTTTATTTACCCATAGCAATATACAACCCATGGCTTTCAAAACTTCCTCAGCTAGGCCTTCATCTAGCTTGCTAATGATTCTCCAACTAGTCCTTATGAAATCCCCAAACAGAAACCACTGGCAAGTTGAAAATATCAGGAAGGGAATGGGTAAAAAGAAACACAAAGAAGAAAAAAAGAAGGAAGGCAAAGAGGAGACAGAGGGAGCTGCATTCAGTATAGAGTGGTCCATTTCTACCAAATATCATATTAGGAATCATTCTTGGCACCAGTGCTAAATTCTTACCTCCTCTGAGGTTCATATACTACCATCCTTGGTAATTCCTTTTACATCATAACCGCACTTCAAATATATCTCCAGAATCAGATTCAGTGAATAACTATTGAGTGAATACTAAGTACTAGGCATTGTACTGTGGGCTGTGTTATATCATTGAAATCTCTTTACAATCCAGTGAAGCTGGTGATAGATCCTCACATAATGGATTGCATAACTGAGGTTCAGACAGAGGTTTTAGAAGTACTATATCCTTCTTTATTTCTTTCTTCTATTTCCCTATAATACTAACATTCATTCATTCTTCATTCATTTACTGACTCCTTCTTCAAGGGTCACAGAGCTCTTATGCTCCTAGGTGCCACTGCAAGCCACATTGGAGCTGTTCCATAGGTGTTTTCTGCCTTCAGGTTTTGAAGTTGTACAGTTGGTCCCTATTTTAATAGTTTTGTGAAGGCTTGCTTTCTCACTCAAGGTCTGAGCCTTCCCTTTAACCCAGGTCCTCTTGCACTGAGATGTTTTCCTATTTTCCTTATTAGAGACAGGAAATGATATCTCTTAACTGTATTTTCAGCAATTACCCTGGTTCAGAGTAGATGTTCAGAAAATAGTTAATTAATATGTGCATACATTCATACATATATGCATACATACATAACGGATGTTCAGTTAAACTTTGTGGAATGAGTGGATGAAAAACTGCCTTTTTCCCATTTAATTATGACTTTGGTTTTCCAGAAGAGGTTTGCTTTCTGGGAGAAGAGAAATTTGGTGGATTTGGTGCAGACCTATGAGGTAAGCAATGGGCTAGCGTGCAAGAAGAGAGAGATGATATCTGTGTAGCTCTGCTCCTACTAGCAGGGGAAGTGTCTAGTCTTCCACACCAATGCTACCTCTTTTGAATCTAAATAACTGAGAATTTGTTAATAAGGAGAAAGAGAAAATGGATGAGCATTAGCTGCTGCTGTTCCAGGCTTTTATTAAATTACACTTCCAAAAACCTATATTCAGAAACCCAATGTGTATGCAAGAGGCTGTGTGAAAAAGCTCCAGGCAGCTGGGAAAGTCACAAAAGGTAATGAGAGAGCTGTGCCCATACTGCCTTACAGCACTGAGATGAAGAGTCAGACTCTTCATCTCAGTTGGGAAATGGAGATTCCCTAGTTGGGAAATGGGAGATTCAGGTTTCACAGACACACTCATTGCTGGCACCCTCTCTCCTGGGAAAAGTTTTACTTGCTCTCAGACTCTGTCTCTCTGGTAGGTTATAGGCCCTGAGATTCCGAGGTGTTTTAATGACCTCCTCTCTCTGGGGCAACTGCCTTCTTCCTTTCAGAGTATGATTACTCTAGGTAACATCTCTTTTGAATGCACAGGCTCAGAGCTTGGTTTTAAAAGAGACTTTGCCACTTCATATTTGCGCTGCCACAAAGAGAATATTTCACCCAAAATTAACATCCCAGCCCTACTTCCAGGAACAGCTGCCCATAGTGTCAAGGGTTCTATTTGGTCCTCACACTGCATCAGAACTTCCATCTTCATGGGTTCCCCTTAAAGCAAATGTTAACAGTTTTCAGTCTGGCCACACAAGACAGATGGAATGACATTGACACACAGGACACATTTCAATGAACACAATTTTTGACTAGCTACTTTTCTACTACTTTCCCACTCAGGAAGGTGTATCATAACATAAAGGTTAAGAACAACAATATTATAGGGACCTGTTCTAATTTATGGAAAAAGTTATTTCCGACCTTTTATACCTAATTATTAGACCACATTATTTGCAGACACATCACAAGTGATCTTGATACATCTACTAGAGGTTGCTATGAATGAACAACAATTAATATAGTATCCTGCTTCTTTGGAAGTATGTTTATGTTACTTAATTTACTTAATTTGCAGAAAACCTATATTCTAGTTTTACTCACACTGGACAGCTGTTTGTGGTTTTGATACTTTTTAACATCTCATTTCACTGGGATACTATGGAATGGAGAGATGGGAAATTCTATGTAATCTTGTCAACACCAAGATTGCTGTGGCTTTCTGCCATCTAGAACACCAAGTGAGTACAAACCTGTGACAGCAAAGTGATGATAAAGAGCCATTTATGCTGATCATTGATAAGCATATGCTAATGAACCAGCTTCCCATTTCTTTCATGAGAATGTTATTGGATTTCATGTGCTTGGAAAAAATTTAGTTTGAAGGTTACTTATAACTTTAAACTTGTTCATGTATAAATTTTAGGTGTTTGGGGGGAAATCAAGCATAATACTTTCATGGTTTTTAAATCCTAATTGGGCTTTCCCAGGTTGAAAATGTTGGGTTGCTGAGACTGTGGAAGGCAATGGCTAACGTAGAGTTTAGAATTTATAGGATTTGCTCTCAGGCCTCTCTCTGTCAATAAACAAAATCAAGGACTCCCCATAATCCTGATAACAACTTATGGTCCTTCTGCTCATCACTTGGGATTGCTGTGCATGCATTATGTATGGTTCTCATCTGATATTAGCAGTTAACAGTGTTAACTATGATGAAAATGATGCTGTGGAGGAAAAACTTAAAATAGAATATAGCTTTACCAAATTAGAAGTTTAATAAGCAAAGATCTAGCCCCCATTAAAATTTTTCCTGTCTCTTCTGAACCAATCTTTGTGCCTCCTACTGTTACGTTTGATTCTTCAAACTAAGCTTTAAGGAAGAACTTCCACCTTTGAGTAAGGAGATCTAATTATTTCATTCATGAGTGACTAATTATGTCAAAACCTACATAACATACATATATTCTTCTTTCTTGAAATGAGATTAGGTTGAATGGTTGTTTGCAGAAGGAAAACAGTTGAAGGTAGGTACAGCTATGTTTAACTTGTCAAATAAACCCTGTACAAAATTGGAGATCTTGGTTAATGGTACAAAGTTATCTCTAATGTGAAAAAAATAAGCAAGGTTTTTAAAAAAGTCCATTATATTGAACTGATCAGTATTTTTAGGCTATGAATTCTGCTTTGTAGTGACTTCGAAAACTAGTTCACATTTAGACAAGATTTATTCAACTGAGCCTGAGCACAATAACAAATATGTGTGCTTAACAAATATTAGTAATTTTTATAAATTATTTAAGGAATAGAGGCCTCTGAATGTTAGAGGCATCTTATTTCTTCCATTTCCTGTTTTGCTTTTGCTTGCAAGTTACATCTCTTTCTATTCTGTTCTTCAGTTTTATCCTTTGAGCATTTCAAAGGCATGGTCTCTTCTTGAGGGTCAGAGTTGAAATTAGCTAAGAATGGATATTGCAGGTCTGCAGGGGTGTCCTAACTGTCCCAGAAGTAATTATAGGGCAGTATTTTCCTCAAAGAAGGACTTGAGAAAAGTATTTATGGGGATGCATATGAAACCATGAACTTGTGTAGAGTTTATCACTGTCATCTCAGGTGCTTTACTTAGCAAATGAGCTCAGCAATATTCCCCCTGAAATTGCTTAACAAATGGTTGGCTGTTTAATAGTCTAAGGCAGAGCCAGAGAAGGTTAACACACTGACAAAATGGGTATTAACTATGAAGACAACTGTTTTCATGGGGGATTGTTGCTATTATAAACCTTCTTCAACATCATAGTACTAGCAATATTTTTTTTCCCATTTTAAAATTAAGTCATCCTGGAGAATGTACACATATGCATGATGCAAAGGAGATCAGAAACTCAGTGTTAGATGTTTAATGTCCTTTTCCTAATTTTCTATTGTTGCAAAAACACCAGACACATAGTCCAATGCTTGGGTAGATTATGTAACTCAAACTAGATGAAGTGGATTTAGGAAGAGACAAGGCAATTTATCAGATCTGACCATGACAAAGACCCACAGCCATCTCTTGCAAGACCAACCAAACTTCAACTAAAATTGATGTCCGTAGTTGGAGCAGTACCTCTAGCTTGAACAACAAAAGATGGGGCATGTTTATATGGAAAATCCCTGCCCCCTTGCAAATTGCCTGATTAGAAAAGAAATTATGGAAAATTTTACCTAACTTGGACTCATTAGCACAGAACATGGATGATTTATCAATTTTCATGTGTAAGATAAAACATCTGTTTAGTAGGAATGAAATATTTCTCTAGAAAGATTCAATTGTGCAGCATGCAGCAAGGAGTCCTATCTGACTGTGAATGATGGTTTGGCAGTGATCAAGATAGTAGGAGTCCTAGTGGAGGTGTGGCCCTAGAATGGGCAATCCCTAGATGAGAGGATATTGATGGGGCCTGCTCCTGAACTGTGAATGATCTATCCAAAAGAGGAAAGGGAGGGATAAAGTCAAGCATCCGACTCCTAATTCTGTTTAGACCAGGACTGATAAGTTAGTCCAAGGTGAATTTGCTGAGTAAACATTTGTCACTGTGTACCAGAATAACCAAGTATTCCAGTTTGCTTTGCTGCTGAAAGCAGATACCATAAAATGCATTGGCTTTAACTATGGGAATTTATTATCTTACAAGCTTGTGGTTTTGAAGCCATGAAAATGTCCAAATCTAGGCATCATCAAGACAATGGTTTCTTCCTGCAGACCACCTGCTGGACTTCTCTGTCACATGGCAAGGCACATGGCCACATCTGCTGGTCTCTCCCTTCTCTTCTGAGTTTTGTTGCTTTCAGCTTTTTGCTTCCCTAGCTTTCTCTCTCTTTGTCTGAATTTCATTTTCTTATAAAGGACCCTAGTAAGATGATTAAAACCCATCCTGAATGAAGCAGGTCCATCTTAACTTAAGATCCTACTCACCAAAAGGTCCTATTTACAATGGGTCCACACCCACAGGAATGGATTAACTTTAATAACATACTTTTCTGGGGTAACATACATCTTCAAACCATCACATCAGGTCTCAAACTAGTCCATTGGCTGGAAGAGGTGACATTGCTGACTGCATTCATTGACTGGTTTTTAACTTCTAGCATGTTCTAGCATGTGAGCATGTGGCTTCATTACTTCTCTTTTCCATGTGTATCCTACTCATGTCTTCTAGATTCATGGTCTTATCTTTTTTTTTTTTTTTTTTTTTTGGTTTCCATTTCCACTGTTGATCCATCCCTTTCTGAATATTGAATTATATCCTTTGGCTATTCCCTTTGTCTTTTTAAAGAAAATTCTTTCATTTTCTTCATACACTTACACATCTACACATATTCCCAGGATGAAGAGAGAAATTTTAGGGTTTATTTTCCTGTTGGATCATTCTGCTTCCAAACACTTTACCATGTCAGCTGGCAGCAACTCCCTACTGACTAGCAGAGATGCTTCTTCACTAGCCCCCAACTTTAAAAACCAACTCAAAGGCTTTCCTTCTTTAATTCATTCTTTCTCTCTGCTTGTACCTATAGCCCATCTCCAATTCTCCAGCTTTAATTTACCAGCAGCATGTCCCCTAGGTACTCCAATATATAAGGTATTAAATTTAAGCCTCCTTCATGTTATCCTGTTTTTGAACTGACAATAGGATGACAATTTATTTACATTTATTGAATTTTATTGTATTCATATATTCTAAGATATGTATAATGAGGAAATTGTGGCATTTTGCAATGTATACAATATACAGATTATCTCTACTTGATCATTTAACTTGAAAACAAATTCATTACCTTACAAAGCAATAAGCATTATTCTATTCCTAGTTTGATTTATGAGAATATTCTCCTCTACACAAAATTTGCTTCATAAAAACTGCCACCTGTGGACATTAGTGCTACTATGTAGAGAAAGACTTGTATCTTTCTCATTTGGCATAACTTCAACTATTTTAAAAGATCTATCCTCCCTGTATCATTTCTAAGCTGTATATTTCCATGCTCTTCAGTGTTCCTCATAAACAAGATCCTGTACAATTTTGACCACCTTCTCTGAGATCAGCCCCATTTGTCACTACCTAGACTCTTCTGTGTTGTTCAGAATTGAACTCAGAGTTCCAGCTGTGATCTAAGGATAAAGAATATAGTGCTCAAATGTAAGACAAACTACAAGCAAATAAACAAATAAAACCCATTAGGATACATTAATATACTTATGGAACTCCTTATCTTCTCAAGTTGGCCTAAACTGGAAAGCAACAAAACTAAGAAATCTAGAGGAAATAAAATCTTTTGGCTTTAAAAGTCCAGGCATCTATAAAAGCCATGGCTCTTACAGGTTAAACAAGGCTGTACCTACCATCCCTTCCCACATACAACCCATACCAATTAGAATAGATGCATTGTAAGTCCATCATTCCAGCCCAAATAAAAGAATTCAGCCCTTGATGAAACTGTCAGGATCTACAGCTCATGCTGCCAGTACTCTAACTCAGCCAGTCTGACCTAGTCTCCTCAGTGTATCTTGAAGTCCTTGGGTACTGGTAGGATGATACTATATCATACACTGGTCTTTTGACAAGATTGAGAGAGGTAGTGTACAACCCAGCATGCCAAATAGTGCTGTAAAAGCTGACTGGACTTTGGAGCAGCTGGTGAGGTGTTCTGTGTTGATATTCTACTTGGCATGCTCATGAATCTTTAATCTTGCCATCTGACCAACTGCAGGGAAATGGATATTTGATTGAGTCTGAGAGGCTTTACAGAACAACACCGTGGCAAGGTCTTTCCTTCTTTTGTGAAGCATTGCTCCTTTGCTCTCTTGCAGCATCATTTAAAAGGTTATGTGCTTGGGCTTACAGTTCAGTATGTATGAGTTCATAGTTAAGACGAGAAGACTTCTCCTTAGAAAAAAAGAGTGTGAATTTATCAAACCTAGAAAGGTGCTATAAATCTCCCAAGGCCCCACGTGGGAGGATTATTTCATGTAAACTCTGCCTAATGCCAAGAGAGCTATGCCAGGGGCACAACCCCAGGGTCTGGTATGTTAGAACCTGGGAATTAGAGATGATGACCCAGCAGTCCACAGTCTTTGAAGAAATTCATGTATTTTGTTTATTTGTTTGTTTTGCTCTGAGATATGTTGCCACACAGAGGTAAACTGGTGACAGACACATTGTTATGTACATCACTGCTGTTTGAAGAGAACAGGCTGTGTTGGCATTTGCAAAACTTCCAGAGTGGAAAATCACTTACATAATGTCAGACCTCTGCCCACTTACACTCATGTTCTGTTGTGCTGAGCTCCAGCTGTTCTAGCTCCTGTTCCACCATTCCCTGAAGGGGCCCCTGCTTCATGGATTCCTCTGAATCCAAACAAAATGCCTCTCCTATCTGGCTCACTTCTCTATTTAGCAATCAGATGGCACATAGGATTCATCTTTCATACCAATGGCAATTGATTAGTAGTAGTTGCCTGAACAGTTTTGAGAATGATGATGAGACTATGTGTGGGCTCACTGTGATTGATTAAAAATGCCTGCAGTGGATACATGGTGGTGAGTTGGTAGCATGTGTGCCATCCTTGGATAATTTTTCATGCAAGATTCCAAGACAAATGGGCAATGAATACATATCCTGCCAGGTTGTTTGTGTCTAAAAATCATTTTATCCCCATAGGTTACCCATATAATGAATCCCTCATCAATAATGGGTAATACAGCTGCCATTTACTGAGCAAGAACAATGTGCCAGTCAGTGTGCTTGGTGGCTTGCATTCATTATCTCAAGCCTTTCCATCAGCTTTATAGAGTAGGTGTTGTTACCTACATTCTACAGATGAGAAAATCGGTCTCAACAAACATGAGCACCCTGTCCAAAGTTAGGTAGGTAAGTGAGTGGCAGAGGCAGAATGTGCTCTCTGGCTCATTCTGCACCAAAATGAGACAATAACAACAACAGAAATTCTAAGCCTCTGTGCGCCCCACTGTGTCCTTGAAGGAGAGCCTCTATTCTGTTAGTGACAAAGGAGAGCCAAGTAAAGGGATTTGAGCTCATATACAAAACATAACCTCAGGCCCAAGAGGGTTGAGGGTTGTACACAAAGCTGCATATCAACCTTAAATTAAAACATTCTCAAGAGTTAGAATTGTAATTATGATTTATGATCCAGAATGAGACTTGAGCAAAAATGGGTATCATTTCCTATTAATTTCTTTTGTTTTGTTTTGTTTGTTGTTTGTTTTGTCTGGTCATAGAACAGATTGTCCCTTGCTGAGTGTGTCCCTACCACCATTCTCCACCACCCCCTTTCCTCACAGCACCCAGGCTCCCAAGAAGGTGGCTACAGGGGCAATGCCTACTCCCAGGTCCCTACTAGTTTTATACTATTATTTCAGAAGATAAGAATATTGGTGCCTCTGGCTTTCTCTTCCTGAGTGCCATAGTGGGAAGACAAAGCACATTTAAAATCCCCACACAAATGTTTGTTCTAAGGATACATTCAGCTAAAGAAGAAGGAGAAGGAGAAGGAGAAGGAGAAGAAGAGGAAGAAGAAAATAACAAACTGAAAGGATGTTGTTTTTTTACTTCTTAGTGAAAACATGGGAAATAGAGTGGATAATTTATAACCAAGATGATAAAGAAGAGATCTTGTTTCCAAATCCTGGCTTTTTACATTAAAGTGCCCTTTTGTGCTGATAAATTCTGATTCATTGATAAAAGAAAGGGGGAAAAAAGCCTTAAGAGCTGGAGGATAGTATTAAATGCACAACTCAGCAACATTAGGATGTGGCAGAGTATTAGAGACTCAGTAGCAAGAGCCATAGTATTATTCTACTTACTATTCAGTGGATTGGCATAGAGAAAAGGACCATATGCTATGAGTTAAGTAATTCAAGTAGAAAGAGCAATATGCTACTCTACACATTGTGGGGACAGTGCAATGCTGCCTCATCTCATTTTGGTAAGTGAAGTAATTATTTATGTTAACCACAAAGCAATTATTGCCAACATAATGATTAAGGTTTATAGTAGGGAGGCGGCTGTGGCTCAATCAGTGGGGCTCCCGTTTGCCATGTGGGAGGCCCGGGGTTTGGTTGGCTGACCCGGCGAGCGCGAGCAGCAGTGGGGGGATGAATGAGTGGGTAAATAAAATCTTTAAAAAAAAAAAAAAAAAAGGTTTATAGTAAAATGTAGAAGGCCAAATTGTTATATAAATGGTAAACCTCAATAACTCAGTTTTTAAATAACAGTTTGAGATTTAATCTGCAGAATAATTGCATTAAGTTTGAATTAAGTTCACATTGGAGACATGATAACATCAAGCACAGCATCTCATTCCTTTTCCTAAGATTTAGAACAGATCTCCTGATCATGCAAAGCAATGCAGTTCAGTTCAAGTTCACTGAAGAAGCAGTTTGCTACTACAGACAATGGGTAGTATGACCCTACCAACCTTGATACATTGAACCTACCAATAGGGCAGACACACATCTTTGGAATTTATTAAAAGTATGGACTCTCACCAATACTTTTTATTCATATTTTTATTCAAAATATATTAAAATTGCTTTTAGCATTCCTGGGTGTTATTTTGTTACTCTCTGTTAATGTATCTCAAATTTTTGCATCAAAGAACACCTAAGATTGAAGAGAAATACACTGTCTTCACAAAGACCCAGTAAACTTTAATCTTTCTTTAACATCTGGTATTTTATCTTTAAAATCATTGTAAATTTTGCATTCTCTTTCAGGACACATCTGACTTTGTTTTTATAACAAGAGTAATATTTAAATTACTTATTCACAGGGGGAAAAATGTGCCATGTTTTCCCTTGAATTACATAATACTCCCATTTGAGAGGCCCAGCTTCAGATACTTCATTTAAGTAAAAATATTAGAAAATAAATATTTACATGCTGGATCAGAATAAACTCACTTTACTAATTTTCTTGAATTGCCAAGAGTGTTATTTGAAAGGTCAATTGATCTGCTTGAAATTTCCAACAAAGGTTAAAATGTACCTTGGAAGTTAGAATTCTTTATGGATGGATCATGCATACATTTACTAAAAGTTTGTTTGAACTTATTTATAGTTTCAGTTTTTATCACTTCAGGGTGTCAGTGAGTCTAGGACATTCACTCTTCCTACTTTATGTAGTATCCCTAACCTATGAGAAAAGATTTCCTGAAAACTGTTAACTAGAATTCCAGTTTTCTAAGATGTTCCTTACCTAAGAAAAGGACACCATGGTCAAACAATGTACAGAAACTTTGCATGTCACATATTTCTTGTAGATTTAAAATGAGTATTAGAATATAGAAGAATCTGAGAATTCCTGCAGTAATCCAAACCATCCTCAATTCTTTTTCATATTTTAGAGGTAGTGGGGATTGGATCCAAGACCTTATACATGGGAAGCAGGTGCTCAATCACTTGAGCTACATCTGCTCCCCATTCTCAGTTCTTATTTTCACAAATTACTTATTAGCACACTAGTGTAACTGGTGCCCCATGGAAAACACTTTGTGAAGAATATACCTTATTGATCTCATATGATTATGTAACAGTCCTTCTCAGTGTTTGTCTTTCCAAACTGGAGGAAAAAAAATTTTTTTTTCATTTGACTAGTTCTAAAATCTTCTGTTATATTTAGCACTAAAGCTCACTAATTCAAGCATGTGTTTTGACAACAACATGTGTATATTGGGTTCATGCTACAGGCTTACAATGAGTCCCAAGTTCCTCAAATTGCATCAATTACATGGGTTTTAGAACTCATTTGTACCAATGTTTTGGAATTTGTTTTCTTTATATCAATGATCTTAAGGAGACCACTTTGGTACCCACCAGCTACTTTTAAATTTGAACACAAATACTTTTGAAATCTTCATGAAATATCATTCACTCTTTATAACAACTTATCTGGAGATTTTGTCTTTGCTCCCAGTCATTTAATCCAGCACTAATCCTTTTATTTTTCTCTCACCAAAGATGTACTTATTCATTTTTCTTCCTTATTTTCCCACCTGTCATCATTTTCTTCTCCAAGATAAAACAGTAAAATACCCAGTAACTTTTGACTTACATATTACACTTTACAGAGATTTTTTTTTTTTTTTTTTTTATTATGGGTAAAAATAAAAATTCTCACAATACATACAAACATTTGTAAAATGATATATAAATATATATGCATATATGTGTATTTGCTTACAAAAATGTTATTTATATATATATATATATATATATACATATATTTTAAGAGGTGCTTAGATTACCCAAAATATTACACGGAACCCACTGGGATTCCCATGTTGCCCACCCCCCACACCTCCCACCACCTCCCACACAAACATCTCCCACATCGTGGCCCACCAACCCCAATGAACCTACACATCTTGGAGCCTTGCCACCAACCATAGACCACAGTTCACATTGTAGACCACACTCTCTCCCACTCAGTTCTGAGTGGTGTGTGCTGATTTAAAATGGCCTACATCCATTGCCACAACAGTACTCAGGACAACCTCCAACTCCCAAAGAAGCCCCTGTATTTCAACTGCTCATCCCCTCCCTACCCAAAAACTGTCAAGTGGCCACTGGCTCCACCTCATTGTTATAATTTCTTGCATTGCAAGAATCACCATATGTGAGCAAGAGAATACCATTAAGTCCACTCTAGTCCATAGTTCTTCCCCCAATACAGAGGCGACTGGGATGGTGATGTTCACTCCAACTCCAAGTGAGAGAGGGCTTATAACCCATGGATATGGTGGGTGGGATGATCCTGCCTGCAGATGCAGGCCCTCTCCATTCCCTGGGATTGCCATTTCCCATCGTTGTCTCCTCACCAGGTGACTTGGATGAGTCCATTGAGCTGTAGGGTAGGAGTTGCAGCTCCACCTAGATTTCATGCACACCTGGCACATAGGTAGGCGGGAGGCTCCAGTCTCTGGAAGTATACCTAAGAAACTCCAGCATCACATGTAGGTTTGGAATAGAAGGGACTGGTGAACCATGTGCAGGGAGGACTTATTTGAGTCTAAAACACATTGTGTCACTGTGATTCTGACGCTGAATACTGAAAGAACTGCAAGGAGGGATAGGTAACTGCACTGCCTAAGTATAGGACTATGAACCCACAGAGAAAACCCAAGTAAAACAAACTAGAACATGAAATGGGAACCTGAAGGAAATGGAGCGGAAGGTGGCAGAGGGCAATGACACATTTAAAAACAAATAGACTATAAGAGACTATATGAAAAAAAAGTCATAGTGCAAGTGAATGGAATAGAGAGAAGCCTGAGGGAGTTGATTATTAACCCTCAAATTTAACAAACAAAAGATTGAAAAAGAGTGAAATGCAGTGTAGCAGCCTGGGGAACACTGAAAGAACAAAGGAAATTGTAACATGGGAAGTCTAAATTCACAACCTCAGAAACAGTTTCATTAATTTCATATATATTCAGTCTAATAAAAATAACTCAGAATGAACTTGAGATGAATAAATAGATATAAATACAATAAATTTCCTGGAAATTATCCAATTCAGAGTTTTAAAATAAGTCTATTTCATTGGTATAGTAGGTATAGCAGAAAGGACGGTACTCTCCAATTCAATGACATGAGACTTAGGAGATTCATTAAAATCGATGCTTCTAGAGGGCAATGGTAATGGTGGTGTGTTATGCTTTTGAGTACTCAACATATAATACAAATTCAGTAAACATTCGTTATTAAAGTGATGGTAAAGACCTTGGTTCTCCCTGTAATGTGTTCTATAACCAAGTCAATCTGCCTCATGGTTTTGTTAGGAGGATTTATAACACACTTAGAATTCCTTACAAGATGAAGGATGTCATAATATAGGATATAATGGGAAACAAAAGTGTGAGTTGCATGAGGATTGAGACCTGGAAACTGCCTGAGGTGGGGTTAAGGGGTGGCAGATTTCTAGGGGGCAGAGGATAAAGTATAACTAGATGGAGCATAGTATTTGAAGAGAATGGTGAATAGGCAGGTGGTAGCACATTTACTCAAATAATAAGGGAGAGGATAACAACAGCAATAGAGACATTTATTGTGTCTGCCTTATCCCAGGCAGTAGACAAGGTATTTTACATATGTGAACTTGTTTAATACTCCAATCATTCTGTAGTTAAATATCATTTATTTAATGCTATTATTCTTCATTTTTTTGCAGATAAGGGATCTGAGGTTCAGAGAAGTGAGATAACTTGCCCCCAATCACACACCTAGTAAGTAGAGTCAATCTAATTCTGCTTGGTTAAAATTCCTTCCCTCTCCCCATTTAACAAGTCAGATCATGCAAACTCAGTGTGAAGCTCCTTCATACTTCTAAAGGAGTGGAGATGGAAGACTGAGGTGCAGAAATAATTCTAATAAAAACAAAAGATAATTGCTAGAAGGACTCTAAATATTATCTCATAGAAAGGCCCAGCTTTGAAGTGAGATAAATCATACTCTATGTGTGATCTTCAAGCTCCAATGTCCATACATGCAGATTGGAGATACTGATGCCTGTTTTAGGCTTATTGGGAGTATTAAGAGCACAAACTTACATGGAATGCTTAGCACAGGGCATGGTGTCCAGTAAATACATAATAAATAGTTGATGCTTCTATTGATGATACTGCAATGACTAACAGTACCACATCCAGGTTATAGGTGCCACCCCAAACTCCTCCTCCCAATATGCTTATGTTTTAGAGCTCAACTAAGGAAAGAAGAAATTTAGAATTATAGGGACAAGTGACTTGCAGAGTTAGGGTAGAAAGCTGGTAAATTAAACATTCCAGGAGAGACTCTAAAATATTGATTGCTGAAGGCTCAGTCCATGGACCTCTTCTCTTTTCTTTCTACCTAGGTGATATCATCCAATCTTATGGCTTTAATATATTGATGACCTACAAATGAAATTTCCTGCTCAGATCTTTGCCCTGGAATCCAATCTCATATATCTAATTCCTTATCTGAAGTCTCCACTTTGATGTCTGACAGGCATCTCAAACTTAACATGCCTAAAATTGAGCTCCTACACTCACATAATGAGTGGAAGGTCTTGGACTCACATCCAGGGGAGTCCTGCTATGACCTCAAATAGAGGGGTGGGAATCTCTTGAGATCATAGGCAGATCCTAATAGGGGAGGACAGGCCAGTATGTTAAGCCTTCAATGTTGTACCAAGTAACTATAAATCTGGTCCTTCAATGAGTTAATCTTGGTGGTTACCATGGGTCCTGAGGGGAAAGGGAGAGAGGAATAGAATAAATGGAACACAGGTCATTTTTGGGGTGGTGGAATTGTTCTACAGGATCCTGCAAGGATAGATACAGACTACATCAAACTTCAAAATCTATAAAAATGTACTGTCCAAAATGTAAACCACAATGTAAATCATCAAAATCTATAAAAAATCTATAAAATCTGTAAAAGTGTACTGTCCAAAATCTAAACCACAATGTAAATCATTGACCATGGTTAGTAGCAATGTTTCACTACATCAATTGTAACAAATGGACCATCCACATGTAAAATGTTATTAATAGGGGAAAGGGGGAAAGGGGAGGATGTTGGGTATATGGGAATCACCTATATTCTGTAAGTGACTTTTCTGTATCTTAAAGCTTCTTTGAAGACAAAATGAAAAAAATAAGACACTGGGTGAATAAATGGATGCAAATGTCAATTCATGTACATACAAGACAACAGATCTTACAGAGATGAAAGACATGTTAAATTTTAAAAAAATTTTATAGTTTATATTTTTATATTATTTCAAAAATTTCTTTAATTTTCTGTATTTTATTTGTTATTTTTAAAACCATCATTATTATATCATTTTCCTATTAATTGTATTCAGGTATTTTGTTATCTTCAATTTTAAAGAAGTTTTGTGACTACTGAAGGAGGATGTACCATTGAAGGGCCTTTAATTGTGATGACTGTACATATGAACTTTTACTTTTGAAATTGAAACGTAGCATAGTATTATAGGGTGCCTAAGTGTTACCTCCTGAGATCCTCCTTGTTGCTCAAATGTGGCCTGTCTCTAAGCCAAAACTCAGCATATAAATGCATTACCTTTTGCCCAGTGTGGGACATGACTCCTGGACTTCCCTGGCATCAAGGGATTACTACCAAGAACCAACTAGCAATACAACTGGAAAAAGACCTTGACCAAAAGAGGGAAAGGGTAAAGACAAATGAGTTTATATGGCTAAGAGACTTCAAAGTGAGTCGGGGGGTCATTTCAGAGGTTACGCTTATGTACGTCTCACCAGGAACTCATTGACTGCCAAAGTAAATATTACTTCAAATAGCAGGGCTCCTGAGGGCTCTAGAGACATCCAAACACTATAGGCATGGCAGACAGCTCAGGAGTTTGGTGCCCTGCCAGTGGGCCTTACTTTGGAATTTACGCTTCCCAGTGTGGTAGAGTTGGGCTCAGTTGTGTTTTCTCTACACATGGCCCTGCTGCCCCTGTATTTGAACTAATAGTTAGTACTACAGTTGATAAGTGTGTGTCCAAGAGACTTAAATCTTTGGGCTTCCCATATGCCATTTGGGCCCTGAATCTCAACAGACTTGCAACACCTATTCTCCAGTTCATTGGACTCCCCAGGACAACTAACTAGGAGATGATGACTAACAACGACCATCTCAAGGAATAGAGATGGTCCACAACTGCAAGCAAGAAAGTCCCACCCATCTACCCCATGGGATCTAAGCCCCCTCTCAATTAGAGGTGGAGTGGGCATCACTATCCCAGAATCCTCAGGATTGGGGAATGGACAATGGACTAGAGTAGACTTACAGTTGTTCTACTGTAGACTTGTTGTGATCCTAGCAATGGAAGAACTTTTATCACTGATGCAGAGGCAGTGACCACTGGTGGCGCTGAGGGGAGGGCGAGGGAAAAATAGGTGTTTTGGGGGACTTTTTTGGTACTTGGGAATTACCCTGAATGACATTGCAATGACAGATACAGGCCATTGTATATCCTGTAATAACTTGCAAAAGCGTGCGGGAGAGAGTGTAAACTGCGATGTAAACTATAATTATTGCTTAATGGCAGTGCTCCAAGGTATGTTCATCAATTGTGACAAATGTACCACACTAATGAATGATGCTGTTGATGAGGGAAAATGTGGGAGGGCTAGGGAGCAGGGCATATGGAAATCCCCTGTATTTTTTTGTGTAACATTTATGTAATCTAAGTTTCTTTTAAAAATAAAAAAGTAAAACAAAATAAAATTGAGCTCCTGGTCTTCTTCAAACCTTCTCCTTTCTCATTTTCCCTCATTCAAATTGATGGTAAATCCATTCTTCTTATTGCTGAGCTCAAACACCTTGTATCTTCATTGATTTCTCTTTTGCTATCACACCCCACATTCATTCTGCCATGAGATACTGTTGGATCTACCTCAAAAGTTATCCATTATCTAATCACTTCTCACTACCACCAATGTTATCACCCTGGTCTGAGTTAGCATCCTTTGTTGTTTGGAATTTGCAGTGGTCTCCTAATCTAACTGTGATCCCTACTTTATCATCTATCTATCTATCTATCTATCTATCTATCTATCTATCTATCTATCTAT